>JAZKJV010004614.1:0-463055 GCA_037367405.1 Ottelia alismoides
TTGATTATATGTACTCGACTTATGTGTGTTGTATTGTTCAAGCTGAGCATTCAATGCTCCAGCTTGCAGGGAGCGTTGAGACAATTCTCTAATCGGACCTCTTTGATGAGAGTTGTTTAGTCACACATGGATGAGTGGAGGGACTTGGTCATATTGGTGGGGCTATATAAGAAGCCCCACATCCCTTGTATTTAATGAAAAACATAATGCAAAAACTAACCCTAGAGACTATCTCACGTGGTTTCATCATGCTCCTTATAGAGTAGCGTTCCATGCAAAATCTTTTGTGTTCAAGACATTTATTGTGTTTGTTCTTGATTATCTCTTCTGCTATGCGGGCCGGGCTTCGGGCTGGGGTGGGCCGGCCCGGCCCAATGCTCATCCCTACATCAAAGTTGTTTTTATGTAGATAGATCCAAGTATATTTTGAGTAGTCGTCGATAGAGATGACAAATATTTAGGGTTTTTATCACTTGTGCCCCTCCGAGATATCGCAATTTTAGTTATGCCCCTATCTTTTTGGTAATATCAGTTGTGCCCCTCACTTCTTGCTAATTTATCACTTGTACCCCTCGGGTTAGTGACCGTCAATCCACAGTGCAAAGGGACGTTAAATTTGAGGACATAAGCGGAATTAATTTAAAAAAAAGAGTTCAATGGTCATTTACACCTTCTTCCTCATCCTCTTCTTCTTCCTCCTCTTCCCCCATCCTCTTCCTCCTCCTCCAACCTCCTCCTCCTCCCTCTCCGTCTGGAACTCCTCCCCCACTCCCGGCCTGCCCTCTTCCTCCGCCCCGGCCTGTCCCAGCTCTGCCCCGAGCTCCCCGCACCTCCTCCCAGCTCCGCCCCGAGCTCCCTGCACCTCCTCCCAGCCCCACACCTCCTCCAAGCTCCACCCCGAGCTCCCCGCACCTCCTCCCAGCCCCGCACCTCCTCCCAGCTCTACCCCGAGCTCACCGCGCCTCCTCCCCAGCCCACACCTCCTCCCCAGCCTGCAACTCCCTCTCAGCTCCGTCCCGAGCTCCCCGCACCTGCTCCCCAGCCCGCACCTCCTCCCAGCTCTTCCCCGAGCTCCCCGCGCCTCCTCCCCAGCCTGCACCTCCTCCCAGCTCCGCCTCGAGCCTCCCGCACCTCCTTCCCAGCCCGTACCTCCTCCCAACTCCGCCCCGAGCTCCTCCTTCGCCCCTCTTCCCCGGCCCAATCTCTCCAGCTCCATGCTCTGCCGCCTCCTTCCCAGATCCACCCCTGATTTTATTCTAACCATAATACCCTTCTTAACCACACCATGGTTTGAATAAACCATGGTTATTTTAATTTTTTTACAGTCAAATTGATGGAAGAGCACAAGTGATAACGTAGAAAAAAGTGAAGGACACAACTGATATTACCAAAAAGATAGGGGCATAGCTGAAATTGCGATATCTCATAGGGGCACAAGTGATAAAAATCCAAATATTTATAACCAGAAACTGAATTGGCATGACATGTGCCCCCACACGTTGCTGAAAATAAGAGTAAAAGGAGTGGAAGAATGAGATTTTGTTTCATATAATGGCATCTTTTTATCCTTTCCATGAAAAAATACTACATTTATGTTGTGGACGAGTTGGAGAAAGTCTAGAGAGCATAACAATGTGGATCGTCTGCTGCAATGGGGAGCCAACATACTCTGCAGTACCCATTTGAGGTGCTCGATCTTGATCGAGCGGTTCACGCGATTTTGCACTTTTTGTGTACCCGTACCGTGCAAAATCGCGTGAACCGCTCGATCAAGATCGAGCGGCTCAAATGGATACTGCAGAATCTAGGAGACGATCCATTTCCTAACAATTTGTATTAATTATTTTGTAATGTGAAGGTCCAGATGTTGATGCCAGAGTTGAGATGATTGTCGAACTGTAAGGAAGGCCTTAGGTTTTGACAAGCGAATGGGGCTTCTTGGGCAAGGATAGAGGACATGTTCATGTTTTCCTCGGAGTACAGGCAATCTACGTCGTTCGATAGTTTATCACAAAAGAATCAGAGGTGACTTCAATAGAGCAACTATTATACCGATAGGGCCATTAACAGAAAGAAGATTTTTGTTTGCCAAGGATGAATAAAGAACATTATTTACGCATAGAATTTTAAAATTCAAGTGAAGTGCACTAGTCCCAGTATGCGAAATGGGCATACCTTGACCGTTGTCGAGGTAGATTGTGTCTGATCCTTGATATGGTTCTGCTAACGACAGATATGTGAAAGTATCTGTGACGTGGTGTGATGCTCCAAAACTTGCATACCAATTTGATGTTGCCACGTTTGGTTGTGGTTGCCAGTTTGTCCCTTGATGACGATGAGGGCATTTGTATGGGTTGTGTCCATAGTTACCACACACGGGACAAGGTGGGCGACGATTGTTTTTGCGGCTTCTTCCTTGACCTCGACTGCAGAAGAACTATAAGATTGTACGAGTGGCAAGATTGGCGCTAACTATGGAGTTGTTGATGTTGTTCTGTAGATTGATTTCCTGTCCTTGGAGGATGCTTCCAATTCATGATATGCAATTGGTGATAAATGAGAGAATAGAGCAGCAACAATGTCACTAAACTCTTATCCAAGTTATTGAATATAGTGGCAGTGGACTCTGATGCACCAATGGCTTGACCTGAAGCTACAAGTTGATCCGATGTGTATTTTTCCCTCTAGTGAGGGCATGATCATCACTATTCTTCATGTTTTGGAGCTGCATCCCGAGTAGGAGGATGCAGATATGTGATGGGACCCCATAGGACCGAGCGTACATCATATGACGTGGTAAGCCCACGACATCTGGTAAAACTTCTTCAGACAAGGATGCATAGGAGTAGACTCATGAGAATTTGATCTCTTTTGAACCACGTTGCATGCTCTATATTGTTGATGTATCGGTTGTGGTTGTAGAGAATGTGGAGTCAGATAGGGACGGAGGTGGAGGAAGCACATCAGTGCCATCAATGAGGCTTATGAAATCATGAGAGTACATGATAAGTATTATTTGGGTTTTCCACAGTAGACAGTCGTTGGGATTTAGTTTGAAGGTGAGCAGATGGTGTATGCTTTGCCATGTAAGGAAGGGGATGGTGAGGTACTCATTAATGGATATTTTTAAATACTTATGTGTATAATTGTGTAGATATGGACCTTTAAGGGGGAATAAGTCGACGTTGGGTTTGAGCCAGTGGTGGAGATGAAGTTGTGTAGCCGGAATATACGAGAAACGTGGAGTTGTGGGTGTATACTCTGTTGTAGGGGATGAACTACGATGGCTGGTGTAGTCGGGATTTGTTGGAGGGGTGGCAAGAGTATACAATGTGGTGGTGGGTGTTGTAAGAGGGCGCGTATCGTCTGTTGTAAGTTAATTGTAGCAGACTCTGCTGCAATCAACGGATGAGCGCCACATGTCTCCGAAAAATTCAACGGCTGACCCACCCCCTCCCCAACTTCTCTCTCCACTCGAATCCCTACCTCTTTCGAACCCCTCTCGTTCTGATCCCTATCACCACCGGATCGTCGTCGTCGACGCTGTGTGCCCTCTCACCGCCAGAGCTCCTTCCCCGACCCCGAGTCCGCTCGCCGCCAGCCTCTCTCCCGAGGGTCTCGCTGCCAGAGCCCGTCCTTCCCGGCCCCAAGCCCTCTCGCCACCAGACGTGCCCTCTCCTATCTCCCGACTCAGCCCTCTCACCGTCAGAGAATGACACCTCCTCCCCCGACTCCAAGCCCTCTCTCCTCGCCAGAACGCCATCCTTTCGCCCGAGGCTCCCCCTGCCAGCCCTGCGTCCTATATACCAACATTCATCCAGATTGGAATGCTGCCCGCCACACAAAAACACCATCTTTACGAGTTACTTCAGCCTGATACTCAGAAATCCCATCCCTCCAAACATTTTTTTATTTTTCCATTCACATCATAAAAGTAAACCTAGAAGCAAGTAGACATGTTATCAGAAGGAAGATCCATATTGATCATTAAGATATACATTCCATCTGAAGAAGGATCTCCGGATTCTAATCGCATACAACTATGCAGACTACATTCCATCTGAAGAAGGATCTCTAGATTCTAATCGCATACAACTATGCAGACTATCTACAACACAATACACATACACCAGACTATAACCTCCCACCACCTTCACTCCCATCTTCAGCACTCGCATTCTCATTTGCATCATTCTATCACCACCATATGCTAATAAATTTGATGCCAAGCTCCATTGTGTGGCAGACAGCATCCAACCCAACCTCGTAATCGCATGGATGTCGCGATAGACGTACATCCCTTGATTAGACGCACTACGGCAACATGGATGAATGTTTGAATGATATCTGAGTGGTACTTTTAATCTCATGGATGTCGCGATAGACGTACATCCCTTGATGTGAACCGCTCGATCAAGATATTCTATCCGCCACGCCACTCTTCGCGATAGACGTACATCCCTTGACTGGAAACATCATTATACAAACATGGATGAATGTTTGTATAGAGAAACCGGAAGCATCATTATTTTCAACATGTAACCGATTAGAGAATATGAGAACAACCTTGAATTGGAAGCTTTGCTTTTTCAAGTATATGATGCACATCAAAAAATAGAACATACAAAAGTTCTCTCAAATATGCAACAGAGAATGAAATCCTACAAAAACTCACTCTATTATATAAAAATCCACCAGTAACCCATTGGATATAATCTAAAATCAAAATAAGATGGAACAAACAAAAGTTCTCTAAAATATGCGATAAAGAACGATATCCTACAAAAAATCACTTTATTATACAAAAATCCTCACATTCCAACAAGAAGCTACTCGTATGCATACAAAAGATAAACATACAAAAGTTGTCTCAGATATGCAACAACGATCACAATCTTAAAAAACTCACTCTATTATACACAAATCCTCTCATTCATACAAAAAGCTACTTATGCACATACATAAGATGAAACATACAAAAGTATTCTCAAATATGCAACAAAGAACCAAATCCTACAAAAATCACTCTATTCTACAAAACTCCTCATATTTCTACAAAAAGCTACTCGTGCATATACATAAGATAAAACATAAAAAATGTTCTCAAATATGCAACAGTGAGCAAAATCGTACATAAAATTCACTTATTTATACAAAAATCATCGCATTCCAACAATAAAGTACTCGTGCGCATACAAAAGATAGCATACAAATGTTGTCTCAGATATGCAACAATGAGCACAATCCTAAAAAACTCAATTTATTATGCACAAATCTCCACATTCATACAAAAAGTTACTTTGTGCACACATCATCTCATATATGCAACAATAAGGACATTTATACAAAACCTCCATTCATTATACAAAAACCTTCATTTTCCTACAAAATGGTACTTGTGCACACACATGATAATGAACATGGCAAATCTCCATTATGCAATAGAGCACACTTTCATACAAAAACTTCCTTAAATATGCCAAAAACCTTCCATTATCCGACAAAAGATGCCTTGAGAATAGGCGTACAAGATGCATCTCCATTATGTAATAGAGGAGATTCCCATACAAAAACACATTTCTTTATACAAAATGCCCTTTGAAAAAACATACAAGATGCATTTGCATTATAAAATTGAGCACACTTCCATACGAAAACTTTCTTCTATACACAAAAACCTCCATTATCCTACAAAAGGTGCATTAAGAATATCCCATACAAGATGCATCTCCAATATACAATAGAGCATATTCTCACACAAAACTTCCTTTAATATACAAAAATCCCTCATTATCCTACAAAAGGTGTCTTGAGAATATGCATACAAGATGCATCTCCATTATGCAGCATAGGAGATTCACATACAAAAACTTCATTCAAGTTGTATCTCCATTATGCAACAGAGCACACTTCCATACGAAAAATTCCTTCTACATAAAAAACCCCCTCATTATCCTACAAAAAGCACCTTGAGAATAGCACATACAAGATGCATCTCAGTATGCAAAATAGCAAACTCCCATACAAAAGCTTCCTTCAATATACAAAAACTCTCCATTATCCTACAAAAGGCGCCTTGAGAATAGGCATATAAGATACATCTCCATCACGCAACAGAAGATATTCTCATACAAAAACTTCCTTCAATATGCAAAAATGCTCGTCTTTCTACAAAATTCTCTTTGAAAAAACATACAAGATGTATCTCCATTATACAACAGAGCATACTTCCATACAAAAACTTACTTCTATATGCAAAAACCCTATATCAAATGGATATTGAGGTTCCATTTGGCTTTATATACCAAGATAAAAATGTCATGTTTTCTATTGACATTTAAGGGCAAACTCGATGTAACATTTATATATGGACGAGTTGTAGGTTAGTCATTAACATATGATTGTTCTAATAGATTGTTAAACTTCTCGATCTGATTAACTGTTACTCGTAGTAATGGACTCACTTGCGTATAAATACGAAGGAAGCGAACTACATAAAAAGTTATCTCAAATATGCAATAGAGGAAGAAATCCTATTAGAATTCGCTCCAAAATACAAAAATGTTCACTTCCATACGAAAATCACCTTATCCATTGTACATAAAAAATAAGAAAGATTCGTACAGACTTTCACTCAGAATTGCAAGAGAGCAGAAATGCTTACAAAAACTCACTTCGATATACAAAAACCTTTATTTCCATACAAAAAGCTACTTCTTCATACTATGTAAAAATAAGAAAGATTCAACTCATTTTCACTCTGATTTGCATCTCCGCAACAAAAGATAAGTACTCTATACAGGAACCAACTCTAAAATACAAAATCGAACACTTTCATACAACAAGTTCATTCTCTATAGATTGAATTTCCACTTGCAACTATACTACCATGTGTATTGACTATTGTAGATGTAGTGTTACCACTGAATGGTCTTGCTCTATTCCGTTGGTGAATGTGTGACCAATGTTATCACCCCATGGAGGGGGGGGCATTCCAACGGGACTCCACTCTTCCTCACTTTCTCATCCTCATCTCTTGCATAATATTGCTCTTGATCCTCTTCAAGAAGAAGGGCAACATACCATCCAGGTTGACACCAAACCAATACTTTGGTGATCAAATCTTGCTTTTCCATCTCCTATTTGCTAGAGGATACTTTCAGCAAATCAACAAATCCTGGTGCTTGATGTAGAGAGCGTCGTCTGAACTTAGGAGTGGATAATGATGAAATTGATCATTCATCAGCACGTACAGCACAGACTCTACGAAGAAATCTTGGGAAAAGTCCCTCCAGGACATGAGATCCGGCAGGAAGACTTGACTAAGATGCCATACCTCAAGGTAGTGATACTAGAGATGCCACTTCATCACCCTCCCATCATACTCATGTGCGTGAGTCTGCACCGCAATGGAGGAGGGGGGTAAGGGGAGAGGCACGACGAGGGGGGTTCGCATCGAGGATGTTGTACCGCGGAGGGGAGAGGCTTGGCCAGGTTGATGCACGACGGAGACTGTAGGCGTGGCGAGGAGGATGCATGGTAGAGCGAGGAGGCACTGCAAGGATGATGTGTTGCGGATGGGGGAGGCGGGGGGAGGTGGATGCACGACGAAGGGGAGAGTCATGGTGAGGAGGATGCACGGAAACGGTGAGGAGGATGCACGGAAACGGGGGTGGGTGTCGAGGAATTGGGGACGAAGAGGGTTTGAGGGAGGAGGGTGTCGAGAGAGGAGGGGATTGGGGGGGGGGGGGGGGGGGGTTCCAAACCATTGGATCGTTTGTTGCTACGTGGCATGCATCTGCGAGTTTGCAGCAGAGTCTGCTGCAACTCACTTACTGCAGACGACGATCCACTCCTGTTGTAAGAATAATGTTGGGATGGATAGGATGTGTTACAGGTAAAAGAGAGCTCGTTTGGAGGATGATGAGAGGGAGCATTTTGGAAGGTGGCAACATTATAGAGATCTTTTGCATTGTAATATGTAGTTGGAGATGACAACCTGAGGTTGATGTGAGATTCACCTTTATCACGACTCACAACCATATATAAGGACAATTGCCTAGCTTTAGTGCCTTTGTGACGTTCAACCGATGTCTCATGTATGCAGGTGCAGGCAAGGTGTCTGTAGGGTGGAGGTGTTGTTAATAGGATCATTGATGTGGATATTAATCAGTAAATTCCATTATCAATACGAATCAATGTATTACAGATTAACACGATTAAAATCATACATATCCGATTCATATAGGATTTACAATATACACGCTAGAACCAAATAAAACATTTAGAAATCATATTAAGACGAGATCCAGAAAAGGCAATGCAATAAATAAATTACGGCAAATAAAATATTAAATAAATTAGATAAGAGATCATCGAAGCGTCCATGAAATTAACTGTCCTTAGAGAAGATATCGTCCCCCACAATATCGGTGCGAAGAGTATTGGCGATCCGCTCCTAGGATACGACAGCACATGATTTGCGTCTGTGCACACTGACGAGATCGTCCTTGAGAGTATGTCAGAGAACTTGCAGCCGATAGGAAGAGAAAAAACACAGGTCATAGATGCGGTGGAAAAACTGAGAGCAAGAGTAGCGGCATGACAGTTTTCTTGTGGGTGAAGAAAACAACGTCCATGATAAGGGTATATGAAGACCTAAGTTGCAACTTTATACTTTCCGAAAATGCCCTCCAATGAACGCCTCTTCGTATTTTGAAACGGCACCCAGATCAAACCATTGGAGTCGAATCAAATTCCCTTAATGCAGTCGAAACACAATTAATTCGTGCAAATAATTCATTCGACCCGCTAATGAAACCCGTAGTAAAAGTATTGGGATCCGAATTGGTGCTGGAAACGGAGAGGAGTTGAGCGTGCGCACGCGTATGTGGTCCTCCATTCCTCCTATCTACTATTTCTACAAGAGCTTGGGTTGTGAATTCAAATATAAGCCCACTAAAAGTTTAAAAACATTAGATGTGGTACTAAACTTCCACCCAAATTATATCTTGTTTCAAATTTGAAAATTCCTAACTTTTCCTCCAAAGTCATTTGATTTCCCAATTAAAATCAAATTAAAGTCAAATGTAATTGCATATGTTTACTAAATTAAAATCTAATTACATTAATATTAAATACAACAATCCCTCACGAGTTTATCAATTTGAAAAGAGATTCAAAAAGAGTCAAAAGGCATACTTGGTTGCCACACTTTGCTTTCAGTAAAGGTATCTTCCGGTTTGAACCTCTACTTGAGTATACAACTTTCACTTAACAGGAACGAAGTGAATTACGTCTTGAACTCCAGATTTTTTGTTTAAAGTATACGGTAGAAATAACAAAGTATTGTTCTTGATATAATCTTTAGGATTAGTGGTCTTAAAAGCCATGCATCCTTATCCAGCTTCATGAGTGTGTTCAGGAAAGACCCTCTCCCTTAACTACGGTCCACAGTAACACTCACATAAGTGACGCTCCATAAGGATGCACTGCTAACATCCTGCCCAAAGGATTGAACCCATTCAGAGCCTATGCTCTTCCTTAACTTGTAGCTTAAATGACTCTTAGACTTCGGGGGGTAAGACACATGCATAAGTATTAAACAAGAGTGCCAATCAGTTCTCCAGACAGCTTGTTATTACTGCATTGAACTTACTTTATGGAATCTCCTTTTAGATAGATTGGGTTGTTATCGTAGAGGAACTCCCAATGGGTCTCAGTCCCATCTTAAGCCTATACTTTAGGATTAAAGATCTATCATCTCCCTTAGTCAATGGATCTGTAATGTTGTCTTTGGATCCAACAAAATCCACAGCCAACACTCCTCGAGACATCAAATCTCTTACATCTTAAGTCTGATTTGTATGTGTCTCCTTATTTTCTGATTGAACTTTGAACTCTTGATCTTGGAAATTGTGGTCATGTTATCACAATGTACCGAAATCGTAGGAACTGGTTGACCTACCATGGGAATTTAAGAAAGAAGTTCCTTTAGCTATTCACCTTAATTCTAGGGGTGTCCAAAAGCACACAGCTCGACCTCAAAGATAGATCGAGCTAGAATGGTATGCTTCACAGACCTCCAGGAGACTGCACCGCCTCCAAGGAAAAAGACATTAAGGGAAATAATTCCCTTCAAGTACTTCAGTACTCAATCCAAAGCCTTCTAGTGAGTTCGATCGGGACAGCTAGTGTATCAACTCAGCTTTGCAACCGAGAATGAAATATCAGGTTTCGTGCAATTTGCAAGATACATTAAACTTCCTATCACTTGTGAATACCTTAACTGAGCTACAGGTACTCTGCTTTTGTTCTTAGATAGCATTTTAGATGAATCAAAGGAGTGCTTACAGCTTTACAATCTTGATAACCAAATTTCTTAAGTATCTTCTCAATGTAGTGAGATTAAGAAACTACAATCCCATCAACTAACCTTGTCAGTTTGAGACCCAAGATCACATCAGCAACACCCATGCCCTTCAAACTTACTACTTAAGAATGCTTTAGTCTAATTAGTAATCCTCACTTGTGATCCAAACAGGAGTATGTCATCAACATACATCCATAAGATAATACACTCATCACCTTTCACTTTGGAATAGACACACTTTGGATTCATGAATCTTAAAACCACACGACAAAATGATTTTTTTTTTCAAAATTTTCATGTCATTGCTTTGATGCTTGTTTCAATCCATAAAGGGATTTAACAAGCTTGCAAACCTTTCCCTCATTCCCAAGAGTCACAATCCCTTCAAGTTGATCCATATAGATCTCCTCCTTAGGATCGCCATGCAAGAATGCAGTCTTCACATCCATCTGGTGGATAGAGAGATCATATACATATGCCAATGCTATGAACATCTAGATTGAGGTCATCCTAGTCACAGGAGAATATGTATAAAAATAATCAATACTTTCCTTTTGCCTAAAGCCTTTAGCAACTAATCTGGCTTATAGTTTTTAATTGATCCATCTTGCCTAAGCTTTATGTTGAACATCCACTTACATCCAATGGTAGAGAACCCTTTGCGTAAATCAATCAGTTCCCAAGTTCCATTAACCATAGTAGAAACCATCTCATATTTGACAACTTCTTTTCATTGTTTTGCTTCAATCGAAACCATACCTTCCTTGTAACTTGATGGATCACCCTCTATCTGGTAGACAACGAAGTCGTTACCCAGATCCTTGTCTATACGTGGTCATTTGCTCCTCCTTGGCTTAGTTACTTCTAAAGGTCATTGGGTTTAGGTTGATTCTCAACCTCCATATCTGTAATCCTTTTCACTTTATCTGGAATAGATTCCAATGTGGAGGCAACATCAATGGTCAGATTCTGAAGGATCCCAATCTTCATAGGGAAGGCATTCTCAAAGAAAGTAGCATCACGGAGTTCAACAATAGTGTTGGTATATATGCCTAGTATCTTAGACCGGATTACCAAGAACTTGTATGCATAACTATTTTCCAAGTAACCTAAGAAGACCACATCAACAGTTTTAGGACCTAGATTCTTTCTCTTGTGTTCTGGGACTAAAATCTTAGCGAGACAACCCCACACTTTGAGATATCTTAAGCTCGGTTTCCTATTTCTCTAAAATTTGAAAGAACACTTTTTCCATATGTGTTGGACGAACCCTATTCAAAATATGACAAGCGTATTCAAGACTTCTCCCCACATATAGGCTGGAAGTCCAGAATTCTATAAGAGAGCAATGATCATGTCAGTTAAGGTTCTATTTTTCCGTTCTACTATCCCATTTGATTGTAGTGAATATGTAGCAGTAACTTCATGAATTATGCCAAATATCTTGTATTTTCATCAAACAAGTTAGAAGTATATTTAACCAATCTATCTGACCTGAGTCGTTTAAGCACTTTTGATATTTGTATCTCAGCTTCATCCTTAAATATAAGAAATTTCTCTAAGGCTCCGTCCTTGATGTTCATTAGATAAACATAGCAATATCTATTGCCATCATCTATAAAGTTAATAAAGTATTTCTTATTATCTCTGATCAACACACCATTAAACTCACAAATATCCGTGTGCACTAGATCCAAGATCTTACTATCTCTAAGAGTCAGACTTAAAAGACTTCCTAGGTGTCTTTGCTTGCACACAAATTTCACATTTTTGAGTTCTATCAATAGTGTGTTTAGGGATCAACTTTAAATCCATCATTCTTTTAATTGAATTTAAGTTCACATGTCCTAATCTACCATGCCACAGATCATAAGATTTTAAATTATTAACAACATGAGACATAGAATTGGAACATTCAAAACTTAAAATATTTCCTGAATAAATGTTTACTGAATCATATCAAATTCTAAAAAATGAATCAAAATATGCTAAATAGCCTTTTCATAAAAATGCTTTGTCTCAGAATTACAACTTTATTACATTTAAAGTTCAATTCAAAATCAATTCTAACTAAAATGGAGCCAGATAAAGCATTCTTCTTCACGTTAGGGATATGCAACACTCTGTGCAAAGTCCATGCACGTCTAGAGGAGAACCTCAAGTTGACTTGTACTTTCCCATCACCTTGGTCGCAGAGTCATTCCCCTTCTTTATAGTCCCGCCACTGCAGGTCTGATAAGAAGAAAACAAAGTTCTGTCAGAATAGATATGTACATTAGCTCTCATATCCACGAGCCACTCATTTGGATCATGGATATGGTATAGTTCAGGTTTTACAGAGATATACCCCTCACTCGCCCCAAGTCCCACAGTGATCATATTCACTTATGTACTCCCATCTGCAGCTTTAGGTTGAACCTTTAATGACAGATTGTTCTTCTTCCAATGGCCAACTTGATTACAGTGCTATTAGGGTTTATTCTTTGCCTTTTTTAGATATTACGCTTTGGTTTTGTTTTATTATTGTTACTACCCTTTCCCTCCTTATCTTTTCCCTTTGAGGTCATGAAACTGACGTTGACCTGAATATCAACAGGAAGCATAGACTTTTATTTTCAGTGTTCCTCCTCTATGGTGATTGCCATCATCAAGTTATCCATATAAGTTTTCCCCTTTCTGTGTTTCAGGGTCATATCAAAGTCTTCCCAAGACTTGAGAAATTTTTTGTGATGCACATGACTTGAAACTTCTCATGAAGTTTTGTCTCGTCATCTCCTAGATCATAGAGCAAGAGTAAAAACTCGTGTGCATGTTCAGAAACCGATTTCCCTTCGGGTATGAAAAAATTTAAGAATATAGCAACAAAGTATTTCTCAATACCGAGATTTTCGGAATTATACTTCTAGTCTAATTCTTCCCATAGCCCATTTGCAGTCTGCATGGACAAACAACATACGTCAAATAACATGTTGGACATAGTCAACAAGATGCAACCATGATATATACGGTCGCATTCCTTACACACAAACTGCGCCTTCTAGCTATCGGGTGAGGGGTTTTCCTTTTCCACCGCAGGATATCGGGTTTTAAGAATTGAGATTAACTCTATAGTGGTTAACAAGATTTTCATGCATTATTGGCAATGCTAGAAATTCCGATCACTAAATTTTTCAGCCATACCTGTCATATCAACCATCGACTTAAACATGGTTTCCGACATGATTCTAAATTCAGTTCCAGATATCTTCTCTAAGATTATTGTTAACATGATCATTAACACGTACATTAACTAGTAAATTTCATTATTAATACGAATCAATTTATTGCAGATTAACACGATTAAAATCATGCATATCTGATTTATATAGGATTTACAATATACACACAGGAATCAAATAAAATATTGAGAAATCATATTAGGACGAGATCCAGGAAAGGTAATGCAATAAACAAATTGCGGTAAATAAAATATTAGATAAATTAGATAAGAGATCATTGAAGCATCCATGAAATGGACTATCCTTATATAAGAAATCACCCCTTACAATATTTGTGTGAAAGGTACAGACGATCCGCTCCCAGTATACGACGGTACATGATCTGCCTCCGCACATATCGACAAGATCGTCCTTGAGAGTACTTGAGATAACTTGCAGCCGAGAGGAAGAGGAAAAATGTGTGTCGCAAATGCAGGGGAAAACTGAGAGCAAGAGCGGCAATGTGAGAGTTTTCTTGCGAGTTAAGAAAACGTCATCCAGGGAAAGGGTCTATGAAGACCTAGGGCGCGATTTTTCACTTTTCGAAAACATCCTCCAACGGGTGCCTCTTCAGATTTTGAAACGACACCCACATAAAACTGTTGCAGTCGAAACAAATTTCCTTAATGCGGTTGAATCATAATTAGTTCGTACAATTAATTCATTCAACTCACTAATGAAATCTGCAACAAAAGTACCGAGATCCGAGATCCGAATTGACTCTCCCGAGCCGGTGCTGGTGCCGGAGATGAAGCAGAGCGGAGCGCGCATGCGTGTAGTCCACCATTTCACCTCTCTACTATTGCTATAAGAGACTGGGTTGTGAACTAAAATATAAGCCCACCAAAAGTTTGGAAACACTAGATGTGGTGCTAAACTTCCACCCAAACTACATCTTATTTCAAATTTGAGAATTTCCAACTTTCCCTCCAAAGCCATTTGGTTTCCTAATTGAAATCAAATTAAAGTCATATGTAGTTGCATATGTTTACCAAATTAAAATCTAATTACATTAACATTAAATACAACAGGAGGAGTCGGAGGCGACGACAGATAAAATTGGTAAGAGAGGAGCTGAAGGGTCCCTTGACTCAACAAAGAAATCCGGTGGGTAACTTGTCTACTAGGGTTGTTAGATAACAACTGAGCAAGGGGAGTTGGAGGAGGTAGTACCTCCTTCCAACCCGCTACAATGTTGGTTCCAAAGTGAAGTTGTGGTTGTTAATGGTGTCATAACAAGAACAAAGTAGGTGAGATGGTTGTACCGCAACTTCTTCGGACTAGGAAGATTTGTTGTAGCAAACATTGGTGTTGAATTTTCATCGAGTGGAGTGTTACCGCTAAATGTCGAATTGTCATTGCTTTGATACCGTGGTAAATGGAGTGTAGCACACATTTGGAAAGAAATTTAATGGTAGACGTGATTGAATGCATAAATACCTCATGAACATGTATTTATACAGAGACGTACATAAGCTAGAAATAGTATATGTGTTAACATAACAAAGGGTTTGTTATTCACGCGAAGTGAATAAGGACTCCACCATATTTGGGTGGCTGCAACTAAGTTGATAGGGGAAGACAAAATTCCAAGTAACAAAAAAATCACCAATGATAATAAATAGTTTAATATTCATTATCATTTATTTTGTATTTAAATTCATATCAAGGAACATTATTTGTCGCTTGATTCATTGAATAGTGAATATCAAGTTGCTGCTATATTGTTAGCAAGTAATCATATAGTGGTTATGCATTGATTTGTTCTTATAATAGTTGCTAATTTGCTTTGACAAGTATACATTTTTAATGAAAATGTCAACAAATAATTCATTATGAAATAAAAGAATAAATATAAATTTTCAATAAATAAAAATGTTTTTTACACATCTACTCACTTCGGCTGTTTTTATGCAATCCTATGCTTCTTTTCTTGAGAGAGGGAATTCCTACTGTACTTCCGGGTTGGGGTTGATATCGGTATGAGCATATTTTTGGATCGGTATGACCTAGCCCGGTGCTCGGCCCGACAAAGCTCAACTCGAGACCATAAATGGGTGGGTCTGGATTTTGATTTTTTGTCTCGATCTACTATTCGGGGAGGGCTCGGGCTAGCTCGGGCCCGAGCTCTCGTGGGCCAGCCCAAGTGTTGGCCCGAATGTATGCCCGATTATAGGCACGAGTATAGGTCTGATTGTTGGGGAGAATGGTGTTTGTGGGGGAGGAGAAGCTTGTCCATTTGGATAGGATCGACTGTTTTTTCTGTTATTATTACTCCGAACGAATTACATGTTATTTAATTTAGGTCTATAGTTATATTAAAATTGAAGAAAAAATAGTCTATAAACTCTCAAGTAAAATAAAAGATATCTAAAAAGCTTTCACCTATTTTTTTAAATATATGACGGGTCATCCCGATCCGACCCATATACTTGTGGACCGAGCTCAGACCTGAGTTGCAATTTCAGAAGTAGAAGACGCTCGTGGTTACGCGTGGATGTCCGTGATGTGAGAGGTTAGACGTGCAGCTGGTGCATCCCACGACTGTGAAAAAGTGTTCAGCAGTTGCTTGAGGTGCGTGATGGTGTTGCATGGCAGCATGTGTATGATGAGTGCGTCGATAAGGATGGAAGGACGGAGCGGATTGGATTGGGTAGAGTGAGATTAAGAAGAGGAAACATAGGATTTTATATGAAATAGGGGAGTGAATGAATTAGTTTGTTGGGAAACTTTGCTGAAATTGAGTTTATAGACTTCCACAAAAATTCAAATAAAAATTGGATTCATAACTTGGATGAAAAGTTGTATGGAGATGGTGGAAAGATTGGGATGAAGTGGGGTTTTGATAATCACATATGTGGTCGGAGAGCTATCGGAGATGGAGGTTGGGTTGATTGGGTCGGATGAAGGTGACGGCGGTTGGGTTGATTGGGTCGGATGAAGGTTGGCTGGAAGATCTGGTCGAGTTTTAGATCGGATGAGAAGGCCTCGTACGTAGAGAAGGAAGGAAGAGGGGTATTTTGACCGAGTGGTCAATACTTCCGAAAGGTGGTCGCCCAATAGGAATTAAAGACCGGATCTGACGTGGATTGAGCGGGTCAACATAGTTGATTGGAGCTAATTGTACATAATTACAAGGTATAATAAATTACATAACACTTAACAGGGAAATACAAAAATAATTAAAATACAAAATACATGGTATTTTATTATCTACAAGTAGTTTACCTATAACATATATAAACACACTTTTAGTTTCTCATTTTTGTATATAAGTACACTAATTTTTATCTTATTTATTTAAAGATTTTAATATACATAAATACCCATTTGTTTGATTTTTTTAGGATTTTGTGCACATGTAAAATAAATACAAGTACGCAAATGATAAGTTTATTTTACATGTATTTTATTCTTTGATTTTATTCTGGTTAACTCAAAAAACCTTATTTTTAAGTAACATTTTATTTACTTACTATATAATATATTTAATAAAGTAAATATACCAGCTAGAAATATATCATAATAAATACAAAGAAAGGAATAAATAAACATCAGTGTACATATACTACATCGATACAAAAATCGATATTTAGCATATTAGTTCCATTATTACATTTATGCTCGTATACCCCTATATTCTTAGTGAATTCACAATATTGACCTCCCATTATTACATATATGCTCGTATATTATACTAATGGAAGAAAATATTGTGAATTTTGTAAGGATTCAGCAACACGGGTGTATTGAAAAAGGGTTCGAGCAAATGTGTATTTGTGGAAATTCGGAGAGGTACATGTACAAAAACTCTTGAATATTATTGTTCATTGTGTATTCAATATAAAAAGATATAACAATAAATATTCAAATTCAAATTATTTGTTATCATAGATTAATACGAAATGGAAACGGCAAAGAATACGATTTTCCAAGAGAGCCAGCAGGAGTGGAAGTGTATAAAACTGGAGCTTTAAAGGATTCACGGCGTTAACACGAGGGGTCATTGTGTAAGAATGAAATATATAAGGGTATACGTGTAATTAACACTTTGTAGGGGAGCAAAGTGTGAAGCTACGAAGAAAGATATAATTACCACGTTTTTTTCACCGAATTAGGGCCCACCACCCAGCGATTTCAACAGCAACCACACACATCAAGGACGACATCACTGGGAATCTTTGATTGATGAAAGAAAAGAGCGGACAGTGACTCAGATGTGTTTCTCTCACCATGAAAGTGATGGGGGCAATCTTTATAAATGAAATATTTTCATCAGGATTTTTGCATCATAAATTTTGAAAATTTTATAAATTACCTTCTTGATCATGTATTACTTGTACTTATCACTTAAATCCCGTAAAATTGCTTACTCTTATACTATAGATGTGACGAAACACTCTCGTTAATTCGCGGATGGGTTGTGGTGAAATAGTTAACAAGTTTGCGGGATAGATGGTCGAGAAGGTAATTTACAAAGTTTTTAAAGTTTGTGGTGTAAAAATTTCTTTTCCATATGTTCTTAAATTAACTCTCCGATCAATCATTGGCCTTGTTTGAGCTCGTATTTATACATACCCTTGCAGAGATGCTTTGAGTCCAAGTTATCAAGTAGTAGTCTCCACCACTTATAACTTATTCTCACACTTTGTGAGTATCAGATGCGGGACTATGCTCGGAGGTATCCAACAATTATAGTGCATCACGTATTCCTAGTAATAGTGGTGATTGCCAACAGTGTTGTTATAATCTAAGTTTAAGCACTTTAGGTGGTGGCCAATGTCCCCACTTGCATGAATTAAACAAATAGTCAGGACAAATAATGTTTTGGAGGATCTAAACACGGGTCTTGACAAATAATATTTTGGGAAAAAAGTGCGTCAGTCCAAACGAAAATGATGGTCGAGGTATTATGGATTTAAAATAGTTCAACATCTCTCCGCTATCAAAAAGTATGATAGCTATTATAGATGGTCAAAACCACTCTATACAAATACTCATAAAATCATCTTATTTATGGGGAAATCCGATTCCCTTAAGGGCATGTTTGTTATGCTGGAATAGAGGGGGGAATGGAATCACCATTCCTTTGTCGATTACATTCATGTGTTTGTTAGATCATATTAAGGTAAAAATAATGATTACAATAGAAATCATATTCTCTCATACATGGGAATTGCTATTCCTAGGTACTCTTAGAAATTGAGATTCCATTCCTTATAAATGCTAATGAATGTATTATTCTTCAATATTTTTTAATTATTATATTATTGTTACAAATATATGGTTAGTGACATGGATATGCGTTTTTATTTTTTGAATATTTTTTAGACACCGACATGGATATAGTTTTTTGTGACATGGATATATGGATGATATAAATATATAGATGTAGAAGATTGGATAAGTTACAAATATATGCATATATGGGTACTAACATGGACATGGGATTTTTTTTTCTGCGAATACAGATATAGATAAAGTTCAATTTCTTTTGGACATGAATACAAATATGGTTACAAGATATTCTAGCAGATATGAATATATACATATATATAATATTTATTGTACGGATAACATATATCATATATGATTTTTTGCGGATACGATAGGAACATGGATATGAACATGTGTTTTATTTTTTACAGATACAGATATGGGCATGGATGAGGATTTTTTGCAAAAACGAATATGGACATGTAAATTGATTTTTATTTTTTTTGCAGCTATAGATATGGATATGGATATCTGTGGTACATATACCATCTTTATTTTTTTATGATATGGATATGTGTTATATTTTAGTGGATACGTATACGGACATGGATATGTATTTCATTTATTTTTTGCTAATACGGGTACCCATAACATTTTCAATTTTTTTAGATATGGATATGAATATGGTAATAAACTATTCTAGCTGGTACATATATGGATAGATCAAATATATCGATTGTATGGGAAAAAATAAAGTAATTTCTATTTTAATTTGACTATTGATTCCTTATATGAAATACATTAATTATATTAAAAATGAATTGGAGGATATCGACTATTTTTTCTGCTTAACGAAATATATCAAAGGATGGCTATTTTCTTTCTATTCTTTCGTCTTTCCAAACATAAGAAAGGAATATGTCTCATAATAAATGTTTCAATTCCTAATATGGACCAAACAATGGAAGGTAAAAATATATTACCTTCCATTACATTATTAATTTCATTCTTGTCTTAGATTCCAATCCATTGTAATTCCTTTCCAACCAAACAAACGGACAATAAATATAAACAAACAATCCAAAAAGGATCATATTGCTTGCGATCCATAAATATGGAGTCTGAACATATTAGAAATACCTCCAATAAAATCCTAAGCTCCGGGAAAACCTCTTTCTGGTTTGACGCGACAAAAAGGCCTTCTCCCATCTAAAGAAACCTATGCCGACCTATGGCCATACGTCCGAAACAATATAAAGCACAACAAACCGGAAATGCGATGCTGTTGCAAAGCGGGTTTGGATTGGTTACATCGATGCTATCTTTGTAAATATGAGGAAGAATTTTTGGATCACCACTTTTTTAATTGTACCTTCTCTATTTTTGTCTTCCCTAAATTAGGTATGCAATTATTGCCTAGACTACCAAAAAAAATGCTTTTTGCCGGCGTTTCGAAACGTCTATAATTGCTTTTAACGTTGGCAAATGCGTGAGCCAACGTTAAACAATTTCCAAAATTTCCTCAGTCTAGCCTCGACGGTATAGCTCTTTGTGGACGTTTATAAAGAATGTCGACACAACTTTACATTTGATGAATGTGGGATAAACCGTCTCCGGATAGACGTTAATTAAGAGCGTCCACATACAAAAGATATTCGTGGACGTTAATAAACGTCAGTTTAGGCTCCTGTGGTAGACACTTTTAAATCATATTTTGTCGTCGTTAATAAAAGTCGATATAGACTTTTATTTGAGGGAATACGAATGTCAATTAATTGATTACCCCAATGTTTGTTTTCAACCTACTATTTTTAACATGAAAATTTGAATAAGGGTAAATTACAAGAAAGAGACTCAACTTTACATTGATTCCCAATGTAGGGACTCATCTTTAGATTGTAACAAATAGAAGGCCAAGTCATTCATTTGTCCTAAATCGGGGACTTCGTCAACCTGACGTTAAATTATGAATAATTTTGAATATATTATTAGTTTGAAATGACAATATTGCCCTTCATCCTCTTCGCCTTCAGAAAGTCAGCATTCTGAAGCCATGTGACATGTCAGAGACCGACACCTCCACCTTCCTCTCCGATATGTGCTACCCCGACGTAGGCGTACGCGGCTCCTCGGTCTTCCCCTCTAGCACGTGTCTCTCCCAGACCCTCCATCTCTTATCGCTCACCTCTGCTTCCCCCCCTCCACCATCCCGGCTTAGGTGTACGCAACCTCCTGATTGATGTTCGAATCCCAATTAGATCATCGTTGACGGCTGCCATCGATTCCAATCTGCATGAGATCTCATGATCATTGCTTCCTTCCCATCTCCTGCGAACTCCGTCTCCAATCAATCACAGCCGCATGCATAGTCGAACCAAATCCTAATCAATCTCATCTGCAGTAATTCCGGATTCGATTCCTCAATCTCGTTCCTCTGCACAACCTCGATTGAAATCCAAAATCCCAATCAAACTTTTACAACACATCAAATTTCATTGCTCCTTCCATCTTTGATGCTCCTTTGTTGCTATAAAAATAAAGGCACTATGATCGGCATCCACCGTCTACAATGCATCGAGGGATAGAGACGATCCAAAATCACCCACCCGATCCTACAGCGACGACCTCCATAGGGTGAGATCCAAAATCACTCGAACGCCTTGCTGCACCTTCCAGAATGTGGTCGAGTCTCTACGCAACTCCATCCTTCAGGCGCCACATCCAGGTATATCCTCCTCCTTCTTCTTCTTCTTCTTCCTCCCTCTGTTCTGGTTCTTCCTGGTTAACTCCATCAATCCACAAATTGCAACCCAACTTCTCCCCCATCGATTGCGCATCGCCACCTCCACCCCCTTGTCCCTTCGTGTTCTAAGTCTACCCCACGCACCCCCTCGCCGACCACCTGCTCCTTTCCTCCCCATCGTCAGAGCACCATTCACTTCACCCTTGTGCGACACGAGAGAACCGAGGCTTGAAGCCTCGAGTACCTCCACAACATGCGTGGCCACCCAACAACATGCATGGCCACCCAACAAAGAAGCACTTCAGATCTCCTCATAACAGAGCTCCATCATCACAGCAACCTGAGTACTCTCTGCTAGAATCATATCGTCGAGCATCTGAAGAAGAAAGGAGAACAGATTTGATAGGGGCTCGAGCCGCAGCACCCCGACTCCCCTCACGTACAGGATGGGGGCAATATTGTCATTTCAAACTAATAATATATTCAAAATTATTCATAACTTAATGGCTGGGTGACGGAGTCCCCGATTTAGGACAAATGAATGAATTGATTCTCTATTTGTTACAATCTAAAGATGAGTCCCTATATTGGGAATTGATGTAAAGTTGAGTCCCTTTTTTGTAATTTACCCTATGAATTATTTGACCAATATACATTCCCAATCTCTCTAGGCATCCACAATCACAAACAAGTACATTGCATAAGCGAACAACATACTCTATATCATTTTAAATAATATTTTTCCAAAATGCAACTGTAGTTAAAGTCCAAAACATTCAAAAAGTTCCAATAGTTGAAGTAGGTCATATAGAAAGTAGAAATACATCGACACATTCCCAAAAAATAAGAAAGTTCTTGGAAAAAGATTGGCTTCATTCACGAATCTTCTTATGTTTCTGCATCAGGATCAACACCTCCATCCCGACATACAAATCTTGACCTCACCTCAGAAGCATATGTATCTACTAAAGATAAGAAGATAGTGAAATAAGAAGAACCGTTGAAATTTAATTAAAAACTCAATTAGCAAATATAAACATATTTGTAGTTGGATATCGTAAAATATAAGTTGAGAAGGCAACGATGATGTCCCATTAGATAGTGGATAATTGTTAAAGTATGTCATCACTCCGGCAGTTACTTGATCAAGGACTTCTTCTTTTCTCTTTCCTTTTCTCTTTCCCACAACAACCTTCATTTTGGAATCAATCTCATGTTGCATTTCTTTTCTAAGTTCTTGAAGAAGTTCATGAAGAATTTCTTGACAATATTTTTCCCTTCTTTTCTCATTCTCATCCTCCATTTTCTTTTGAAGATTTACCAATTGCTGACCAATTTCAATCTTTGAAGTATATGTTGACCTACGATGACCTCTCGCTTCGGGTACATGTCCATATCCCCTCCCAATGAAACAATCTGACCGTCCTTCATTGCCCAATATGACATTCCTTCTACGTCATCCTCAGTATGAATGTCCTTCATTCTAATTTGTAAAATAAAACATTCTTACTTACAAAAGTGAAGTAAATATCAGGTAAAAGAAGATATTATTCGAAAAGCACCAATGCAACTTATGTATGCATGCCCTGCTTTAGGTGTTATCAATACCAATGTCGTCCTTTAAGAGGGCCGAGTGGTGGCATTCCCTGCTTATCAACACTGAACTTGGTCCTTAAGAATAATAGTATCTCCCCACATAATTGACCCTCAACTTCGTTATGAGACTTACAAGTAGAACAACTTTCAATTTCATTATCACAATCTCATTCTTCATGACAACATATGACTTAGAATCAGGAGTTGATAGTTTCTTGACATGTGTAATATGTGCATCTCTATTCGTCTGGCATTTCTCCTAAAATAGTCGTAACTAATAAAATGACATTAATAAACAAATATTCTTGTTAAGTACGTGCTCACATGATGTTTCTTTTGTTTCCATAACGGCAATCCAATGCTCTATCGACACATTTGGTGGTCTCATTACATCTCCAACTTCCTCACATTCTTTCTTCAAGTTATGCAGATGCTCCTTAAGATGTTTTGCTAAATGATGATTTACCACTTCCTTGATGCTCACATCAGAATCAAATTCATCAATATCAATGAAGTTATATTAAAAAGTATTTATCAACCAAAAATCTCCTAAGAAATTTTAACGAATAATAGTTAAACCTTGATTCTTTAATGTGCGGACCGAAGTTTTGCATATGGTAAGCTTTTAAAATCTGATACTAGTGGAACATCCTACTAGGTAGCTATGCTGCAATCAGTTGTAGAGCACTCCCTTGCTTGTCTTCTAATGGTCTTCCTTCATCTAAGTCAATTATACAATAGGTATATACCATGTTGCTGCTACATGCTTCGCCAATGTTATGCATCTTTACTTTCCCATACAACACACTACATTTAATTTATCACAATTAATTATAGAGAAATGCCTCAAATAATAATTAATAATAATAAAATATTTACTTAGTTTTATAGAAGTAGAGGGTATTTCTTGTGAGTCCAATGATGCACTACTCCATGTTTGTCTTGGTATGGCATGTGATTGGGTATACAAAAGCATAGTCGGTTCCACCAATTGCTTCATTCATATGTATTTGATGAATCTCCATTTCATCACATTTATTCTTTCAAACCTTAATTCCTAGCTAAATGCATGTATATAGCATTAATTTGTATAAAATAACACTCAATAGATATGTATGCACTGTATAATATATTGTATTTAATACCAAAATAAAAGAATAAAGGGAAAAAAAGAAAAGGAGTGAAGTGTAAAAGACAATGAGTGGCCCTAGACCCCGAGACCTAGTCATCATGATGACTTGGTTGACAAGAAATAAAGTAGGAGGAGATAGGGTAGACAATTGTATAGAAAACACAGCTCAGAAACCCTAAGTCTATAGTACAATAATTGCATCTTAGGACCTATTTTATTCTTTATTACCTATACCTCAAATCACTAAATCCTCCACAAGAATATTATACATAAAAATACAAATAAAAATATGAAATTGATTTTACTCAAAAATAATGCATAGTGTGCCCAGACACACAAAATAAAAAGCCACAAGAAACTTTACAGCCATGTATCTTCTCCATAAAGACCCAAAATTGACCAAACTCACCATTATTGTTCATAAAATAAAATTATCTATTTTAATGAAGGTGATTTCATTTAGTTTGGAATTAAGATGCAAAAGTTGTCTTTTGGGTCCTCATTGTGTAGCATACCTGAATATAATATTCAACATATTTATTCTTTATACTTTTCACTTTATTATTTTTTATATATTTGTAAATATTATTTAAAATACATGTAAATAATAATAATAAAATTAAACCTTTAAAAATACATTCAAATAAATAATGTACTTTAATATATAAGTAAAATATACCTATAATATATATATATATAATATGTATGCATATTTATTTAAGTAAATAAGTAAATTCAAATAATACAATAAAAATATGTTAAATATAAAAATAAATAAGTTACAAAATATAGAAACTAAATATACAAAATAATAAAATATACAATTCAAAATAAAAATAAAATAGACTAAATACAGGTATATATACCTATATACATACATGTAAATACTAACCTCTAATAAATTAACTTCAGAAAATAAATAAAAATCAGAATAAAATACTATATAAAATTACAAATATTTTTTATGTTTTGACAAAGAAATTAAATGATTCATTTATTATTTTTTATACATTTAATAATGGGTTTTATCCCATCTATTTCCTAGTTGGTCCATGAGAACCAACCAGGGCGCTGCGACTGTTGGTCGCCTGGTCAACAGTACTTGCCCCGCCACCGTTTGTATCAGAGGTGACAGGACCTCTAACTTTGCCCATTTTTTACCTTATCCCTTCCTCCATCTCCCTCGAGCTCAACCCCATTCTACAACCCTATCATCCATCTCCATCGCCCACACCTTAGCCTCCACCGACCACTTCCTCCTCGCACGCAACATCTCCATCTTTTTTCTCAGAACCCTCAGCTATAAAATACGAGCCCCACCCTATTTTTGCGTTTTGATTCATCTAAACCATTGTAACCCTCATATGAATGCACTCTTAGGTAGATATTGGTGACAGCTTTCTCCCAAGGTGATTTGCAACGCGCGTGACGTGGTGATCCCCCTTGTCAGATCTCCTCCGACGAAGGATCTCAGCCCTTGGCTCCAGCTTGGTACGAGCTGCTAGCCTTAGATTTCTTTATTTCACTTCATTCTGGTAGCCTATATTTAATGTTAGTTTCTTTAATTAGCCCTTAGTTTAGTTTAATTTTAGGTTCAAAGATGATTAAGCACTAGGCTCCAGCCCCAGATCCATTATATCTCGGCTATTTCATCCCACCATTTTCACCTCATCTTCTATCCCTTGCATTTCTCCATCGATTCCACTTGCTTGCCCCTCGACCTTGCATAAACTGCATGGGACCCGGCGCTCCTACCTCCACCATCGCCGGAACTCCATCGCCCCGTCGTTCCCTTGCATATCCATCTTCAAGAGAGGGTCAGCCACACCCCTCTCATTCTCCTCTTAATTTTTGTGCAGGAGCCTGAGCCTAGTATAGCCTGGAGCCCCAACTTGAAGCTCTAGGTAGAGATCCAGCTGTCGATGAAGGTCTGGAGTTGTGGTGGCGGAGCGGCGAATTCTCCAGGAGGTTGTCGGTGAAGGCATTGCAGATGGAGAACGTCGTCGGAGATGGAGGTGGTGGAGCGATGAATGAAGTCGATGAAGAACAACGGCTGGTGAATGAGGCGGATGTCGTTGGAGTTCGCATTGAAGTTGTGGGCTCTACGGCGACGGCAGGAGCTGAGCAGTATGCTGGGGCGGCGCTGCGATGGTGGGCTAAGCTCCCCAAACCTCGTCGAGGAAGGAGTAGCGACGGTCTGTCACCCCGTATCACTTCCCTCAATCGGCAGATGTGTTTGAAGGTGGGTGGCGGAGTAGTTTTATATGCTTTGGGGCCGAACATGGAAGTAGGGGGATCTGATTTGATGGGATTCAACGAGGTACGCGATATCGGAGATATGGAAGGCGGCGCACGTGATTTCGGGAGAAGATCGGGTGGAGCGATTCGCGGGAGGCGAGATGGCCGGGATGATAGGCGGCGGAGGCTCCCAGATTGGGAAAGGTGCTGGAGATTGAAGACGATGAGCAGTGGCCGTCTGATCGGTTGAGATCGGATGGCCACGATGGCAACACATGGCAGCAGCAAAAGGGGGGAAGAGGTGCAGGCGTGGCACGTGCGCGGGAGGCACATGCCCCACACGTGCGGTGGTTTTAATTTCTTTTATAAAAGCAAATAAATAAAACTAAAAAAATTGATGACACGTGGTGGCTCCAAGAGCTGCCACGTGTCATCCCCTCAAAAATAAGAAAATAAAAAATTTAAAAAATAGAAAAGAAATAGCAAACGACCTCGGATTGAAAAGTTTCTTCACAAAAATTGCTCGTCTCGATGAGATATACAACTTTCATGAAGACATCAAAACCGAAATCGATCATTTGCACAAAGTGATATTTTTGGGGTATCCCATGTACATAGAACCTTGATTTTTGGGTTTTATAAGTTTTTTGTCATTTTTAAACCAGATAAAAATCCGAAAAAATACGATAAAATCAAAGATAAATATTTACACATTAATCTATTTTTTTATTTTTGATAATTAAGAAAAATGAAGAAATAAAATAAAACACAAAAAAGACCAATTTTATACAGACAGTTAGTGAAGAGTTGGACCTGGTTAGTTTCTTTGATTTCAAGCTCAGTTTGGATTTGTATTTTTGCGCATTTTAATAAAACTTTTATCAAAGAAGACAAATGAAAAAGAAATAAAATAAAATAGGGTAATTATGTACATAAAATAATAGGCCAAAATCAACTAAAATACAAAATGTACAAAAGAGGCCCAAAATCCAACTTTCACTTACGAGCTCCGATTTACTTGAACTTGGTCTTGTTTTGAAGGTATTTGAATGTACATTAGTTCAAAAGTGAGTAGGATCAAATCAGACACTAGATGAGGAAGATATGAGGATTTTAGTTCGAGAATCCTAGAACTAGGGTTTGGGTTTTTGGTCCACTTATTTGGGTTAATGATTTTTTTGTATTTTTCATTTATTCTTATTAGTGATATGTACACAGTGGAGATGTTTTGGATCATTCAGAGTTAGCATGAATTTGTTAAAAATTATGGAAGTTGGGCTATTTACAGGTCAATTTTAGCTAGGATTTTTTTGCCTTCTTATTTTGTGCAGAAATGAGTGATAAAATGCAATTCTTATTAAAACATGCATGAATGCTAATTATGCAGAACAAATGAAGAAATGCCAATGATTTTGAAGGATTTGAGCTTAACTAATGAGATTTAAAGTGATGGTTCTGAGATTCATCAATGCATTGTAAGTCTTCTAACTCGGCATGCATCATTAGGTTCAATGGTGAGATTCCCATCATTGAATCGACTTGCACGGCTTTTCCGCTATCTCCCTCTGATTTTGAGCACTTAGAACTTAAATAAAATTTTCAAAATGTTAGGCGCTTGTATGAAAACAGACTCAAAAAAAACTAAAACAAGGGGGCTACTAAATAAACTTCGACCTTAATTAAAAACTGTAATGGATCATCATTGTATTGGGTTCATAAAGCCCTCATTGTTTTCAGGTACCTTCGGAGGGGACCAAAACCCCTCCCATGAGCGAGGCACATCCCATAAGGAATAGAGCCCAAATCCCAGTCTTTAATTGCCTTGTGTCTCGCCTGGATTTCCGAAGTAATGGCGCTTATATCGTACTTGACCGAGTAGGGCCTTGTCAACGATGGTGTTCCTACCTTGTGTGGAACATCGACATGGTCTGAAGTAGTAAGCATAGGCCACACCTTCACGGGAGTGTCTGTCTCATCAGTTTGCGTCCGAGTAGGTTCTTTCACGCTCACGGGTGATTCCAATCCGAGCGAGAACCGAAGTATTGGTTTCGCCTATCGGCTTCCTCTATCTATTTCTTTGGTTGAGCAGAGATCCAGGAAGGGTTACAAGGATCTCAAAAAGTGCATACTACATGTTACAAAGGAGGAGGACAAGTACGGGATACTTTTCTGGCAGTACTCTCTCATAAGGGTTAGCGTGCTAAGGACTTGTTATAAGATATGCCTGAAATAACAACTCTAAAAACTGAAAAGATAATAAGTAGTCGAACCTTCTTGGCTTAACATGGTGTGAGTTGGTGAACCCAATTTTGTATTGTCTTTGTATGGATCTAGATTAAGGTTCAAAGATCGAGTCCCGCGTACTTGCACAAATTTTGTCGTGTATTTCTCCCTTTGACCCCCACTCAGCTTGAGCCTTTCTACTGTTTTGTACTCCATTTTGTTCCTCGTTGACCTCTGTATCCTTCTTCCTACATCTACTTCTCTTTTGCTTCGCGAGGGCAATCCATGGATGGTTTAATTGGGATCCCGTCTACACCTACATCGATTCCATGAACTCGACCTTGCTAATAATTCGATGTGATTCCCGAGAACCTGATCCGGACCTTGCAGGTCGATCTCCAGACTCCTCGTCTTCTACCTTTCTTCTTGACCACCAAGTAAACCGGGACCACTCTTGTCCCACTCTCGCCGTTGTGAATGGAGGTCTGATTGGGATTCTCTCGTTCTGCATATAGAAGACAAATCAAGCCCTGGATTCCAATCCGAAATTCATCTCCTCAGATTCAGACCCTGATATGGCTCCTCAAGGAAAGGGCAAGGGTCAGCAGCCCCCTCAGCCAGAGCAAGGACAGATGCCGGATTAGAATTAGGTCAATGCACAGTTGTTGGCATCTATCCAAGCTATCCAACGACAGCTGACAAAGCAGACCCTAGCATAGATTGCATTCCAGGAGATGCTTAATGATGTGATGAACATGCCCGAGGGAGGAGGAGGCAGATGAGGAGGTGGTGATCCTCCCGATGATGAGGAAGAGCCAAAATAGGGGAGACCCAAACCGACACTGAAAGAAACATACAATTTTGGAGACAGCCAAATGACCGAGTGGATCCTCATTCCACTGGTACACTCTCACTTTGAGCTGAAGCCCCAGTTTCTTGCTCTTCTTCGTTCTTTCCATGGAAATACAAGTGAAGAGCCTTACATCCACCTGCAGCAATTTTCCTGCATCTGTCGTACTAATCACTACCCCAATGTCCCCTTGGACATTCAATGATGGCATTCCCCTTCAGTTTGCAAGACAAATCCCTCTACTAGGTTAACCATCTGGGGAAGGTTGTGACAACCTGAGACGAACTGAAGTCCGCTTTCCTGCACAAGTTTTACCCTCTCGGTCGGCTCAACCAGATGCGAGCAAGAATTAGCAACTTCTCTTAGGGAGCGCACGGATCTATCCATGAAGCCTGGGAGAGATTCACGGATCTACAGGAAAAGTGCCCTCACCATGCGATTCTGAAGACCAGCCTGTTCCAACACTTCTTTGGGGGCCTGAACATAGAAAGTCAAAGGTTCGTTGATGTAGCATGTGGGGGCTCGCATTTTAACAAGGATGAAGACGTAGTATGGAAGATATTTATGGAAATGGCTAAAGAAGAGGCTGCTCTCTCTTCATCTAAGGCATATCAAAAGCAGCCCCAGATCCTCCAGAAGCAAGTACACATGGCAGCGTCCCGTGAGGCGGAGAGAGATGAGAGCTCCAACCTTAGCATTATCGGGGGCCATCTCTCGAAGGTTGATATAATCGAGAAGCGATCACAGAACCTTGAGAAACTCACTGTGATCGAGAAACTCACTGTGATCGAAAAGAGGACACAGAACCTTGACAAACTGGACCAGATCACCAAGCAGTTGGGACTGCTGGTGGGCATCATCAACTCTGTCCAGTCAGCACCACCATCTACAGATGCTCCAGCTGAGAAGAAGGACGATCCATCACCTCCGCATCAACTTCAGCCGAGCCTGCAGCCACCGGCAGTCCAGCATGTATACTACGTGCAGGCGCCCGACCAGGGCCAGTCGCAACAGCAGATGGTTGTGTACCAACCAGATTTCCTATCAGCATCCGATCTAGCATTCCCACCACCACCTCTGATTCAAGAAGTCAATGGGGTTTGGAGTAATGATACACAGCCGGTCCGTTCTACTGGACAACCTCGGAGCCATCTATCAACCAATCGGCAGTACTACCAATCTCAGGGTGGTCGATTTGGGCAGTCCTCACAGCCGCCGCCACAATACCATCAGCCTTCCCAGTATGGCAATCAATGGAGGCAGAATCAGCATTAGCAGCAGCCGCAGTACCTTCAGCCACCACGATTCCACTAGTATGCGGCTACCCCACCTCAGCAATACCAGCAGTATCCTCCTCCCTCTTACCATCAATTTCAGCTTCATGTCCCACCGCAGCACCATCAGCAGTCATTACCTCAGCTCCCAAACCCGCAGCAACAGCGTGATTTGCACGTTGAATCTTCTGAGGCTACTCCTGTGAACCCGACCCTGGACTGCTTGGCCCAACTTGTCAAAGGGCTAGCAAATATGACTAGGAAGTTAGATGACCTGACTGCCACCAAGATCACCATTCTAGCTCAGGTTGAAGCTAACCTCAATAGCTTCAAAAAGGAGCAGGTAGAATGTGATGTCCCATCTATGCATGTAGAGTTAGAGGATTGTAATATTATTTTTTCTAATGTTGTCACTCTCAGGAGCGGTAGGGCCTTGCCTCTACCTGCCATCAACAAAGGGAGGAATAAAGCTTCAGGTGAATCGTCATCTTCTGCATCAATTGTGCCAACTACAGGGACGGGTGAGGAAGAAGAAGGAGGAGGAGCCATTCCAGCAGTCGTCGACCACCATCCGCAACAACAAAAACAACGAAAAAATCAGCAAATATAAAAAGAACAAAAAGAAGATCGTCGCTGAAGTGAAACCGCACCAGCCTTGGAGGAGCCATCAGCTGCAGTCGGTCCCTCACCAACTGACGGAGCAGAGGCCCCACTTTTTGCTCATTCACCACCACCAGTACCTCAGCTTCCGTCTTGTACTCCTTTTTATAGTCCGGATGTACAATAATTTGTGGATGATGGTTTTGATGTAAATAAGAACTCTAACTTGAATTCCAGTAATGTACATATTCCTTTTCCTGATGCAATAGAAAAATCCAAAAAAATGCAAAAAGAAAAAGTGCATTATCTGATCCTGGAGTTGTGGACATAATTAGCAACTTGACAGTTGAGATTCCTCTAATGAAGGCCATGGAGGACATGCTAGTTGTGAAGAAAGGTCTGAAAGAAGCATGTACCAGCAAGCGTCGGCCAGCACACAAAAACAGATGCAATCAGGTTGAGAAGCACGTTCTCACCATGGCCACCATAGCAGCCATCAACAATCTCCCACAGAAAAAGCAGGACAAAGGAGCATGTCTTATCAGCTGTGAGATTTTCGATCAGGTCTTCGAGCGCACTCTCCTTGACAGTGGGTCTTCCACAACCTTTTTGCCCTCATCACTAATGCAAGAATTTGGGCTAGGTCCGCTCAAGCAAACACGAATGATCCTTCAGTTCGCTGACCAATCCATTAAGCGACCTAGAGGTCTTTTGGAAGATGTTGTGGTAAAGGTGCAGGAAATGCACTTTCTGGATGACTTTATAGTCCTTGATATGGACTCCTCCGCATCGTTACTCCAGATCCCTATCATCCTTGGCTGGCCATTCCTGCGCACCTCAAAGGCCGTGGTTGATTACGAGTCTAGCAAGATCACCTTCATCTCGGGCAGCAAGCAGATCACTATGGACATCATCAACGAGCCGAAAGTCATGACTGATGAGAGTCGTTCCGCACCAGAAGCAGACTGTGACTTTATTACAGAAATCAGAGATACATCACTTTCTTTGGACGATCCATGGACCCAAGAAATCCTCGCTTTAGAGGAGGACATGGAAAGCACAGTAGACACATGCTCCGATGATACTTGGGAGACGGAATTCCAGTTGCTGATGTGCCTTTTTGACTCCAAGGATTCACTCTAGATCGAACACGATGAGCCTAGTGCAGAACTATCCGCACATCACCAGGATCTCAACAGAGTATTGAGGACAGTAGCTCTACCAAAGTTCATGCAGTACATCCGACAACCAGTGCAGTTTCTGAAGTGACTGACAAGTTGGCCAGATCGGGACCAAAACTCAAGCCACTTCCTGCAGGCCTGAAGTATGCTTTCCTTGCAGGTAAAGAAAACATGTATCCGGCCATCAGCAGCAGCAGGCTGAACCCGGAGCAAGAATCTTGACTTCTCGAGGTTCTAGAAAAGAACTACAGGTGCTTGGTTGGCATGTATTAGATCTCCGAGGGATAAACCCTGGCATTGTGTTCACAACATATCTATCTGGAAGAAGATGCTAAGTCGTCCCGCGAATTTCAATGAAGGCTGAATCCAAACCTCCGGGACGTCATCATGAAGGAAATCATGAAATGGTGTGATGCAGGCTTCATTTATCCCATCTCCGATTCAAAATGGGTAAGCCCTTTACATGTAGTTCCAAAGAAGTCAAGGCTTACCGTGGTTACAAATGACAAAGGAGAGGAGATATCCACTCGGGTACCAACATCCTGGCGGGTGTGTGTTGACTACTGCCATCTTAATGCAGCAACTAAGAAGGACCACTTCCCCTTGCCATTCATTGATCAGGTTCTGGAAAGACTAACCTGCAAGGAGTTCTTCTACTTTTTTGATGGGTACTCCAGGTACAACCAAGTGGTAATTGCCCCCGAGGACCAAGAGAAGACTACCTTCACTTGCCCATTCGGCACCTACGCTTTCAGAAGAATGCCCTTTAGATTGTGCAACGTACCTGCGACATTCCAGAGATGCATGCTAGCAGTCTTCGCCGAGATGGTAGGCAGTTTTCTTGAGGTGTTCATGGACAACTTCTCGTCTATGGTGACAGCTTCGATTCTTGTCTTGAGCACCTGGATAGAGTACTTCAGAAATGTCATGAAGTTAATCTAGTATTATAATGGGAAAAGAGCCACTTCATGGTCATATAAAGAATTGTGCTGGGTCATGTCGTTTCCAAACGTGGCATGGAAGTCGACCCAGCAAAGGTGGATGTGATTTCCAATTTCGAGCCACCTCAGACAGTGAAGAATGTGAGGTCATTCCTGAAGCATGTGGGATTTTACAGACGATTCATCAGAGATTTCAGCCGCATTGCCCGACCTCTAACAAAACGTTTATGCAAGGAGACCGAGTTTAATATTGATCAGCAGGTTCTCCTTGCTTTCAATCAGTTGAAGGAGCTTATCACTCGAGCTCCAGTCCTACAGCTATCGGATTGGTCTCTTTTGAGATCATGACAGATGCGTCAGACTTTGCAGTTGGGGTTGTTTTAGGACAAAGATAAGACAAGGCACCCTATGACATTCATTACGCCAACAAAACATTAGATGAAGCACAAAGGAATTACATTGTGACAGAAAAAGAGTTGCTGGTCGTGGTATTCTCCCTGGAAAAGTTCAGATCTTATTTTCTTGGATCAAAAGTTACCATCTTCACATACCACTCTACTATTTGATATTTACAACAGAAGAAGGATGCCAAGCCCAGACTGATAAGATGGATCCTTCTCCTCCAGGAATTTGATTTGGAAATCAATGACAAGCCTGGGGTTCAGAATGTGGTAGCAGATCATCTCTCCAGAATTGAGCAGCAAGAGTCTCCACTGAACAATGCACCCATCATAGAAATCTTTCCTGACGAATCAATCTTGGTTGTGGATTCACTCCCTTGGTATGCTGATATTGTCAACTACCTCGTATCGAGGGTAGTACTGCCAGACTGGACGAAAAATCAGAAGGACAAGTTCTTATCGACCATCTATTTCTACCAATGGAAAGATTGCCTCTTATTCAGGGAAGGGGCAGATTGCATTTGGCACAGGTGTATACCTCAGGAGGAGCATCATAGTGTCCTCAAGCACTGTCACTCGCTCGAATCCGGTGGACACCACTTTGGAGATGGGACGGCAGTGAAAGTACTTTAGTGTGGCTTCTGGTGGCCCACGCTATTCAAGGATGCAGCAGCCTTTGTCAAACAATGCACTGACTATCAGAGGTTGAAGGGCACACTCACAGCAAAAGACTCGATGCCCCTGAAGATCATTCAGATGGAAGACATTTTCGATGCGTGGGGCATCAATTTCATGGGGCCTTTCCCTAACAGTTAGGGATATGAGCACATCCTTCTTGTCGTCGATTATGTGAGCCGCTGGGTTGAAGCTATCCCAGCTCGAGCCACAGACAATCAGACAGTGTGCTGCTTCTTAAAAGAACATATCATTTCGCAGTTCGGGATTTTGAAGATTTTTATATCAGATGGTGGTAGCCACTTCATAAACAAAGAGGTCAAAAAGTTAACGAAGGAGTACAGCATCGATCATCAAGTCGCATCTCCTTATCATCCCCAGATCAATGGCATGGCAGAATTATCGAACAGAGAAATCAAAATGATCCTGCAGAAACTTGTAAGGTCAGGTAGAAAGAATTGGTCACAACTTCTGAACTCAGTCCTCTGGGCATACAGAACTGACTACAAGTCTCCCTTGGGCATTGATAACGAGGATTTTGGCGAGGGTCAAAATACGCCCCGCACAAGGCGGGGACGATAGTGTCGCTGAGGCGACCGCTCACAAAACCCTTGTTGATCAGAAATTAACCCACATTACAGAATAAGTCAATTAAGTCCTAAACTGTGAATTAACATTTATTAACTCTACCATAAAATGCATAGTGTATAAGCATGTAGAGGTCGAACCACAGAGAGCAATAAAAATTGGATAGCCTATGGGTGTTCATATACATCCAGGTCATCCATGAATGAATCCTATTTTTGTGGGTTTTTAATTAATTAATTTTTTTATAAATTTTTTTATGTTTTTATGATTTTCAAGCATATATATTTTTTTGTTTTCTTTGTATATTTTAAATGATATAATATAGATATATAAAGAGATATATATAAGAGAAGGGAGAGAGAGAGAAAGATATAATATATGGATACACACATATATATACTCAAAATATACTAAATATAATATTTTTAGGTTTTTTTTTATATTTTTCTAATTTTTCAAATATTTTTCTGGAATTTTACTACTTTTTATGTATTTTTAAATCCAAAAATGCCCCTAATATGGGACTAATTAATTAGGCCGAACATAATTTGGGTTTTAAAAAAGTATAAGATAAGCCTCAAAATTACCCAAATTAATTTTAATACATAAATAATAATATATAGATAATTCTAGAATAGAAACATATATTTTTGGAATTTTTGTTGCATTTTTATATTTTTTTTGTTGAATTTTGGAGTTTTCTAATTTTGATATTTTTATTTTTCTTATTTTTAGGGGTTTTCACTTTCTGGACTCAATAAATATATAAATATACCATATATATTTTTTTGGAATTTTTCATAAACTTTTTATATTTTTTTGTATTTTATAATTTCAAAAGTGCAAAAAGGCTCCTTTTCATTTTTAATAAACGGATAAAATGCTCAAAATGCCAAATAAAAATGCAGCGTGCATCTATAAGGTACGAGGCATTTATCCTAATTTTTGTGAATTTTTAGGAGCAAGCTAGGCATTTTTAATAATTACATGAAGCAAGTAAAAATAAAACAACCTGGTAGGGGCATAATTACAATTAAAAATAAACACAGGGGCTTAGTTGTAATTTTACTAACAGAAATAACATTTATTTAATTTGGCATCATTTCATAATATACAAAAAATCGTCATGGCATACATGCAATTTTCACGCGCCTCACGTGGGACTGCACGTGAGGCTGGGAAGGACCAAAATGTAATTCCAAAAAGTTCAGGGGTCCCTATGAAAAAATCCCATTTAATTTACAATGCTATATTTAATTGACAAGATTAAATATTAAATACAAAAATGCAAGGGGGATCAAGTGTAAATTACCCCTACAGGCGCGTTGATGGACGGCGATCTGCGCACCACTTATCTACGTGGCGGGCTATGGAAGCCCGATACCACTTCGCCGATCGACGGTCTGGATTGCATCTGAGCTTCAATCGAACGGCTGAAGCGTGCTTTGAACGGACAACCACGATCAGATCTGGGGCTGCCTCCTCCATCCGACGGTAGCTGCTCTTCACGAAGAACAGGGAAGAACGGTTGGCTTCCCTAGCTTCGATCCTCGATTCCTCCTCCTCCAGACGCTCTCTGGGTGATGGCGATGGGCTCTACACATCCAGCGAGGTACTCCGCAGCTTCCGAGGTACTCCAGAAGGTCCAGGACTCCTTGAATCGGTCCAGCGAGCTCGAGATAGCAAGGGGGGTCCTGGAACCTTGCAGGCGATTAAGTCGAGTCCCAAGGGGCTCCATTCGGCTCCTAACCTGCACCAAAAGAATGGGGGGCTCGAGGGGGTCTCCCTCGACCAGGGATTACAGCTTCAGGGGTAGGAAATGAACGGGGGTGGCGAGGTCCGGCGAAGTGAAGGACTTGGACCTCGATTCGCAGAGCTAGAGAAGCTCTGGTTGATCTGATGCGGGGGTTAGGTGTAGAACGCGTAGGGGAATGAAATGGTGGTGATGCGAGGGTCGGATCGTGCGTAGATCAGGTTAGATGCGAGGGTCGGATTGTGCGTAGATCAGGTTAGAGAGGTTCAACGGAGCTGAACTCCGGCGAACTTCGATCTGGCCTTAATCGGGCACCTACGGTCCTAATGATTAATCTAACTACTGGATTACAAGGTAAAAACGAAAACTAAGAAATTAAACAAGATAAAGCAGCTCTTATACCTGGTGGTCGACCAGGGAGCAGGACCTCCGTTGAGCGGCGGCCGTGGGTGCTTCCCTCGACTCCTCCGACCAGCTGAAGCTTCCAGGAGTACCCCCTATCACGATGATTCTCTAGAGACTGGAAACGAGGGTGGAAGATGACCAAAGGGAGACCAAAATGGAGAAGGAGGTCGAGGGATTTATTTATAGACATGGCAGCGCACCCTTATTGACCGGGGTGCCACAAAGAATCGATTGGTCAGATGATGGATCTTAGATGTTGGCGTGAAGAATAGAGCATCGACCGAGCTTTTTCATGAAGGAATCTACGCCTGGAAGTCAAAGGATTAGATGGGGAAAGTCGGAGAAGATGGGCCGAAACGACGTCTGACACCAGGCGGCTGGGGGCAGAGGAGTTGACCGGGCGGTCAACGAAACCTGATTGGTCCACATCAACCTTATTTTGACCGATTATTTAAACATAATAAACGACTTTATTTATTTTTACTTATAAAATAAAAAATGTTTATTAAATAATGTAGTATTTATTTATGATTTTTATTTTCTTTTTTGATGTATTTTATTAGGGGTTTATTTTAATGATGTATTTATAGGTATATTTACTATTAGTTATTTTTATTTTGTATATTTTTATTTTATTAATTTATTTTATTATTTTATATAATTATAACTTATTTGTGTGAGTATAAATATATTTTTATTTAATTTTTATGAGTTTATTTGCATATTTAAATAAATGGGTATATATATTGGGAGCTGGGAGCCTAAGCCCAGGGTGTAGGTAACTACCAACACCCGGCCTTTTTTTTGCATGATTTTTGAGTTTTTTGAATGAAACCTTAGGGGGATTTTCTTAATATATTGAGAGGAATATATGTTTCAAGTTTTATGCAAAACAAACATTCCTAACACACTCATCTAGAAGGGGTCAATTTCAATAATTCTGAGACCGTTAAAATTTGATAGTCTTGATGAAGATGATAGGAATCTCGAATTAAGTTGAATTTTGAATGACACCATGGTGGTACATAGTGATCTAATTCCCCAAAGATTTCATTTCAAAAAAATAAAAAATCTATGAAAAAATGAGTCGAGTGTAGGTAGTTACCTACACCCCTGGGTGTAGGCTCCCTTTTCTCATATATATTATGTAGGTATCCTTATAGGTATTTTACCTATATTTTATATACATTTTCTTTATTTAATGAGTTTTATTTTGTTTTATTTTGTATTTGAATTTCTAATATATTATAAATAATATTTACAATTTAATAAAAATATAAATGAATAAAGAATAAAAGAATGAGATCCCCCTTTTATTTATATACAAGGTATCATAGATATTATTGTCTATGTGATTCATAGACTTATTTTATTCTACAAGTTCTTTTTGGTTTTATTCTAATTCCAATAAGTACATGTATTATGTATATTATTTACAAAATTCTAAAAATATAAATTTAGAGAAATAATGAATAATGAATATAATGAATATTTTAATCGGGTAGACTGTACAATGAAGGCCAAAAACCTAACTTTCACAGATGGACTCCAAAAATTATGGAACCAATTTTATTAAATAGCTCTTGAAAAGTTATATACAATTAAAGTGATTTTGATGGCTTTTGAATTTTTATTTGCAAGATATGGGTCTGTGAAGTTGAGATTCTAGCTTTTTATTCTGTGTAGAAAATGTACACTGTATATCATTTTTGTATAAACTCAATTTTGTATTTTTATTCCCATTATTATCTACAACTTTCATCTACAAAGAATTTTTATTTGATGAATAAATAATTAAATACAAAATAGGTGTCAAAAATGCATGAATGAATAAGTAAATGAGGAATTTATTGTATTATTGGCCCTTATCTCCCCCTACTTTATTCCTTGTCGACCAACTCCATTCTGGACTTGGTCTCGGGGTTCGGGTCAAAAAATATTTCCAATATTTTATTCCTTTTTCTTTTCTTCTCTTTATTCTATATTTTTGGCATTTAAAAACCTTATTTTATGTACAATAAATACAATAAATAATAGATGCTATTATGGACAAATTGATGTTATTTACATACATTTGCTGGGGTTTTTAAGGCTAAAATGATAGAATAAAGGTGATGAAATGGGGATTCATCACCCCCTATACTTGCATTTGCTAGTCCCTAGCAAATACTTATGCAATAAGTAAGAGAGAACAAAGAATAAGAAGAAAAGAAAAAGAAGAATGAAAAAGATAGAGTGATAGGGATGCTTTCAGTGCAATATATGTCCTTACAAAATCAGAATTTGGAGCTTCTACTAGACCTTGGGTTTTGATGTGTGTAGAACCTAGTCGGGAACCAATTTTAAAACACAACAGCCTTCGAGAGTCACAGAACTCGGTTCAACCCACCTCAATAGCCTGGTCAGAACTGGCCTACGCCATACGCAAACCCTTATGACTATGAAGCTGACTTGTACAATGTAAGTGATAGCGGCTCTCCCCAATTGAAATGACAAATTAACTGACTTCTCCAGAATGACAACCCAATGATTCCCTAATCCAGCCCTCTACCGTCGAGGAGCGGGGTATTCCCTTCTAAGTTCAAGTGGCATCCAACTCAAGAGGAGGAGGAGGGGAAAAGAATGGACGGTAGCCAGTGTAGCTACCTATCTTGGGATGCAAGACCAGTGTAGTCAAGTCATCCAGCTGCAGGCTCACATGGTATAACTTTGATGCTCAAGCTTGCTTATTTTTCTATACAACATATATACATGCTTCGTCAGGCACTTTTATTTTTATTTTCAAGCATGTCCACTTTTTTTTTGAAATACTATTCACAGCAGCATTTACATAAGGACTTTTTCCTCTTGAGCCAGAAGACTATCCCTCTTTTGAAGCTTTATCGCAACCCACACTCTCCTGTCATTCGACTTCATTGAAACTGGACCAGGTTGGGATGCACTTCCCTCCCTAGACGAGGACGAATGTTTCCACTCGTGTGCGTCTCAGACTGACAAATCCAACCCCCTCACCATTCCAATTGAGTTGTGCCAAGTGAAAGGTGCAAGTGTCCAAGTTAGGTCATGGCCGACAAGAGTCATGTGTGTGTCTCGAAAAGTTCTAGTTGGTCAGTTGAGGTGACTTGAACCCATCCTTGATTTCTCAAAGAATTAAGTCTGAATAGACCTGAAGTACCTTAAACCTAGTTCCCATAAGGTTCCAATGCAGTTAGGTGCGGTAAGGTCCAACCAAGCTCCAATTTTAGACTTTATTGGGCGGGTTCAATCATCAAGCTCACTCAAAAAGAATATGAATGATATGCACATGCTATGCACAATGAATGATGCAATTTTTCACAATGAATTTAAAAATGAATCTTTTTTATACAAAGAATTTTTACAAATAAAAATAATTTAAGCACACAAAAAGTATGTACAAGTATTTACACAGGCGTACCGCTTTATTTTACAAGGTTAAAAAACTTTAAAGAATTTACAAGTGTTATCCTATTTGTTCCAAGTATATATGTGTACAATTGATAAAGACTTTTTATTTAACGGCTTTACAAATCTGCCCATTTTTATTTATTTATTTCTTAGTTTTATTTTTATTTTTGTCATTTATTATTTTTTATTTGAAAACATTTTCAAAACTACAGTACACGATAATTTTTGCATGCTTTTACAAACATTTAAAAACTATTTTGCACAGATTTGTCATACTATGTATATACATTTTCCACAATAGTTTTTACAAACATTTTTCAAAACATTTGCACATAGGTTTTCAAATCCTTTGTTTCACATAAAGAAAATTTTTCAAACAAAACAATTTTACACAGGTTGAAAATGTTTCACAGCAAGTTTTCCAAATAGTTCACGCTGTTTTTCCAAATCAATTTGCCAAGATATTTATCCTGATTGTATATACAAAGAGAAACTACAATTTATGTACACCATGGTTTAAGCTCTTATTTTATTTGGAATTATTGCTTGTTTTTGCGTGAGAGATTTTTGTGCAGACTCCTCAGACTTATTTGAGAACCATTTTCAAAAGATTTTGAAGACTATAGTCCAAAATATTTTTACAAACATGTACACGCATTTGGAAATGATTTTGCAAAGGTTTTTCAAACAACATAGATAGATTTTTCAAAACAATTTTACAACCGATTTTTCCAACCATTTGCAAATCACTTTTCACACATTTTTATTCCACTCAAAGAAAATAAATTTTACAAACAAAACTATTTACAAAGGTTGAATATCTTGTACACACTATTTTCCAAGCCATTTTCAAAAGATTTCACAATGAGATCATTTTGCACAAAGCATTTTCCCTGATTTATTAATCAATATGGACAAAAAGAGTCTGAGGAGCTCACAATCATCTTCTATTATAGCAATACTTTTAACATTACTTTTAGCTTGAGGTAGTCTTTTATTTACAGTATGAGTTATGGCTTATGGTATATACATAGTATATACGACCCCCCTATACTTAGCTTGAGCTATGTCCTCATAGATCGAAGAGAAAAGAGAAGACATAACTCGTACTGAGTATAGACAAGTCTAAAGAATATGTGAATAAGAGATGAACGAATGAGAAGTTGACAATCCCCCCTATACTTAGGATCAAGTAATCCTAAGTATATCAGACTGTACATAAAGCAGGGAGGGTCAAGGGTGGGAATAAACAGATCGTACTCAGATTGTCTCCCCCTATACTTAGGGTAAGATACTCCTACTTATAGACAAGAAGAGTAGACAATGGAGAGGATCAAAGAATAAAAGAACTCGAGGTGCACATCCCCCTATACTTAGGACAAAGTGCGCCCTAAATATAGAAGACTGGCTAAAAGGGGCAGCACCTTTTGATACAAAAAGGAGATAGAGGTAAAAAAGAAGAAAATAAGAAAATTAGATAAATAGTTTTTGAGGTGCATCGTCTGAATCTTCTGATGCTGCCAATGTTGTGGATATGTCGTCACAGTGCAGAAGCTGGATGGAGTCAGCAACGGCCAAGAATGTATCAGGCTCGAGGTAAGGCTTCAGGAGTTGACCGTTGACGAAGAATGGTTGTGTGTCAGGAGACAATTCTGATATGGCAATACTTCCATCGTTACGCACTTCATGAACTCGGAATGGCCATGTCCACTTACTCTTTAATTTGCCCGGGAAGATCCACAACTTTGCATCAAATAACCACACCTTCTGTCCAACTTCAAAGGTCTTTCGTCTGATGTGCCGGTCATGCCAGCGTTTCACCTTTTCCTTGTACATCAATGTGTTATCGTATGCATAGTCTCGGAACCCCAAGAGTCTATTCAGATCATCCTTTCTTTTCTGACCACTTTTTCGTGAGTCCAAATTGCACATGTTAATGGCCCATAAAGACTTGTGAATTAGTTCGATGGGCAAATGGCATGGCTTCCCATATACAAGATGGTAGGGCGACATGCCCAAGGGAGACTTGTAGGCGGTTATGTAAGCTTAGAGGACAGAGTCCAGGAGTTGAGACCAGTTCTTTCTGTCCGGTCGTACAAGTTTCTGCAAGATCATCTTAATTTCTCTGTTCGACAATTTGGCCATGCCATTGGTCTGAGGATGGTAAGGGGATGCGACACGATGGTCGATGTCGTACTCCTTCGTTAATTTCTTGACCTCTTTGTTGATGAAATGGCTACCCCCATCTGATATGAGAATCTTCGGAACCCCGAACTATGCAATGATGTTATCTTTCGAGAATCGGCACACTGTCCGACTATCAGCGGGTCGAGCGGGAATAGCTTCAACCCAACGACTCACGTAATCGACGGCAAGAAGGATGTGCTCAAAATCTTGACTGTTAGGAAAGGGTCCCATAAAATCAATGCCCCATGCATCAAAAACATATGCTATCTGAATGATCTTTAGAGGCATTGAATCTTTTGCAGTGAGTGCACCCTTCAATCTCTGACAGTCAATGCATTGTTTGACAAATACTGCTGAATCCTTATATAGTGTGGGCCACCAGAAGCCACACTGAAGTACTTTGGCTACCGTACGGTATCCAGAGTGATGTCCACCAGATTTGAGCGAGTGACAATGCTCGAGGATACTATAATACTCCTCCTGAGGAATGCACCTGCGCCAAATGCAATCCGCTCCTTCCCTGAATAAAAGAGGATCTTCCCATTGATAGAAACATATGGTCGACATGAATTTATTCTTTTGATTCTTTGTCCAATCCGATGGTACTACCCCTGAGGTGAGGTAATTGACTATATCAACATACCAAGGGAGAGAATCCACTGCTAAGATTGACTCGTCAAGAAAGGTTTCTGTGATGGGTGCACTGTTCAGGGGAGGCTCATGCTGCTCAATTCTGGAGAGATGGTCTGCTACCACATTCTGAACTCCAGGATTGTCTTTGATTTCTAAGTCGAATTCCTGGAGGAGAAGGATCCATCGAATCAGTCTCGGCTTGGCATCCTTCTTCTGCTGGAGGTACCGGATAGCAGAGTGGTCTGTAAAAATCATAACTTTTGATCCAAGAAAATAGGATCTGAACTTCTTGAGGGCGAAAACCACAGCCAGCAACTCTTTTTCTGTCACAGTATAATTTCTTTGTGCTTCATCTAATGTTTTGCTGGTGTAGTGAATGGCATAGGGGGCTTTATCTTTTCTCTGTCCAAGAACAGCCCCGACTGCAAAATCTGACGCATCAGTCATGATCTCAAAGGGAAGAGACCAATCCGGCGGCTGTAGGACTGGAGCCTGAGTGATAAGCTCCTTCAGCTGATTGAAAGCAAGGAGAACCTGTTGATCTACATGGAACTCAGTTTCCTTGCATAGAAGTTATGTCAAAGGTCGGGCGATGCGGCTAAAGTCCTTGATGAATCGTCTGTAAAATCCCACATGCCCCAGGAATGACCATACATTCTTCACTGACAGAGGTCGCTCTAAATTGGCAATAACATCCACCTTTGCAGGGTCGACCTCCATGCCACGTTTTGAAACGACATGACCCAGCACAATGCCTTCGGTGACCATGAAGTGGCTCTTTTCCCATGAGAGTACCAAATTGACTTCACGACATTTCTGAAGCACTCTGTCTAGATGCTCAAGACAAGAATCGAAGCTATCACCATAGACAGAGAAGTCGTCCATGAACACCTCAAGAAAACTACCTACCATCTCGGCGAAAACTGCTAGCATGCATCTTTGGAAGGTTACGGGTGCATTGCATAATCCAAAGGGCATTCTCTTGAAGGCATAGGTGCCGAACGGGCAAGTGAAGGTAGTCTTCTCTTAATCTTCGGGAGCAATTGCCACCTGGTTGTACCCGGAATACCCATCCAAAAAGCATAAGAACTCCTTGCCTGCTAATCTTTCTAGAACTTGATCAATGAATGGCAAGGGGAAGTGGTCCTTCTTAGTTGCTGCATTAAGACGGCGGTAGTCAACACACACCCGCTAGGATGTTGGTACCCGAGTGGATATTTCCTCTCCTTTGTCATTGGTAACCACGGTAAGCCCAGATTTCTTTGGAACTACATGCAATGGGCTTACCCATTTTGAATCAGAGATGGGATAGATAAAGCCTGCGTTGCACCATTTCGTTATTTCTTTCATGACAACATCCCGGAGGTTTGGATTCAGCCTTCTTTGGAATTCATGGGACGGCTTGGCATCTTCTTCCAGATTGATGTGGTGTGAACACAAAGCTGGATTTATCCCTTGGAGATCTGATACACACCAATCAAGTGCCTTGCGGTTCTTTTCTAGAACCTCGAGGAGGCAAGATTCCTGATCCGGGTTAAGCCTGCTGTTGATGACGACCGGATACATGTGTCCTTCACCCGCAAGGAAAGCATACTTCAGGCATGCAGGAAGTGGCTTGAGTTCTGGTTTTGATCTGTCAAACTTGTTGGTCACTTCAGACACTATACTGGTGGTAGGATGTACTTCTTTGATGGATCTACCATCCTCAGTATTCTATTGAAACCCTGATGATGTGTCGAACGGTTCTGCACTAGGCTCATTGTGTTCAGTCTGGAGTGAATTCTTGAAATCACCTAATTTCTCCAGCATCAAAGAGTCTGTCTCCCAAGAATCATCGGAGCATAGGTCAACTGTGCTTTCCAAGTCCTCCTCGAGAGTGAGGATTTCTTGGATCCATGAATCATTCAATGACAGCAACGAGTCTCTGATTTCAGCAATAAAGTCACAGTCTACTTCTAATACTGCATGGCTCTCATCAGTCGTGGCGTTCGACTCTCAGATCATATGTATCGTGATCTGCTTGTTGTTCGAGTCGAAAGTGATCTTGCCGGACCCATAATCAACCACAGCACCTGATGTACGTAAGAATGGTCGGCCAAGGACGATAGGGGTCTGGAGCAATGGTGCGGGTGAGTCCATATCAAGGACTACAAAATCAACAGGGAATTGCATCTCCCGCACCTGCACTTCAACATCTTCCATCAGACCTCTGAGTCGCTTGATGGATCGGTCAGCGAACTGAATGATCATTCGTGTTTGCTTGAGCAAACCCAGCCCAAATTCATGCGTTATTGATGCTGGCAAAAGGTTGATGGAAGATCCGTTGTCAAGGAGGGTGCGCTCAAAGACTTGATCAAAAATCTCACAACTGATGAGAGGCGCTCCATTGTCCTGCTTTTTTCTGTGGAAGGTTACTGATGGTTGCTACCGTGGTCAAGGTGAGGACGTGCTTCTCAACTTGCTGACGTCTGATCTTTCTTGCTGGGCGACGCTTGCTGGTACATACCTCTTTCAGACCTTTCTTAACAGCTGGCATGTACTCCACGACCTTCAGTAAGGGAATCTCAACAGTTAAGTTGTCTATTATTTCCACAACTCCAGGATCAGACAATGCACTTTTTCTTTTTGCAATTTTTTTTGGATTTTTCGATTGCATTAGGAAAAGGAATATTTACATCACTGCTAGGCAAAATAGAGTTCTTATTTACATCATAACTATCGCCCACAAATTGTTGTACATCTGGATTACAAAAAGGAGTACAGACTGGATCCTGAGATACTGGTGCTGATGGGCGAGCAAAAAGTGGGGCGTCTGCTCCATCGGCTGGCGAGGGATCGGCTTTTGCTGGAGGCTCCTCCGGGGTTGGCGCAGCTTTGCTTAGGCTACAAACTTCTTTTTGTTGTTTTTGATTTTGCTGATTTTTTTGTATTTTTGGCTGAGGATGCTGGTGCGGCATGACGACTGGATGGCTTCTCCTTCTTCTTCTTCCTCACCCGCCCTTGTAGCTGGCACGGCTGATGCAGAAGATGACGATCCACTTGTTTCTTTATTCGTCCCAATCTTGATAGAAGGTGGAGGCAAGGCCCTGCCGCTCCTGAGAGTGATATCATTAGAATAAACAGTAATATCATTTTCTGACTCTATAGACACAGACAGTACGTCACATTCTACCTGCTCCTTCTTCTTAAAGTTATTGGGGTTGGCTTCGACCTGAGCTGGAATAGTGGTTTTAGTGGCGGTCAGGTCGTCGAGCCTCTTGGTCATATCTGTCAGCCCTTTGACGAGTTGGGCCAAGCAATCCATGGTCGGGTTCACAGGAGTTACCTCAGTGGATTCAGCGTGCAGACCACGCTGTTGTTGCATGTGTGGGTGCTGAGGTTGTTGGTGGTGGTGCTGGGGTGGTGCAGGAAGCTGAAGCTGCTGATAAGAGGGAGGGAGATACTGTGGGTAATGCTGAGGAGGAGCAGCTGCATACTGATGGAAAGGTTGTGGGTGGCGGTATTGCGGCTGTTGATATTGTTGATTCTGCCTCCAGTGATTTGCATACGAGGGAGGCTGATGGTACTGTGGCGGCGGCTATGAGGACTGCCCAAAACGACCACCTTGAGGTTGGCGGTATTGCCGGTTGGCTGGTAGCTGACCCTGAGGTTGTCCCATAGGACGGGTCAGTTGTGCTTCGTTGCTCCATACGTCGTTGACTTCTTGAATCAGGGGTGGTGGTGGGAATATGGGATCGGATCCTGATACAAACTCTGGTTGGTACACGACCATCTGCTGTTGTGGCTGGCCCTGGTCGGGCACCTGCACGTAGTACACGTGCTGGACTGCCGGTGGCTGCTGGCTCGGCTGAGGCTAATGTAGCGGTCGTTGCTCGTCCTTCCTCTCAGCGGGAGCTTCTGATGGTGATTCCGACTGAACAGAATTGATGGTGCCCACCAACAGTTCTAGCTGCTTGGTGATCTGATCAAGCTTATCAAGATTTTGGGTCCTCTTCTCGATTACAGCAAGTTTTTCAAGGTCCTGTGATAGCTTCTCAATGATATCAACCTTCGAGAGATGGCCTCCGATGATGCTGAGGTTGGAGCTCTCATCTCTCCGCCTCGCGGGACGCTGTCATGTGTACTTGTTTCTGGAGGATCTGGGGCTGTTTTCTGGTATGCTTTTGATGAAGAGAGGACGGCCTCTCCTTCGTCCATTTCTTCTAATATCTTCCAGACCACATCTTCATCCTTGTTGAAGTGTGAACCCCCACATGCTGCATCAACGAGCCTTTGGCTCTCGATGTTTAGGCCCCCAAAGAAGTGTTGGACCAAACTGGTCTTCAGGATCTCATGGTGGGGACATTTCTCCTGTAGATCAGTGAACCTCTCCCATGCTTCATGTATGGATTCGTGGGCTCCTTGGGAGAAGTTGCTGATTCGGGGTCGCATCTGGTTGAGCCGATTGAGAGGGTAAAACTTATGCAGGAAAGCTGACTTCAGTTCCTCCCAGGTTGTCACAACCTTCCCCAGATGGTTGACCCAGTAAAGGGCCTTGTCTTGTAAGCTGAAGGGGAATGCCATCATTTTGACAATGTCCAAAGGGACATTGGGGTAGTGAGTAGTGCGGCAGATGCGTGAGAACTACTGCAGGTGGATGTACGGTTCTTCACTAGTGTTTCCATGGAAAGCTGGAAGAAGAGCACGGAACTGGGGTTTCAGCTCAAAGTGAGCGTACAATGGTGGAATGACGATCCACTCGGTCATCTGGATGTCTCCAGGGTTATAGGTCTCCTTCAGTGTAGGTTTGGGTCTCCCATTTTCTGTCTCTTCGTCATCAGGTGGACCACCACCTCCTCTTCTGCCTCCTCCTCCCTCGACTCTGTTCATCACGTCATTCAGCATATCCTGGTAAGTGGTCTGTGCTAGGGCCTGCTCTGTCATCTGTTGTTGGATTGCCTGGATAGATGCCAACAGTTGTGCATTAACTTGATTTTGATCGGGCATCTGTCCTTCTGGTTGAGGTGGCTGCTGACCCTTGCCCTTTCCTTGAGGAGCCACGTCAGGGTCTGAGTCGGAAGAAATGAATTCTGGAATAGAATCCAGGGCTTGGTATGTCTTCTATCTGCAGAATGAGAGAATCCAGATAAGACCACTTGCAATATTGTTCAGTTGTCATGATAAAGCTGGAGTTCAGGTCAACCCCAGCATGTTGTGAACGGAAAAAGATGCGGACTGTAATCGACGTCCATTCACAACGGCGAAAGTGGGACAAAAGTGATCCTGGCTTATTGGGTGGTTGCAAGAAAGGTAGAAGACGATGAGTATGGAGATCGATCCGCAAAGTCTGGATCGGGTTCTTGGGAATCGCCTCGAATTTATTGACGAAGTTGAGTCTATGGAATCGATGTGGGTGTCGGCGGGGTCCCAACAGAAACCATCCATGGATCACCTTCACAAAGCAAAAAGGAGGAGTAGATGTTGGAAGAAGGATACGATAGTCAACGAGAAATAAAAAATGAGTGCAAAATAGTAGAAAGGCTCGACTGAGCGGGAGAGTCAAAGGAGAATGACACAACAAAATTTGCGCAAAGGTGCGGGACTCGATCTTTGAACCTTAAGCTAGATCCATACAAACACAATACAAAATTGGGTTCACCAACTCACGCCATGTGAAGCCGTGAAGGTTCTCAGGCATATCTTCTAACAAGTCCTTAGCACGCTACCCCTATAGGAGAGAGAGTACTACCAGAAAAGAATCTTATACTTGTCCTCCTTCTTTGTAACCTGTAGTCTGTACTTTTCGAGGTCCTTGTAACCCTTCCTGGATCCCTACTCAGCCAAAGAAATAGAGAGAGGAAGCCGATATGCGAAACCAATACTTCAGTTCTCGCTCGCAACGGAATCACCCATGAGCGTGCAAGAACCTACTCGGACGCAAATCGATGAGACAGACACCCCCGTGAAGGCGTGGCCTATGCTCGATACTTCAAACCATGTCGATGTTCCACACAAGGCGGGAACACCATCGCCAAGGCCCTACTCGGTCACGTACGATAGAAGTGTTATTACTTCGGAAATCCAGACGATACACAAGGCAGTTGTAGACTGGGTTTTTGGCTCTATTCCCTATGGGACGTGCCTTGCTCATGGGAGTAGGGTTTTGGTCCCCCTCCGAAGGTACATGAAAATAATGAGGGCTTTATGAACCCAGTACAATGATAGTCCATTACGAATTTTAATTAAGGTCAAAGTTTATTTAGCAGTCCCCTAGTTTTAGATTTTGGGTTTTCACTTTTTTTGAGTCTATTTTCATACCAGCGCCTAACGTTTTTGTAGATTTTCATTTAAGTCCTAGGTGCTCAAAATCAGAGGGAGACAGCGGAAAAGCCGTGCAAGTTGGTTCCATGATGGAAATCTCACCATTGAACCGAATGATGCATGCTGAGTTAGAAGACTTACAGTGCATCCCAGCTCTCTCCATGCGGTATGCAAAACAGAATTTTTAAACCTATCTACATGGGGGTATGCAAGCGACAAAATCGTCCTAAACATTAGCTGCTATTAGCGTGAAGAACCATAAGTCGGTCACCGATATTCAATCCAGGAGTCCGGACTAGGCTCACCCCTCCTCCTCTCGACACATCGAGTTCAGGAGCAGCGCTTGGCAGGGTGGGCTCGCAGCACGTAGGCTCGAAGACGATGAGGCGACTGTTTAGAGTTTGATCTAAGTCCAAATCGTACTATAGGTACATGCAAGATTATTAAGGTGTTTGGAGCTAGTGTACTCGATCAAGCAAGCCTATGTCTAGGGGCTCCATGCACACAAAACAAAATAAAGAGAAGGCGGAAAACTCAAAACAGTGGAAAACAAAGAAAATAAAGCGGGAAAAACACGAGAAAGCCGCGACGAGGCCCCCAGGTGAACAGACACCCGGGCACTGGACCTCGTTGTAAAGAGTAAAGTCCAAGTTATATTACATGCCAAAAATTCTCTCTCACACAATAAATTACAAAATGATCCTAATTGCTCAAGGCCTAGTTAATTCACATCCCTTTGCATCCTTGGTGCTCTCTCCAGCTGGTCATGAAGTGAATACCAACCTCCTCCAAGCTCGGCTGCCTTGACTTCCTAAGAAACCATCCTCGCGTGGCGGGCCCTCGCAATAAGGTCACAAAAAGATAGAATTAATATAAGCACAATTAATGAAATAAAGAATCAATTTAATCAAAATAAATGTGTATGTCACTAGTCAAAGAATCATGTATAGTTGAGCAATTTCAAATAAATGACTATTCACAGAATAAATGATAGATAAATAAATTTCCATACAAGAATGACAAGGTAATAGGCTACACTCATTGCTCCCCGGCAACGGCGCCATCTGATAATGAGGATTTTGGCGAGGGTCAAAATACACCCCGCACAAGGCGGGGACGACAGTGTCGCTGAGGCGACCGCTCACAAAACCCTTGTTGATAAGAAATTAACCCACATTACAGAATAAGTCAATTAATTCCTAAAACTGTGAATTAACATTTATTAACTCTACCATAAAATGCATAGTGTATAAGCATGTAGAGGTCGAACCACAGAAAGCAATAAAAATAGGGTAGCCTATGGGTGTTCATATACATCCAGGTCATCCTTGAATGAATCCTATTTTTATGGGTTTTTTATTAATTATATATATATATATATTATGTTTTTATTATTTTCAAGCAAATATATTTTTTTGTTTTCTTTGTATATTTTAAATGATATAATATAGATATATATAAAGAGATATATATAAGAGAAGGGAGAGAGAGAGATAATATATGGATACACACATATATATATATACTCAAAATATACTAAATATAATATTTTTAGGTTTTTTATATTTTTCTAATTTTTGGTTATTTTTCTGGAATTTTACTACTTTTTATGTATTTTTAAATCCAAAAATTCCCCTAATATGGGACTAATTAATTAGGCCAAACATAATTTGGGTTTTTAAAAAAATAAGATAAGCCTTAAAATTACCCAAATTAATTTTAATACATAAATAATAATATATAGATAATTCTAGAATAGAAACATATATTTTTGGAATTTTTGTTGAATTTTTATATTTTTTGTTGAATTTTGGAGTTTTCTAATTTTTATATTTTTCTTTTTCTTATTTTTAGGGTTTTTCACTTTCTGGACTCAATAAATATATAAATATACCATACATAATTTTTTTTGTAATTTTTCAAAAACATTTTATATTTTTTGTATTTTATAATTTCAATAGTGCAAAAAGGCTCCTTTTTCATTTTTAATAAATGGATAAAATGCTCAAAATGCCAAACAAAAATACAGCGTGCATCTATAAGGTACGAGGCATTTATCCTAATTTTTGTGAATTTTTAGGAGCAAGCTAGGCATTTTTAATATGTACATGAAGCAAGTAAAAATAAAACAGCCTGGCAAGGGCATAATTGCAATTAAAAATCAACACAGGGGCTTAGTTGCAATTTTATTAATAGAAATAATATTTATTTAATGTTCTAGCATCATTTCATAATATACAAAAAACTGCTAGGGCATACATGCAATTTTCACGCACCTCACGTGGGACTGCACGTGAGGCTGGGAAGGACCAAAATGTAATTCCAAAAAGTTCAGGGGTCCCTATGCAAAAATCCCATTTAATTTACAACGCTATATTTAATTTACAAGATAAATATTAAATATAAAAATGCAAGGGGGCTCAAGTGTAAATTACCCCTACAGGCGCGCTGATGGATGGTGATCCGCGCGCCACTTATCCACGTGGCGGGCTTTGGAAGCCCGATACCACTTTGCCGATCGACGGTCTGGATTGCATCTGAGCTTCAATCTAACGGCCGAAGCGTGCTTTGAACGGACAGCCACGATCAGATCTGGGGCCGCCTCCTCCATCCGACGGTAGCTGCTTTTTGCGAAGAACAGGGAAGAACGGTTGGCTTCCCTGGCTTCGATCCTCGATTCCTCCTCCTCCAGACGCTCTCTGGTGATGGCGATGGGCTCTACACGTCCGGCGAGGTACTCCGCAGCTTCCGAGGTACTCCAGAAGGTCTAGGACCCCTTGAATCGGTCCAGCGAGCTCGAGATAGCAAGGGGGGTCCTGTAACCTTGCAGGCGATTAAGTCGAGTCCCAAGGGGCTCCGTCCGGCTCCTAATCTGCACCAAAAGAATGGGGTGCTCGAGGGGGTCTCCCTCGACCAGGGGTTACAGCTTCAGGGGTAGGAAATGAACGGGGGTGGCGAGGTCCGGCGAAGTGAAGGACTTGGACATCAATTCGCAGAGCTAGGGAAGCTCTAGTTGATCTGATGTGGGGGTTAGGTGTAGAACGCGTAGGGGAATGAAATGGTGGTGATGCGAGGGTCGGATCGTGCGTAGATCAGGTTAGAGAGGTTCACCGGAGCTGAACTCCGACGAACTTCGATCTGGCCTTAATCGGGCACCTACGGTCCTATTGATTAACCTAATTACTAGATTACAAGCGAAAAATGAAAACTAAGCAATTAAACAAGATAAAGCATCTCTTATACCTGGTGGTCGACCAGGGAGCAGGACCTCCGGTGAGCGGTGGTCGTGGGTGCTTCCCTCGACTCCTCCGACCAGCTGAAGCTTCCACAAGTACCCCCTGTCATGAGGATTCTCTAGAGACTGGAAATGAGGGTGGAAGACGATCAAAGGAAGACCAAAATGGAGAAGTATGTCGAGGAATTTATTTATAGACATGGCGACGCGCCCTTATTGACCGGGGTGCCACAAAGAATTGATTGGTCAGATGATGGATCTTAGATGTTGGCGTGAAGAATGGAGCATCGACCGAGCTTTTTCATGAAGGAATCTATGCCTGGAAGTCAAAGGATTAGAAGGGGAAAGTCGGAGAAGACGAGCCGAAACGACGTCTGACACCAGGCGTTTGGGGGCAGAGGAGTTGACCGGGCGGTCAACGAAACCTGATTGGTCCACGTCAGCCTTATTTTGACCGATTATTTAAACATAATAAACAACTTTATTTATTTTTACTTATAAAAAATGTTTATTAAATAATGTAGTATTTATTTATGATTTTTATTTATTTTTTGATGTATTTTATTAGGAGTTTATTTTAATGATGTATTTATAGGTATATTTACATGTATTTATTTTTATTTTGTATATTTTTATTTATTATTTTATTTTCTTATTTTATATAATTATAAATTATTTGTGTGAGTATAAATATATTTTTAATTAATTTTTATGAGTTTATTTGCATATTTAAATAAATGGGTATATATATTATGTAGGTATCCTTATAGGTATTTTACTTATATTTTATATACATTTTCTTTATTTAATGAGTTTTATTGGGTTTTATTTTGTATTTATAATTTTAATATATTATAAATAATATTTACAATTTCATAAAAATATAGATGAATAAAGAATAAAAGAATGAGATCCCCCTTTTATTTATATACAAGGTATCATAGGTATTATTGTCTATGTGATTCATAGACTTATTTTATTCTACAAGTTCTTTTTGGTTTTATTCTAATTCCAATAAGTACATGTATTATGTATATTATTTACAAAATTCTAAAAATATAAATTTACAGAAATAATGAATAATGAATATAATGAATATTTTAATCGGGTAGACTGTACAATGAAGGCCAAAAACCTAACTTTCACAGATGGACTCCAAAAATTATGGAACCAATTTTATTAAATAGCTCTTGAAAAGTTATATACAATTAAAGTGATTTTGATGGATTTTGAGTTTTTATTTGCAAGATATGGGTCTGTGAAGTTGAGATTCTGGCTTTTTATTTTGTTTAGAAAATGTACATTGTATATCAGTTTTGTATAAACTCAATTTTGTATTTTTATTCACATTATTATCTATAACTTTCATGTACAAAATATTTTTATTTGATGAATAAATAATTAAATACAAAATAGGTGTCAAAAATACATGAATGAATAAATAAATGAGGAATTTATTGTATTATCGTCCCTTATCTCCCCCTACTTTATTCCTTGTCGACTATCTCCATTCTAGACTTGGTCTCAGGGTTCGGGTCATAAAATATTTCTAATATTTTATTCCTTTTTCTTTTCTTCTCTTTATTCTATAACTTTGACATTTAAAAACCTTATTTTATGTACAATAAATACAATAAATAATAGATGCTATTATCGACAAATTAATGCTATTTACATGCATTTGCTGGGGTTTTTAAGGCCAAAATGATAGAATAAAGGTGATGAAATGGGGATTCATCACCCTATCGTCTTGTATATGGGAAGCCATGTCATCTGTCCGTAGAACTAATTCACAAATCTTTATGGGCAAATAATATGTGCAACTTGGACTCATGGAAAAGTGGTCAGAAAAGCAAAGATGATCTGAATAGACTCCTGGAATTCCGAGACTATGCATACGATAACACATTGATGTACAAGGAGAAGGTGAAACGTTGGCATGACCGGTACATCAGACGAAAGACCTTCGAAGCTAGGCAGAAAGTGTGCTTATTTGATGCAAAGTTGAAGATATTTGATGAATCCACATTTCATCATCTTTATTCTATCATTTTGGCACCAAAAACCCTAGCAAATGCCTGTAAATAGCCTTAAATATAGCATCTTAGCATTCATGCATGTGCATCCCATTAGTGTATAAAATACTGTAATTAAAGCCAAAATTATAGAATAAATAAAAGAAAAGAAAAAGAATAAAATATTGTAAGTATTTTATGACCCAAAATCCCGAGACCTAGGCATCTTGATGAATAGGTCGACAAGGAATAAAGTAGGGGGAGATAAGGGCCATAATACCTGTTCATTCTATTCATTCTTTATTCATTTTGGGACCCATTTTTTGTTCCACTTTTTATACATAAAATAAAGAAACTTTGTACATGAAAGTTGTAGATAATTAAATATAGAAAAATACAAAATTGATTTCACCCAAAAATAATGTACAGATAAAAAGTTATGGTCTGAATAAAAATCTAAAATCCCAACTTCCCAGACCCGTATCTCACAAATGAAAACTCCAAATGCATCAAACTCACCTTTAATGTATATAGAATAAAATAAGCTATGTAATGGCAGTGGTTTTGCATTTGGCGTAGCTACTGTTTGAAAGTTGAGTTTTGGACCCACATTGTACAATTGTACTGATTAAAATATTCCATTTATTATTTATTTATTATTTTTGTATTTTTATAATTTTGTAAATATTACTTAAAATATATTTATATAATAAAATCAGAAGAAAAACCTAAATAAAACTCAAAAAAAATACTTGTATATAAAAGACATAGGTATAATACCTGTATCTATACCTATAAAAATAACATTTCTATTTTATTAATTATACAAAACATATCAGAAAAATAAAACAAAAATATATTTACATGTATAAAAGTATTTTATAATTTTATAAAATAATAGAAAAAATAAATAAAATCAAAAATACCAAATAAAAATAAAATACTAAAATACATAGGTAATATACCTAGATAGGGTGTAAAAAGTAACTTGTAAAAATAAACCTCATAAAAATAATTAAAAATCATGATAAAATTCTTTACAAAATTTTAAACATTTTTTATTTTATAACCTAAAATTAAATAAATCGTTTTGTATTTTTTATTGATTTAATAAGGTATTTCCAGGAGGTTTTTCCTGGTTGGTCCACGTGGACCAACCAGGTGGTCGGGCTTGTTGACCGAGGTCAACAGCCTGACCTTCCCTCCGGGAATGCGTCAGAAGTAGCCGTTGACCCCTGTTTCGCCCAATTTTCTAGGCCACATCTTACATCTTTTCACGATACTCTCTTCTGCAAAATTGCTCCCCTATTATCCAGCTTGCTCGCCCATTGATTTTTTCGGGCATTGGAGCGTTGCTCCTCCCATTGCACTTTGATCTTTGCTCCCACTCAACCACCCTTCAAAATCGAGATTCCTCCTTCCTCCTTGGTTTGAACCGCCTTTGGCCAGTGCCAGAACCTCCGAGGGCTCTCTGGTGGATCCCCGGTGACAGGGGTGATCCCGACCACGTTGAGGTGTAACCCCGGCGCTCATGGGCACGTTCCAAGCCACCTCCGGCCACTTGGCCATCGAGGTACATCTCGAGCACTTTGCTATGAGGTTCTGTGTTTTTCTTCTTTCTTTTGTTTGCTTTAGCTTCCTGGTAGTCATAGCTCTGAATTCTTACATTCCATTTTGCCTGAAATCACCCATTTCGCCATCTTCGCCACCTCGCCGAAGCTTGCTCCAGCGAGCCTCGTTTTCACATCGCACCCTCGTTTCCACCCCTTTGCGGGATCGCGGCACTTTGCCTGCGCATCCCTTCACAATTTTTGTAGGTCGCAGGTTTCCACGCACGCCTGGAGGGCGATTTTGCTCCATGCCAGAACCACCTGGAGCGTGTCTTCGACCTTGGCATCGCGGAGTCGCTCTGGTGGTCGCCCGCCGTTTTTGCCGCCTCCAGGACCTTCAGGACCACCGCAGGAGTATTGGGCATCCTCTTTGAGCATCCCAGGCGGCCGGAATCGATCAGGAGGGTGGTTCGAAGCTCGGACTTCCCGAGTTCTTGGTTGTTCTTCCTATTCAGTTCGTGGTCGTTTGATCATCGAGGGGCCACAGACGAAGCAGCAGCCATCCGATCTTGCACGGGCCCAGCCGTCCGATCTTCAGCATCTTCTGATCTGGGCCGCAGGATGCGAACCGTCATCGTGCCATGCGGGATCGACACGTGGCGTAAATAGCTGGATCTGAACCATCGACGCCCGCCGTTGACTGGGTATTTTGCACAAACCAACCTGTCAATTTTTGTATTTAATTAGAACTCTCTAAACATTCATTTGCAGTTGTAGTAACTTTGTAACAATTGCACATAGGCCCCCAGCTTTTGTCGAATTACGTCTGGGTCCCTGTCAGGCGCGTGCACGTCACGCGCGCCTTGGCGATTTTGCAAAAGGGCCCCCCGGGTTTTGTATTATTTAAGTTTAGTTCCTAAACATTCATGTGCAGTTATAATATTTCTAGGCGTTTTGCAATTTAGCCCCCCACTTTTTGGATAATTGCTATCTAGTCCTCCCCAGGCGCGTGCATTGCACGCGCGTGGTTGGACATTTTGCAGACAAGCCCTAGCGGCTTTAGGAATTTACAGTCAGTCCACGAAGTATTTATTTTAGTATTAACTTTTGCGTAAAAATTGCGATTAGGCCCCTGGACTTTTGGATATTTGCACTTAGACCCCTGCTAGGCCTTACATTTTTGTGTGCTTGACGTATTTATTTGGAGCACCATTTTAATTCGAAAAATTCTCAAAAATTCAAGTTAAGCTCATGTGTGCTTGTACTTCCACGCCCTATTTTTAGTTTTTTATTTTATTTCATTTTAATATTTATTAAAAATAAAAAACTCCCCATTTCAGCACTGTCTAGCTTAGAAAATCCCAAAAAATATAAAAGTACCTTGAAAAATTCCAAAAACATTCTCTACTATCTATTGTAACCTATTTTAGTGTCAGTCCAAAAATCACTAAAAATATCAAAAGAAAAACCTTAAAAAATTGAAAATACTCGAAAACTTCAAAAAAATCTAAGAAATTATAGAAAACCCCAAAAATTGTAAACTCAAGTTCTGTAGTCTCCTATTTTTATTATATTTATTTGAAAAACAGTTTGGAAAAATTTTGTGTTGTTTGATGTTTTTAATTCCCATTTTACCCTCAGCCAGTAGCTAATTCACTGTTTTGCTTTATTTCAGTGTTTAGAAATACGAAAAATATTTTGAAAAATACCTAAAAATAACAAAAATAGTAAAAAATTATAAAAATACCAAAAAGATTTTATTTCTGAATTTTTGGCTATTTTTGCATATTTTTATAAATATTTTATCACTCCTTGTATTACATTGTTTTTATATTCCAATATTAATATATGGGAGCTGGGAGCCTAAGCCCAGGGTGTAGGTAACTACTTACACCCGGCCTTTTTTTGCATGATTTTTGAGTTTTTTTGAATGAAACCTTAGGGGGATTTTCTTAATATATTGAGAGGAATATGTGTTTCAAGTTTCATGCAAAACAAACATTCCTAACACATTCATCTAGAAGGGGTCAATTACAGTAATTCTGAGACCGTTAAAATTTGATGGTCTTGATGAAGATGATAGGAGTCTCGAATTAAGTTGAATTTTGAATGACATCATGGTGATATATAGTGATCTAATTCTCCCAAGATTTCATTTCAAAAAAATAAAAAATCTATGAAAAAATGAGTCGGGTGTAGGTAGTTACCTACACCCCTGGGTGTAGGCTCCCTTTTCTCTTAATATATATATATATATATATAATATAAATTATAAAAATCAGAAAATTAAAAATCAAAATACAAAATTAAAAATTAAAAAAATCAAAAATTAAAAACCCACAAAAACATTTGCTTGCATAGTGTAGACAACACTCACATTCACTTACACATGCTTGTGCATCTGCCATGTTTGCTCCATGTGTTCGAGCTCTCTGCATACTTGCTTGCTATACATCCTTTTGTGCAGAGTTAAAAATAAATTTTAACTCCACATTTATTTCTAATTGTTTGATCTATAGTGTGGGTTAATTGTTGATTAAATACAGTTTATTGTGGGTCACCGCAGCGACCTCGGCTGTCTCCGCCTTGTGTGAGACATACTATTTAGACCTTCGATAAATTGTGTTTATCAATATTCTCAGGCAAATTAAAGAGCAAATGGACATGGCCATTTCAAGTTCGTGAAGTGCGTGACAATGGTAGTATTGCCATATCAGAATTATCTCCTGACGCACAGCCATTCGTCGTCAACAGTCAACTCATGAAGCCTTACCTTGAGCCTGACACTTTCTTGGCTGTTGTCGACTCGATTCAGGTTCTGTGCTTTGAAGACACGTCCACGACACCAGCAGCATCAAAAGATTCAGATATTGTACCTCAAAAACTTTTTCTCTGATTTCTTCTTTTCTTGTTTTCTTTTTTTCCTTTTCTATTTTCTTTTTCTACCAAAAAAGGTGTCGTCCCTTTTTGTCAGTCTCCTATTCTTAGGACGTACCTTACCCTAAGTATAGGGAGGTGTGCACCCCGAGTCCCTTTCTTCTTTGATCTTCTTTGTTGTCTCCTCTTCTTGACTATACTTAGGAGTATCTTACCCTAAGTATAGGGGGAGACAACCTGAGTACAATCTGTCTATTCTCGCCCTTGACTATCCTTTCCTTGTGTATAGTCTACTATACTTAGGATTATTTGATCCTAAGTATAGGGGGATGGCCAACTTCTTGTTCATTCATGTATTCCTTCATTCTTTAGACTTCTCTATACTCAGTCCGAGTTATGCTCTCTCTTTCTCTTTGATCTATGAGGACATAGCTCGAGCTAAGTATAGGAGGGTCATATACACTATGTATATACTTTAATCCATAACTCGTACTTTTGTATTTTAAACAATAACAATGGCTAAAAATAATGATAAATTAGTCACACTGTGCTAATAAAACATGGTTGTAGCTCCTCAGACTCTTTTTGTACATGTTGATTAATAAATCAGGTAAAAATGCTTGTTGCAAAATGTTTGAAAAATAGTGTGAAAAAATTCTTGGAAAAATCTTTTGAAAACCGTTTGGAAAATATTTTGTAAAAAGTGTTCAACATTTGTAAATATTTTTGTTTGCAAAAAATTATTTTCTTGGTGTGAAATAAAAATTTTTGAAAAGTAATTTGCAAATGGTTGGAAAAATGGTTGCAAAACATCTTCAAAAATCTATATATACTGTTTGAAAAACCTTTGCAAAATTATTTTCAAATATGTGTAAATTTTTGTAAAAACTATTTATGAAAAGTATGTTGGACTATAGTTTTCAAAAATTGTTGCAAATAATTTTCAAATAAGTCCGAGGAGTGTATACACTATACTAAAAGATTCTTATCAATGTATAAAAATAAGTAAAAATCCCTTGTATACCATGTAAGAACCAAAATCATTCTATACATAAAATATATTTCCATTCTTCTACTATATACTGATTAATAAATCAGGTGAAAAATGTTTTTGCAGAATGATTTGAAGAATGGTGTGACCCGTTTGGAAAACCTTTTATGAAATGTTTTCAACCTTTGTAAAATGTTTTATATTGCAAAAATCGTTTTCTTTGCGCGAAATAAATGATTTGAAAACCTATTTGCAAATGGTTTGGAAGATGTTTTGTAAAAATATTTTGAAAAATATATATATTGTTTGAAAAATCTTTACAAAATGGCTTTCAAATGTTTGTAAAGGTTTGCAAAAACTATTTTGTACTATAGTTTTCAAAAATTGCCTTCAAATACAATTGAGGAATATCGGCATCATTAAAGACATAAAAACACATAAGTAAATAAAATCCTTTCTCAGTTGTGTGCATGTACCTAAGTAAGTCGCTTTGTTAAAACCTGTAAATTCTTTGAAATTATTAAGGCTTGTAAATAAATAAAAAGAAGCACACCCGTGTAAATAGCTGTAAATATTTTATACTTTGTGTTCTTAAATTCTGTTTATTTGCACAAATTCTTTTTGTAAAAAGATTCTTTGATTTTTAAATTCTTTGTGAAAAATTGCATCATTTATTGTGCATAACATTTGCATATCATTCATATTCTTTTTGAGTGAGCTTGATGATTGAACTAGTCCAATAAAGTCCAAGATTGGAGCTGGGTGATGAATCTGTGATTCATCACTCTAAAAGTTAAAAATAGAGCCTTGTTCCCGAGTAAATAGAGGCATATTTCCCTTTATAATGCATAGATAGCATTCATACATTTAACTTTTAGAGTGATGAATCACAGATTCATCACTGGGTTGGACCTTACTGCACCTAACTGCACTGGAACCTCATGGGAACTAGGTTTAAGGTACTTCAGGTCTGTTAGGGCTTAATTCTTTGAGACTCAGGGCTGGGTTCAAGTCACCTCAACTAACTAAATAGAACTTTTCGAGGCGCACGCATGACTCTTGTCAGCGGGGTGACCTAACTTGGAACTTGCACCTTTCACTTGGCTCAATTCAGTTGGAATGGTGAGGGGGTTGGATTATCCAGTCTGAGATGCACACGGGTAGAAACATTCGTCCTCGTCTAGGAAGGGAAGTGCACCCCAACCTGGTCCAGTTTCAATGAAGTCTAAAGACAGGAGAGTGGGGGTTGCAATAAAGCTTCAAGAGAGCGATTGTCTTCTAGCTCAAGAGGAAAAACTCCTTATGTAAATGCTGATGTGAATAGTATGTTTAAAAAAAACTCCAAAAAAGTGGACATGCTTGAAAATAGAAATAAGACGCCTGCCGGAGTATGAATATATGTTGTATAGAAAATAAGCAAGCTTGAGCATCAAAAGTTATACCATGTGAGCCTGCAGCTGGATCACTTGACTACAGTGGTCTTTTATCCCAGGATAGGTAGCTACATTGGCTACCATCCATTCTTTTCTCCACCTCCTCCTCTTGATTTGGATGCCACTTGAACTTAGAAGGGAATACCCCGCTCCTCGAGGGCAGAGTGCTGGATTAGGGAATCATTGGGTTGTCATTATGGAGAAGTCAGTCTCTTTGTTATTTCAGTTCAGGAGAGCCACCATCACTTACACCGTACAAGTCAGCTTCATAGTCATAAGGGTTTGCATATGATGTAGGCTAGTTCTGACTTGGATATTGAGGTGGGTTGAATCGAGTTCTGGGGCTCTCGAAGGCTGTTGTGTTTTGAATTTGGTCCCCATTCAGGTTCCACATACATTCACACATCAAGGTCTAACCAGAGCTCTAAACTCTGATTTTTTAAGGACAAGTTTTACTATTGAAAGCAATTCTCTTCACTCTTTTTCTTTCTTTTTCTTTTTCTTTTCTTCTTATTCTTTAATTATCTTTATACTTATTGCATAAGTGTTTGCTAGGGACTAGTAAAGGCAAGTATAGGGGGTGATGAATATCCATTTCATCACCTTTATTCTATTATTTTGGCCTTAAAAACCCTAGCTACTACATGTAAATAGCATTAATTTACACATAATAGCATCCAGTATTTATTGTATTTATTATACATAAAATAAGGTTTTTAATGCCAAAATTATAGAATAAAGAGAAGAAAAGAAAAAGGAATAAAATATTGAAAATATTTTTTGACCTTAACCCCGAGACCAAGTCCAGAATGGAGTTGGTAGATAAGGAATAAAGTAGGGGGAGATAAGGGTCAAAAATACAATAAATACCTCATTTATTTATTCATTAATTATGTATTTTGACACATATTTTATTCTTTATTATTTAGTTATCAAATAAAGAAACTTTGTACATAAAAGTTGTTTATAATAATGTAAATAAAAATACAAAATTGAGTTTGTGTAAAAATAATATACAGTGTTCATTCTATACCCAAAATAAAAAGCCAGAAACCAAACTTCACAGACCCATATCTTTCAAAAAAAACTCAAAATATAGCAAAATCACTCTAGTTGTATGTAACTTTTCACGAGCTATTTAATGGTGGTAGTTTATATTTTTTGGAGTTACTATGTGGAAGTTAGGTTTTGGGCCCCTATTGTAAAGTCTACCGATTAAAATATTCAATTTATTCATTATTCATTATTTTTACATATTCATATTTTTTATAATTTTGTAAAAATTATTTTTAACACATGTGCATATTAAAATTAGAATAAAATCAAAAGGAAACTACAAAATAAAATAAGCATGTACAATTATATAGGCAAAATACCTATGTATATAAATAAAAGAGGAAATACTCTTTAATTCTTTATTCTTTCATATTTTTATAATATTGCAAATAATATACACTTCTACTAAAAATATAAAACTAAAATAAAACTCATGAAAATACATTAAAATAAAATAGTATACCTAAAACATAGGTTAAATACCTATAAATATACCTACATAACATACTCACATATTATTAAAATGTACAAACAACATCTTAAAAATCAAATAAAAATATATTTATACTCACAAAAATAAGTTGTAAATATATAAAAAATAGAATGAAATAATAAAATAAAATATACAAAATAAAAATAAAATTGTATAAAATATAGGTAAATATACCTATAAATAAGCCATTAAAAATAAAATAAAGTACACTAAAAAATAAATAAATAGTATAATAAAATACTACATAAATTAATAAACATTATTTATTTTATACTCGAAAAATAATAAAATCATTTACTATTTTTATTAATTATTCTTCAATAAAATTTCTTGTTTTTCCTATAGCGGCCTAGGTGGCCCAATCAGGGTGTGTCAACTATTGACCGCGGTCAACTGCTCTGTCCCCAGCCGCCTGGCGTTACAGGTGTCTATCAAGCCGTCTTCTCTCATTTTTCCCTTCCTAATCATTGATGTTCTCCTTTAGATTCCTTCACGAAAAACCTTCGGCCATCATCCCTCAATCACGCCACCTACTTGGATCACCAAGAAACATAATCGATTCTTTGATTCACCCCAGTCAATAAGGGTGCATCGCCATGTTTATAAATAAGTGTCTCCTGTCTTCCGTAAATTTGGTCAACCTTTACCCTTCTTCTACTCTAGCCTTCGTTCTAGATCAATTCTTCGTGACACGGAGAAGCTCCTGGAGGCTGGAGCCGGTCGGAGAAGGTGGGGCTGCACCCACGGCGGCGCTCCGGCGTAGCCCCGCTCCCTGGTGTTCCACCATGTATAAGAGATGATTTTCTTGCTTGTTTAGCTAGACTTTAATTCCTGCATTTCATTTATGTAAGTAGTTTAGTGATTAGCGTAGTACGTTAGCTTAGTTTAGTTAAATCGAAGTTCGCTGGAGCTTCGCTCCGGCGAACGACCTCATCGTAAACCATTTGTGACCCTCAATTCACCCTCACTTCGTTCCCTCTCGCATTCTCCAACTCATGATCACCTCTGATCAACCAGAACCTTCCTAGTCCTGCGAATCGAGGCTCACCAGCTCCCCTCGTCGGAGCTTCGCTGCCCATCCCATTTTCATCGCGTAATAGCTTCAATCCTGGTCGAGGTCGAAGCCCTCGAGCCACCCGTTCTTTCTGTGCAGGGTATGCGCGCGAAGGAGTCCCTTTGGGCCCGTATTTACCCGGCATAAGGTTCCTGGAGGTGCCCTTCTTCTCCGAGCTCGCCTGACCTCCTCGGACCTTAAGACGCCTAGTTGAGTACATCAGCGGTTGCAGAACAACTCCCTGGACATGTAGACACCATAGCCATTGCCAAAAGCCACTGGAGGAGGGAGAAAATTGAAGACGAAGTTTAGGGAAGAAGACCTTCTTCCCTGTTCTTCGTGGACAGCAGCAGCCGTTGGATGGAGCTCTCCTCTAGTTCTAATCCTTGTCGTTCAACCACGCCGCGCCTCCAGCCGTTCGATGAAGCCCAAGATCTCATCCTCACCGCATATCGACGAAGGGGTATCAAGCTTCCAGGTCTCGCCACGTGTCCAAGTGAGGATGGAGCACCGTTCAATCCAACCTATTGAGGGTAATTTGCACTTATACCCCTGCCCTTTTTGTATTTATTATTTAGTCATGTAAGTTAAATAGAACATTTAAAATAAAGTGGAAATTTTGTAAAGAGACCCCTGAGCTTCTTGTAGTTGCAAATAGGTCCATTCCACGTCACCTCGTGTTGTCCCACGTGAGGTGGGAAAATTGCAGGGATATCCCTATGGTTTTGTGTATTTAGAAAAGGTCCAATAAAATAAAAGTTACTTGTTATATTTTTATGAAATTTGTAAGCAGGTCCCTGAACCTTTATTTATTTGCATTTTAGTCCATGCCTATAGGAATCGTGTGTCGTCCCACGTGATGGGTTATTTGTATATGAACCCTGACGGGTTTTGGAATTGTAATTAAACCTTGAAATGTTAAATAAACGTTGAAAACTTTTGGGTAAATTGCAACGACCCCCCTGGACTTTACTTTATTTACAAAAATGCCCTTGCGAGGACATGTATTTTTGTAGTCTTTATGTATTTATTAAAAATACCTACATTGCTCCTAAAAATACGAAAAAATAGGGATAAATGATTCATGCTATGTAGTTTCATGTCCATATTTTTAATTAGCATTTTTTTCATTTTATCTATTTATAAAAATGAAAAAGGAGCCTAAATAGTCCATATCTAATTTATAAAATGCCAAAAAAAGATACGAACTTAATGAAAAATTCCAAAAAAAAATATATTTTGTTTGTTTTTGTATGTTTTATCCTTAAACCAAAAATCACCAAAAAAATATAAAAAAGGAAACCCATAAAAATTACAAAACCCCTAAAATCTTCATAAAAATATAAAAAATCTTAAAAAAATCCTAAAAACTATTTTCTGTCTCTAAATTTTCTCTACTTTATTCTATTTATTTTAAAATTAATTTGGAGATTTTCTGTTACTATTCGACATTTTTTATCTCCAATTTAATTTCAATTTTATATTTTATTCCTTGTTTTGAGTATTTTGGACTTTAAAAATACCAAAGAAAATTAGCAAAAATATAGGAAAAACATAAAAACAATAGAAAAATATAAAAAGCACAAAACAATATTTTATTTCCTGAATTTTGGATATTTTTACCTAATTTTATCTCTCTTATCCCTCTTATATATATATATATTCTATATAATTTTATATAATTTTTAAATAGATAGGAAAAGATAAAAAATATAAAATATAAAAAGAAAATACAAAATCATAAAATTAAAAAGCAAAATATAAAACTATAAAATTGAATAAATATAAATATATATATAATTTTAAATTAAAAACCCACAAAAAGAATTATATGCATAAATGACTTGGTTGTATATAGATAACCATAGGCTACCAGTTTTTCTCTTTATGGTTCGACCTCTACATGCTTATACACTATGCATTTTATGGTAGAGAAAATAAATGTTAATTCCGTTTTTTTTGGATCCAATTGTTTTAGTCAATATTGTGGGTTAATTGCTGATCAACTGAAGAGTTCTGAGTGGTCACTTCAGCGATTGGATATTCATCAAGGCCCTTGGAAATTCTCGGTTATCAGGCGGCCAGGGCTGAGGCTTGGGAATTGAGGCAGAGGTTCGGGATTTCCGAGCCTACCTGGCGGTTTAGTAGCTTTGGAAGACCTGAGCCTCGAGGCTTGGGCTGAGGCTTGGGAGGTGGATGTCGTGGAAGATCACAGACCGTTGGATCCCCTGATCCAACGGCTGGATGTCAACGAAGCGGTCGGTTGGACACTGGAGCGGCGATGTGTCGGCGGCGGAGGCGAGGCGGCGCAGCGGGAGCGCATTTGGAGAGGAAGACCGGCTGCGCAAAAGGCGCTCGAGCTCGGCTGACACACGGCCGAGCGACTGTAGTGCTGAGGTGATGTGGGCGGAGCCGCTCAGTGGTGGTGCGAGGGCTCTAAGGCGGTGTAAGGGCGAAGCGAGGGCTCCAAGGTGAAGGTCGTCCGAGCTTAAAGCAGAGAGCGGACGGGGCTGATGAAGGATGCGCGTGGTGTCGAGCGGTGGCAGATTAGCGTGAGACGAAGATGCTCGGGGGTGTGGGCAACGACCAAGTATGGTCGGCGGATGCGATCTGTAGGATTGCAGAGCTGGTGGCTGTTGTCGTGGAGAAAATAGAAGCAGCGGTGTTGTCGTAGGTTAGGGGTGGTCTGTGCGGAGGAGCTGCTCGCAGGCAAGCCCCAAGGTCGGCGGAGAAGAGCGTATAAAGAGCCTGGGGTAGGTGTGTTTTCCTGGAGGAAGGAAGTGCCTGGGAAAGGGGTGGCAATGGTCGCCTCTTGGTGTTTGCCTCGATGGAGCCGGAGAGCTCCAAAAGCCTACGCAGCTGCAGAAAATGGCTACTACGAGGTGGGTGGTCTCCTCGGATAGCATCGACAAGTTTTGGCCGCTGTCACCGGCACCTTGGATGAATGGCGGATGTCGACGAAGGCCGGCCATGGTTGGATTTTATAGGAAGGCGAGAGTGTAACGGCTGATGGAGGTTTCACGCAAGTGGAGGAGGCACAACGACCGGCGATGGTGCGAGGCATTACGCCGAGTAATGGTGGCGCATGGTTGTTGTGAAGGCGGAGGAGAAACGGCTGGGAGGAGGAGCGTGCTGCGTTGGGGAATTGGGGGAGATGAAGGAGGGTCACATGCCAAGCACGTGACCCAAGGGTGGCATGGAGAGAGAAAGGAACAGGGGTGCCATGTGGCACGCCCAGGGGCTACCACGTTTCACCCCTAAAAAATTTTCAAAAATAAAGAGGAAGAAAATTAGTAAAGAAATAGAAGAAGACCCGGATCGAAAAATTTCCTTCATGAAAGTTGCCCGACTCGATGAGATCTACAACTTTCATAATGGATCCAGGAGCAAATGAGGTCATCTGCGAAGTGGTATTTTTGGTGGTTCTCCATGTGTATAGAAAATCGACTTTTTGAAGTTTTGCAATTTTTTGGTAGTTTTAAAAGAGGATAAAAATTCTAGAAAAAATATGATAAAATATAAGAAAATTAATTACACACTAATCTATTTTTTTTGTATTTTAATAAATAAAAAATAGGAAAATAAATTAGAAGTGTGCAATACAAGATTTTGTACTAACCCACAACGGATACTTGGACTCGGTCATTTTTTTTATTTCAGTCTTAATCTAGATTTGGATTTTTATGTTTCTTATTAAAACTTTCATCAAAGAACACGAATGAAGAAGAAATAAAATTAAAAAGGGTTAATTATGTACATTAAAACTAAGGTTAAAAATAGAAAAAAGTTAAAATATGCAAAAGAGGCCCAAAACCCAACTTTCACATATGAGCTCTGAATTTAACGAAATTGGTCTTCTTTTGAAGGTATTTGAAAATGGAGTACTTTAAAAGTGAGTAGACCAAAATCGGACATTCTATGAGGGAGATATGCTTGTTTTAGTCCGTCAGATGTGAAATTGGACTTTGGGATTATTTGACACTTATTTGAGTTAGTATTTTTTTGTATTATTTATTTATTATTGTTAGTAATATCTACATAATAGAGGTGATTTGGGATCGATCAGAGTTAGGATGAATTAACTAACAATATGAGAAGTTAGCGGCTTTTTGGGCTAATTTACACTAGGAATTTTTAATGCAATTATGCATGATGAAATGTAAATATTATTTACACGTGTATGAATGCTAATGATATTTTATTAATGATTAATTGCATGTGAATATTGTAGAACAGAGCTTAATTGACCAATTTAAGCATGATGAATATGAGATTCATCACTCACCCATGTCATCCCCGCCCAGGTCGAGCCTCCTCCACCTCCAGCCAGAATACGCCCCATGCTCAGAGCCCCTCCCTCGCCCACCGCTTCCCCCTTCTCGAAGCCCCCCCTTCCCCGGCCCACCGCCTCCCCTGCTCGAACCCCCCTCCTCCTGTCCGTCGCTCGAAGTCCCTCCCCTGCCCACCGCCTCCCCATGCTCAAAGCAACCCTCCCCCCCGTCCGCCGCCTCCCCTGCTCGAAGCCCTCCCCCTTCCGCCCGCCGCTCGAAGTCCCTTCCCCGCCCACAACCTCCCCCTGCTCGAAGCCCTCCCACCCTCCCATCGCCGCTCAAAGTCCCTCCCCATTCTCCAGCGTAGGCCGCCTCCCTCGACCCCCGCCATCCTCCTCCCCTCCAGCCCCCGATGGAACCCGACCCCGCCCACCGCCAACCTCCTCCCCTCCGCCTGTGGAAGCCTGATCGCTCGCGCCCACCTCCTCCTCCAGGCCAGTGCTCTGGTGAAGGAGGAGAGATGGAAGTGGCGGTGTAGTGGGAGGGGAAGTTGTTAGATGAGAGAGGAGAGATGGAAGAGACAGTGCAGTGGAAGGGGAAGCTGTTAGAGGAGGGAGGATTATTTTTTCTTCTCTTGGTTAATTCTAGTCGTTCGATCGTGGATTGGTTAGATTAACTCGTTTTTAACCCAAGAAAGTTAACTCTAGATGTGTGACCAATGCAGGGATATGATTCGGGTGAGGATAAGGGTCCCAGAATGGCTCTCCTCTGTCTGAACACGTGGTCGAGTTAATTTCCAGGGGTTCATGGGGTTTTAAGGCATGGGAACAGAGTTCTGGATTTGGTTGTGGTCCGTTGCCAGTGGGTTAGGATTGGGTTCGACATCGCCTGGTCCAGTTTTGGGTTATGGGTATGGTTAGGTTTGGTTACCAGCGACTGAACAGTGCAAGGTTTCGCATGCAGAGGAAGAACTGCGGGGGAGGGGACATTGGGAGAGTGGTAGGGGAGAGAGGGGAACCTACATGAGTGGTCGCCTGGTCGTCGACCTCGTAGTCGCCCTTGCAGTCTCACCATTCGGTCTTGTCATTTTCCTATGGAGAGGGAGCTACCTGAGTGGTCGGAGCGCTCGCAATCGCCCTCACAGTTGCCCTTGCAGTCTCGTTAAGCAAATGGATCAATATCAACCATCATTATTGTATGTACATTATTTATATATGTACTTCCATGATGGTTTGAAGATCTCCATCGGCATTTATATATTGACTTTTCTTGATAGTTGAGACAGATGATCACATATCGTTGTCAATATCATCGGTTCTTCTACGATGGTTTGAAGATCTACATCGGCATTGTTTCTCTTACTCAACGGTCTGGATAATTTTTTCCAGTTCTCATTGAGAACCGTTGACAATAATGTCATTAAATTTAAAAAATAAAAATCATATCATGATGGTCTGATATGAATTTCCTTTTGTAATGTAACAAATATTTTAATTCAAAATACAAATTCATATTTACAAAAAATATACTTAAAAATTAAGATTTTTATCAGTTGTGCTCCTATGAGATATTTTAATATCAATTATGCCCCTCCCTGTTTGAATATCAGTTGTACGCCCGACTTCTTATCATTCTGTCACTTGTGCTCCTCCGTTACTTTAGTCATCAATGAGCTGAACTTAACCCTGGTTTTTTGAAATCATGGTGAGGTTAAGAGGGGCATAACTATCCAAACACGCATCCAACCATCCATCCTACTCCTCCGGGCCATCCTCCTCCGTTCGACACCCTCCGGCCTCATCCTTCGTCATCCTCGTCAATGCACGAAACTTCGTCGACTTCAGTTGCAGATGGGGGTCAAGGTTCTCACTAGTTGGTAGGTTGCGATGATAGACCGACGGGGAGTCATTGTGGCTTCGGTGCTAAGGAGGCGATGCTTTGGGGTGGTGGCTGCGGTGGAAGAGCAGAGTAGGGGAGTAGGAGGAAGGGGTCGTATGAGGAGGAGGGGGGCAATTTCAAACAAAGAATTCCTCGGCACCTGGAACTGAAACTGATTTCAGCAAATGATCATAGATAAGCAATGTCCCAATCTGAATCAACACCAAGCAATGGCCACTCTTGTTCCATCTTCACCATTCAGCCCTTCAGCGCAAGCTCTAAGTGCAATGTCGTTATTCCTCCATTCTCACTGCCTCTGTCACGATCGTCACCAGTCCCATCAACCTTCTTGTCGGTGGTGCTCCACCATGAGGGGAAATGTTGTGATGTGCTTGATTATGTTAGAAATCGTGTTACTCTGTTAGAAATGACTTCATTTTTACAATGGAAAACAAATTGACTTATCACATTTTTGCATATATGAATATAAAAACAATTCATATTCTATTAATTCAGCAAAAATAATAAAGATTCTATTCAGCTAAATCCAACAACCCATATTTTGTTAAAAAAAATAAACAATTTTGTATTCAGTGGCCAGCCACCTATTCGATCAAATGCTCTACCTGAATACTGTCTCCTACAATGCAACGATCTCCATATGTCTGTGCAGGCACCACCACTGTCGCACTCAAGGTCTTCCAGCGCATACTTGCCAGATGGGTCATGCACACGTAATGACTACACCATGACCAGCGTGCTCAGCAGCATTGGGAGTCTAATGGGCCTTACGATGGGGCTTTGCTAGTAGCTCCACTGTGTAATGGTGAAGTACAACAGATGGTTGGAAGAGGTGGTGTGGAAGAGGGGTAGTGTGTGACAGCAGAGGAGGAAGAGGAGGTGGGGGCGATGGAAGACAGGGGTGGAAGAGGTGGGGTGGTAGAGGAGAGGCGGAGGAGGAAGGGACGCTGGAAAAGGGACGGAGGAGGAGGAGTGGGCACTGGAGGAGGGGGAACGAAGGAGGAGGGGCGGAGGAGGAGCAGGGAGTAGTGGAGGAGGTTGGGGCGGAGGAGTGGGGAGAGGAGGGGAGAAGGAGGAGGTGGAGGAGGATTACCAGTGGGAGGAGGCTTGGGCAGAGGAGGAACAAGGGAGGGGGGAGAGGAGAAGGCCGGGCTGACGAGGGGGAGGAGAAGGAGGAAAGACCTTTCAAACACCCTTTTTTTATTTTTATTTCCCTTGTATCCTCAAAGTTAACGTATGGTTGCGTTGTGCATAGACGACAACTAACTCAAAGCGCACAAATGATCATTGTTGAAGAAATGGGGGTACAATTGATATTCCAAAAATGGGAGGAGTATAACTGATATTGCAATATCTCAGAGGGGCATAACTGATTAAAAGCCCTTAAAATTAAAAGCAAACAATTATGATACCAAGCGAACAACATTTGGAGAATGAGGACGGGTCATATGGAGGAGAGCAGCTCCTCTGCTGGCCAGCAGAGTCTGCTGTACCACGTGAGCCGCTCGATCAAGATCGAGCGGTTCATACGAATTCAGGGTTAAAGTGGCCCTTTGCATGTGAACTGCTCGATCATGATCGAGCGGCCCACGTGGTACAGCAGGCCTCTGCTGCGCAGCAGAGGATCCTTGCTACATATGGAGGAGTGAATGGAAACGGGAATGACCCCGTAGGTGATTATCAACTCATTTGATCTGCACGTAATTGGGAGATTAAAGAATTGCTTTTAACAATTAACTAGTAAATTTTTCTAAAGGTTGGTGTCATATATAGATAATTTTTTCTTGAGTCGTTACCGACTCGACCCATAGTCATTCATTTTCTTGTACTAAAAGTTGTCCCCTTATCCCCATACCAGTTAGAGATATAGTCATATCGTGCCACTAGAATAAACTCAATTAGGATACTCCTTAGGATAAACCGACAAAACTGCATCCTCGATTATCATTGGCAGATTCTATTGTATAAATCAGAAGGTTGCGTAGTTTGCAACCACTAAGTCATCTCCTCCTATTTCAACTAAAAAATTAGTGGATAAATTTGTAAAAAAAGATGTAGAATAAACTTCAAGAAAAAACTTACGTTTGCTTTTGCATAACTCTCGTAGTACGATACTTGTCTTTTTTAAAGATTTTTAAGGTTTGTATTCAATCAATAATAATATTATCATTTTCTCAATTTCATATAAAAATAATTAAAAAATAAATTTAATATTAAATATATGTAAAGTGCAATTGCAAAAAATATTAGCCTAACTGAGTTTCATCTAGTTAGTACTCCTCCTTCGCTATCCATAGGTGAGACTATAATACTTATCCCGGCTGACCTTATTTTTTGAAGAATTGACATATATATTAAAATTATTGTTATTATTGTCAAATAATAAAATAAAAAATTTGAATATAAGTAGATACTACTACCTTAAACAATTAATTAAGAAGATCAATATTACCAAGTTTCAGTCCAATCTTCTTAATAAACATTAAGAGGATTAATGTGAAGTGCCTCCTAGAAAAATATTGGAGAGGATACTAGCATGATTTAATGGATTAGTTCCTCAATCAAAACTTTGTTACAAGTGAACGTTGGAAATTAAAAGGTATAATCTCCAAATTTTTAATAAAATAAATGGACTAACCTCGAGATAGAGAAGAATAAGATCCTTTTTTATAGGTAAATAATTCATTGATGTAGCTGCAGATTGCAGCAAAACCATTACAAGTTGTTACAAAAGGCGTCAAAAAGAAGAAGCTTTATAAGTTGTTATCAAAGTGATACCGTGGCAACTGAGAGCACAAAAATCAGCTCCATCCATCAGTGTAGTAAGTATCGTGTATTAGAGACAATCAAGTCTGTTAGTTTATGAACTGTGGAGGAGGTGCTGGAAGTCCACCGGCTGTTGCGTTCCTTCCATATTTCCATAGTGGTAGCAGCAAGCAAAACAGCCCAGATCTCGCGGGTATTAGGATCCGAGAGCCCAGCGATCCAGTCAGTGATAACAGGGAGGTTGTGTGACGGAGGGCTGCTCAAACCCACGGCCGCAAAAGCTCACGACCATGTGTCCGCAGCAAACATGCAATCAAAGAATAGGTGATCCCTTGAATCATCTCCAGTAACGCATAGGTAACACTTGCCATTGTTGGGGAGCCCCTGGCGAGCAAGTCTATCTAGAGTGGGCAGCCGGTTCATTATCGCCTTATAAAGTATGCAAGCGTACCTTGGGGTGGAGCGCTTGCCCCAAACAACCGATGCCCACGAGACCGAAGTAGCACGGTGTCTAACAAGGTCGAAAGCTTCAGAGAAGGAAAAGTCCTTGGAGGAACGGGCCCAAAAGTGCCGCCCATTAGCGGAGGATATAGCATTGTTGTATGAATCACGTCCACGAAGAATAGTTTTCCAAATATGTGAGTCTTTGCAAGCCGGGGCATCCTCCTAGAGGGAGTGCGAGTATAGGTACTTATTCCGCATAAAGATAGCCCAAAGGGAGTTCTCGGCGGTGAGGATGCGTCAAGCCCACGATACCACCATAGCATCTTGCAGCGATGCACAAGAGCGCAGTCCCAAGCCCCCCTCAAGCTTAGGGAGGCACACAGTATTCCAACCAATGTGATGCCGCTTGAATCCCCAAAGGAAGTTAGCGCAAAGTTTGTCAACCCTGTGGGCAGTCCCTCTCGGAATGAGAGTCCCAGCCGCCCAATAAATCGTGATCCCCTCTATGACTGAATGAAGAAGTTGACAACGACCAGCCATGGAGAGAGCAGTTGCTTCCACCCACCAAGAGAGGCCATGACCCGATCTTCCAGGTCTCTGAAAGTAGACCCACGCCCAGATTTCGCAGCAAGTGGAATGCCCAAATATTTAGTAGGTAAGGAGTCCCTAAGCACCCCCAGTCGTAGAGTGGAGGTGAAGTCATTAGGGGCATGTTTAGTCCTAAACAATTTGCTCTTTCTCGCATTCATTCTCAGCCTAGTGGTGGAAGTAAAATCCTCTAAAATCTCCCTCACCGCGAGGAGTGAGAAAGGAGAGCCACGGCAGAAAAATAATAAGTCATCTGCGAAGATAAGATGAGTAGGCACCCTAGAACGGCCACGCCCCAAAGGCATGAGGCGCCCTCTAGCAACCGAACCCTCCACGAGATTAGTGAGGGTTTCCATGCCGACCACAAAGAGAAGGGGGCTAAGCGGGTCTCCCTGGCGAAGGCCCCTAGAACCCCTGAAGAAGCCTTCGGAGGATCCATTAATGAGAATGGAGAACGAAGTCGAGGTTATGCAATTGGCAATCCAGCCCACCCAAGTAGGGCAGAACCCCAAGAGTTCAAGGCTCCTTAAGATGAACCCATGCTCAATAGTATCAAACGCTTTGATAAGGTCAACCTTAAGGCATGCCTTCTTCAAGTTGTTCTTCCTTTCAAAACCCACCAGCACCTCCTGGGCCAGGCGAGTGTTGTCGCTAATGGACCTTCCTTTCACAAATGCAGTTTGATTGAGCGAGAGGGGCTGTGAGAGCGCCACTGCCATGCGCTTAGCAAGAAGTTTAGCAAAGACCTTATAAACTACGTTGCAGCATGAAATAGGCCTGAAGTCCCCTAAATTTGTAGGGGAATTGTTTTTGGGTACCAAGGTTAAGAAAGTATGGTTAGATTCCCTAACCATGTGCCCACCCTTGTGGAGGAACTCCATAGCCCTGCATATATCATCCTTAACTAGGCCCCAATGCAATTTGAAGAAGTATGAGTTGAAACCATCGGGCCCCGGGGCCTTAGAGGGTGGAATGTCACGGAGAGCTTTCCAAATTTCGTCTTCATCAAATGACCTAACACGCCATTGGCTCATCTCCTTCGTGAGACGATGCCTAGGGGTCGAGGGATCCGGCCTAGGGGGCCTAAGAAGAGCCAGTCCGAGGAGCTCCCCAAAAAATGCCACAGCGTTGGAAGCCAACTCCTGCTCAGATGTCCACCAAACGGCCATGACTCTCCAAGTGGAAAGGGATGGAGTTCCTGGCGGTACGGCCATTTGCCATCAGGTGGAAGAATCTCGTGTTTCGATCGCCAAGCTTAAGCCAGTCCACCCTACTCTTTTGACGCCAAGCGGATTCCAAGTCATCTTCCAAGGAGTCCAAATATTCCTTAGCATCGGCCTCAAGCTGAGCCATGACGGGGTCAAGAGGGGATATACTCAACGCGTCATTGATCGAGTTTAGCGCTGCACGCGCAGTTCTGAAGTCGCTGAAGACATTCGCCTCTTTCGAGGCCCAAGCCCGGAGAGCCTTCTTTACATTCTTCAGCTTTAGAATAAGACGGTATAGCGGGTTACCACAGGGATGAAGATTTCAAGCATTTGCAATGACCTCCATGTATCCAGGTCTGGAGGGCCAATAGTTAAAATAACGGAAGGGTTCCCTTTGGTTGGCAGGTCCCCAAGCTTGATTGAAAGAAGTAGATGATCTGAGGACTGCAAGGGAGTGTACGCCAGCGTTCGATTCGGGAAAAGGGCTAACCAAGCTTCGTTGACCAATGCACGATCAAGCCGTGCAGCTATTCTTGAGGGACCAATAGAAGAGTTGGTCCAATACCAAGGATTACCAGTGGTCGGTAGATAATAAGGTTGGAGCTTTCAATGCAGTTGTTGAACTCCTCCAGAGCGCCACGAGCTGGAGGCCGACCTCCCCTCTTCTCCGCAGCATATCTCACGGAGTTAAAGTCCCCGAGGACCACCCAGGGGGTACTGTCCGTAGGGCGAATAACAGTGATGTCTTCCCATAACTGATTGCGGGCCACCGAGTAGTTGTCACCGTAAACAACTGTCACAAGAATATTGAGGCCACCTGCATTGACACAAGAGAGGGAGATCGCTTGTGGGGACACCCGCAGCGGTGTGCAAGTCCAGGAGGAAACATTCCACAGGACATAGATCCGCCCCAGGTCCGTTTCATTATGAACAAGATTCCAACCAGATGGTATTTTTGAGGCGAACTTTTGCCTATTTTCAGGCCGTATCTTAGTTTCCACCAGCCCAACTATGCATGCTCTCAAGTGGATCAAGGATTTCCATAGGGATCTTTGCTTGCGTGGCCGATTGAGCCCACGCACATTGCAGGCGACGAGAGACATTCCTCGTTTAGACCTCTATCCAGACATAAGATCCTTCCTCGTTTAGACCACACCCATAAATCTTTAATATAAATGTGGACTTGTGTGCGTGAGAGCATTCAAGGCGACTAGCGAATATGGACAGGCATAACCAGTCAGTCGAGCGTAACATTCACATGCAACCTCTATCCAGAAAGCAGGAATGCAACCCTGATGTGCCATGCATGTTAAATAAAATAAAATAATTACCCTATGGTAGGTGGCGGAGAGGAAGGGACTTGTCATCAAAATGAACAACCAATATGTTGGGTGGGAATACTTACCATTAAATGAATGGTCTCATTGCAAGTAGCAGGAGAACCTACTACCAACATGAATGACCACCATGGCAGGTGGAAAGGGCACTTGTAATCAAAATAAATGATGCTTATGGTAAATGGAAGCATGACATGCCATCAAAATAAATGAAACACGGTTGTCCCAAAGACCTGCTATAAAACATAAATTAATACATGATCGATCCCTACCGTCAAAATAAGCTGATACACGTCATACTAACAATGATTTGCCATAAAAATGAGCTATCTACTATGCAGAGTGGATCCTCTGATGTGGTGTTGTGCCTTGTGATCGTGTGAGCCGCTCAAGTATGATCGAGCGGTTTACATGATTTTGCACGGTATGGGCCCACATAAAGTGCAAATTCGTGCACGGTTACTGCAGACTCTACAGCATTTCTGCCTACAGCAGACGATCCAACCTCCTTGCTACGAGTATATGGAAATTTATTTTGAGATTTGGCATAGTAGTTATTAGAGAGATGTCATCACGACAGAAATGGACTAACTTCGAATGCATTATGCATAACAACCCCAAAATCTATGTGGTTACTGAAATGTCATGCCAAATAGGATGGTAGGTTTTCGGATACCTTTTTGGGTTTGAGAACTTCCTTTTAGTTTCCATTCAAATTCTTGCGAGTGCTAAAATTTGATTTAGTTTTTAGCATTGATTTAATGAGTTGGTTGTAACCTTTTCCTATTGTGTTACTTTTCGTATTTGTGATTTGACCTTCTAAATACAATTCACTTAGAATGGGGTTAAAAAATACATTCTATAATTTATGAAAACCCTATTGTGTTAGCCAAGTAACCAAGCTGTGTGCAAGAAATTAACAAAGGTTGCCTCTCGATACACAATGGGGATAGAACTTTTGTGAGTGCCAAGTTAGGCCTCTTGAATGTTTCCTACGTTCAGAGTAACATGTTAGATTTGTATTGAACTCAGAGAATTACTTCAGGAGTAACTAAGTAACCAACCAAACCTAGAGTCGTCCTTTAAGAGAAATATAGTTATATACGTCGATAGAGTTCCGCAGATCCCATCAAGTTATTCTCAACAAGGATAGAGTCCATCCTTATCTCTGCAAAAGTTAGGGGTCCAACAAGGGGTGTTAAAGGATTACCTCTATGAGGTTGATCTAGCCCGGTCGTGGGCATTGAGTACATTACATAGGATTGAAAATCCTTGCGAGGATACCCCTTAGGAGATGTTATCAGATCACCCTCTAAGGGATTGCTGCGTTGGAGTAACGTCCTATGAATAGCGGTTGTTTGGGTGGCTAGGAGCGTTGGAGAGAGTTGGAATGGAGAATGTGATGTGATGTCACATTGATTTGTGCTGCAATTCTAACCCAAGGATGCAGAGGGGTAAACCAGATTACCCGGGTTAACCTTGTAACCAAACGAGCCCTAAAGAGATCCAAAGGCCAATGCCTAGGTTGTTGTCTTAATGCCTCTAAGTGATTGTTCTTTATGACGAACAAAGATGGATGATTGACATGGAGGTTGGATCTATGAGGTTGCCAGTATCTTGACTTTTGTATAATTTACCCCTTAAAAGTGACTACTTTGGATACCTTTTGTCCTTGATTTGATCATTAAGTCTTGAAATCCAAGCTAGAGAAGAATGACCGATAAGCTAGTAGTGAATGCTGATTTTTTCCCCTAAAAGAATAATTAAAATTAGACACATGATCATTTCTTGAAGGGTCACCAACATATAACTATAAAAAATCAGAGAAAATGTTTTTATTCATTTTTGTCGCCACAAACATATCGATCATCTTAATTGAAAGCTCGAGAGCATATTTCTCCGCATGTGCATTTGAATCTCCATCTAAATATATCACTTTTCTTGGTGAGAGCCATTGAAATACCTTGTCCATATTCTCCCTAACACCCTCCTCATTCTTTCTTCTAGTAAATCTTGTATACGTACATCCAAATGGCATTTAGGATCTCTAGTACTGAAACAACTTTAATTATAATAACTTGATCTTGAATTCTCTTAGCTTCTACAACATCTTTTCGTATGACGAATAATCTAACTTTTAGAAAAAGGCCTTGAAATTTAAAAAAAATAAAAGGAAGGAAATCATGACATTCAAAAAATAAAATAGGAAAGAAAATACAAAACTCAAAAATGGAAAGGATATGGGAATTTTGAAATTCAAAAAAGAGAACGTTGATGTGGCGGTGTCTAAAATCACAAAATACTCATATATACGCAATCAAATACAAATACTAAAAAAAATTGTTTCGTAAATGGAATATGGAAACAACAAGAATATATACCTTATATGAACAGAATTACAATTAATAATGGATATACTGGTGTAGATATATAGCTCATAGTTAAAAGTGGTTTTATCGCTTGTACCCTTCTTAACTTAACTTATGCAATATCCATTATGCTCCTCCTTTTTTATAATATCAGTTGTGCCATTTCTTCTTAAAAAATTCCTCAAATATTATGTATCATATTCTTGGATATAAGTCTCCATTTGAGGTTTAGTTGGAGTTGTGTTCATCTTAGTTATTCGGTCTCTGTTTGAATGTACATATTCCATCCTATTGCCTTTGATCTCTTATTAAGAACTGATTTGTAATGTAACATGAGATAATCCCTAGTCGAGATAACCTTAGATCATTAACGAAGTACAACAAATTACCATGGTAGTGACTAAGTGTATCAATTTTAGTTACAGTTTGCCTCTTTTGCAACGGACTTTTGGTTGCCACAAAATATGAGATATTTTAATTACAGCAAACTTTCCCTTGTCAGAGTAATAATGTCAACAGATACGTTGCCACAATTCTTTCACTACAAAATAACTACCTAATGCAACGAATAATTTAAACATCTGTTAACATATATGGGATTTTTACTCACCAGACCCTATAATCTTTTCTAATTACCTCTACGACTTTTGAAATATCGTAATTCCTTCCCCGACCCTGTAAAATTGCTAACTCTTACCCTACAGATCCTGCGGTTAAGCCACGTTAATTTACCCGTTAAAATTAATCAGATTCAGTTATGCTCCTTTATACTATACCCATTTTGTTTATTAAATTTACATTGAGTGCCACTCCACACCCCCCTCCCCTTTCCCCACACCCCGGCCGCTGCCCCCCCCACCCGGATCGCTGCTGCTTCTCAGCCCCCCCCCCCCTCGCAAGAACGTATGCAGGATTTTCTTTCATATCCTTTTTTTATTTTGGCTAATCCTATCCGTTCGATGGTAAATTGGTTAGGTTAACTCAAGACTAACCCAAGTATTTGACTCAAATATATTTAAAATTGACGGCAGGGTTTGTTGGGTAAGACGGAGCAAGTTTACGAGGTCGGGGGAGGAATTACGATGTTTCAAAGGTCGTAGAGGTAATTGGAAAAGATTATAGGGTCTACCGGGTAAAAATACATACATATATATATATATAACTATGGATATTATTCATCACTTGATTTTTTAAATTCGCAAAGATTATTGTGTTCGTTGATATAATCTTAGCATATAATTATATAGCAGCGATCCCTTGAATTTTTCTTCTAGTCCTTAATATTAGCAACGATTAATACAAAGTTTTTAATTAATAAGTCAATAGATAAATCGTTGTTACGTGAACTTTTAGCAATGAATGTTACATTCACTTCTAATTACAAGAACAAAAGATAATTTTGCAAACAAATAATATTGATTCATGATTATATTAACATTGGGAAATATGGCAAAGGTTATTCAAATTATTTGTTTTCATTGGTCGATTTTCTTGTTGTGTTCGACGACCTTACTTTAGATAATGGATATTATATGACGGTTAAAAAGTTGCAAGTCAAAATATTTGTTAGCAACAATATACTATTTGCATCTTATAATTATAATATTATTTACATCTTATACTACTTAGTAACTTATACTACTATATAAATAATATACACGATTATTCTATCCAATTATCTGATGAGGTATCATATGACCGGTATTCTTATTCCATTGCTCGCGTGTCCAACCAATGAAAAAAGTGAATTAGAAAAAACGGCGTGTTAAGTTAATTCTAAACTAAGTTTTTTGTAATGATTTCATTTAAAATACAGATTAATTTGTAATTTGGAGAAGTATAATAAATATAAATCAAGATATAATGGATAGAACCTGATGACGTTGATCGTCGATATAACATGTTTTTAAAAAAATATTTGTATGATTTCATATTGAAATCTATTGACTTTTATTTATTGGTTAACGACCTCCTGTAAAAAGTAGATTATTTGGATGGTTATGATGGTTGTAGTGGTAAATGTTATGTGATTTTATATTGCTTATGATTATAATTTTTTGATGTTATTTTTCTATTTGAACTAGGGTTGGGTATCGGGGCGGGTCGGGTCGGGTTTGAGTTATCCCGGCCCAAGCCCATTTAAGTATATGGGCTAATGGGTCGGACCTAGGCCCATTTTATTTTCAAAAATTAGGCCCAAGCCCAAACCTGGCCCAAACAAAATGGGTCGGGTTCGCGTCGGGTCGGCCCAATTTAACACCTATGTATACCAATGTCATGTCTTCCATTCTTCTTGCATTTGTGTGGTTGTTTCTTATGCATGTGTGCATGCTTAAAACTATAAGCATGCTAACTAATTTGTGTTTTTAACATTAGTTGTATGTTGGAAATAGAAATGTGGTAAAAATATGGCGACTTAAAATACCATTCAATTCACCATTACATATTCTATTGTAGATGCAGGCACTATGACCCAATACAGATTGGTTACTTACAGTTGTACATGCTATAACAGTTGAGGACACAGATTCCATTCTTGCATATTAATGTAATAATCTTGTATATTAATGTAATAATATCCTCAATCCACGTTAATGGATATGATTATTAATGTGTCTTAGCATTTATTCTACAATCGAATAAGGATATTAAAGTTAGAACATGGTATTTGGAATGAATATGAATATAATTGATATAATTATACCATACTAGATATGAATATACTTGCTTTAGAATGGGTCGGGCTATCGGGCTAACGGGTTTGGGCCTTCTCAGGCCCAAACCCGGCCCGATAATCAATATGAACTCATTTTAAGGCCCACAGCCTACCCATTAAATTTCGAGTTCGGGTTTGGGTCGGGTTATACAGGTCGGGTTTTGGGCCGGGTCGGGCCGGCCCCGCCCAATGCCCAACCCTAATTTGAACGTAGTTAAAAAATATGATAAAAATAAAATATGAGATCCATATGACTAATTCCAACTCATGAGTGCAGGGGTGGAGTCGAGAATAACCAGTTTAACTCAAGGTAACCTAGTAAAGTTCACGACCTTTTGGCTCCTAGAAGTAAAGGACAATGGTACAATAGAGATGTTTTGCAAAAGGTGTTCATGTAATTGTGTGACAAGACTGGCATAAAGAAATACTCTTTCTTATTTGGATTTATAGTTCTCCATTATTTGCTTGTTTTAGAATTATCTTTTGATTACTTGAACTTTGTACTCGCATATAGATGTAACGTAGTATTATAAAGATATATTGTTAAAAACTTTATAGTATTCTTTATATAAAACAATTGCATATACTTTAAAACAATTATCTAACCTTCCAAATTTGGAATCAAACAAATTAAAAATTGTAAAAAGTATCTAACCTTTCTAGGGATTTTTTAAGTGTGGATAATCCACCTGATTCTGAGTTGTCAAGGGGGTCTATCTATTAGCGTGGCCTCCAAACTCTCGATCTCCCTTTGAATGGATGAAGAATCCATTCCGAAAGAGGATAGATTGTCCCTTTTCCAGACCAGGATGTCGTTTTTTAGTCTCTTCATTCTCAAGTGACAAGCCACTTCAATTGTCACGTGATTACGTGGTATATCATCCATCCAACGGATCACTAATCAAACTTCACAAATTACCATTTCCTCGAAAAAAATCGAACTTATGATTAGTATACTGGTGAAGCACACTACCTTTCATCTAAACACGCGCATTTTAAATGGTACAAAACTTAAAAATACACCGATCGGAACATACAATCGGTTACAAGCAAGATGATTGCACACCTGCATATTGTTCAAATCAGCTCCATATGAACTCAGAAGTAAATCGAATGCCGCTTCCCCTCGAACAATGTAATCAGCACCAAGGATGTCTTGTTATCATAGCATGGATTAGACTCTTCTTAATTCCAGTTTTCGGAACTTTCATGAAGTTGAAATTATAGTTGTCGCGGAAGCAGTTAGAGCAAACCAACTGCTTCAGCGTGCAACTTCAAACTGCCTCAGTTGCTAAGTTGCACGTACTTGCAGTGAAGGTCAGTAACAAAATCAACCCATAGTCCCTAGTCATCTTCCAAAGGGGAATAGATTGCAAGATTGATAATCCACATAAGCCAATTTATATGCCACTAATCATGGTCAAATAACTTGGTTCCATACACTGACTAGTCATCTAATATAGTTTGATTTCCAATGATTACTCATTCCACCATGAACAAAGAAATCCTTTAGCATATACATTTCTTGATCAAGTTATGTTTTTTATTCCTCAAACAAGTGACAAACTGCACAGAATTTCAGTATGGAAGCAAGAGAATGATATATTCTTAGCATTTGTTGGGAGGATACAGTTCTGAGCATATTGATATGAAAGCATCAGCTTAATAAATATAAGATCCAGAAGAAAACTCTACAACCTTTACCTGCGCCCCCACAAATACAACACATCCCAAAAAAAGAATCATTAGAAGAAATCGAACTCGAGGTAATCACCTGGATCTTTTGCATGCGCAGCCGGTGCAGGCTTTTCGCTCGATGATGCCACGGGAACCACAGGGATCTCGAAGGGCCTTGGGACGTCAGGAGGACTAGCACACCTTATCAATGCCCAATTCACACCTTCGAAGAAAGTATGCTGCTTAATCTCAGTGGCTCCTCGCTTGTACGCAAGTCGGTGTTCAGGTTCCTTCACAAGCAGCCCTCGTATTAGGTCCCTTGCAGCGAAGCTAACCATGGGAGACTCAGGAAAGCGCAACGGCTGGCCAACAACGTTAAAGAGAGTGGCACGGTTGCCCGAACCCTTAAAGGGGGTCCTCCCAAATAAGAGTTCATAAAGGAAAATGCCGAATGTCCACCAATCAACTGCACTTCCATGGCCATCTCCTTTGACGATCTCAGGAGCCAAATACTCGTGAGTCCCAACGAACGACATGGATCTCGCATCTGTCGGTTCAGCCATCAGTTCAGGCAATGGAGTAACTTGGTTTACCACTTCAGGCTTTGGCTTTTGTTTGCGCTCCTTCTTCTCCTTCTTGGACTTTGATAAGAAGAATCGAGGAGAGAAGCATGATGTGGGAACTACGCATGATGGCTGGATGCACGATGGTTCTATGCAAGCAGGTTGAACACAGTAGACAGGCTGGTTCCTGCGGAATGGGATACCCTCCATGCTCGAAGACTTGATCAGTGTAGGACTAACACTGCAACGTAGAGAGAGGTCGAAGTCAGAGAGCATTATGTGCCCATCTTCCCTGACGAGGACATTTTCAGGTTTGAGGTCACGATAAATTATTCCAAGCATGTGCAGGTACTCCAAAGCAAGAAGCACTTCTGCCACATAGAACCTATGGAACAAAAAAAATGCAATAAGTATACGAACAAAGATTTCCTGAAACTGCATCTCTGATTACACAAATATGACCGTTCAAGAATCTTGATTATTACAATGTTCCTACGAATTCATCTATGGAATAACAAACAAAATAATACTTCAACCTGGTCAGGAATACAGGTTGGAATTTCAAATATATAGCAAATTTAAAGAGTTCAACTCCCAAGAAGAAAGTATACAAAATATAATGGAGATCTAAGTTCCAAATAATGAAAAGCATGGCACCGTTGAAGTGGATAAACATTAAAATATAAACCAATCTTTACGAGAAGCAACAAAATATGATCGCAAGTCAGTGCCTATATACGATTTTTAGAGAACATGGTCTAGCTTCACAATCAAACAGATATATGCACTTGCAACAGTCCAATCTTTTTCCAAATTTGAAGAAAATCAACACCTCTATCTCAGTCATGCAAAAAAAATACAGGCATAATTAAGTTTATGTTAATTGTTTTATGCATCAATCAGATATATTGGCAGCTGCAAAATCCTAATTGCTCACAAAACAAAACAAAATGCAACAATTCTGAAAGATCGTGCATTTCCGATCAGCAAGTATAAATTTTAAACCAAGAATGCTCCAGAATTATGATAAAATTATGCAGTTTTTGTTCAAGAATTCTATCTTGAAGTTCATGACATAAACTGTGGTGGAAAAAAGGTTATTTCATACTTGACAGCTTGTTCTGGAAAATATTTCCCAGGTTGCCTCTGCCGAAGCGTATGCAGATCCCCGCCAGGGCAAAACTCCATCACCAAACATGAGAACTTGTCGGTCTCGAAATGAGTGTACAATGTTGGAAGGAAGGGATGGTCAAGCAATTGCAAAATCTCTCGTTCAGTCTGCGCTCTTAGCAACTTCTTGCGGCTCGCCAGTGATCCTTTGTCCATAACTTTCATCGCAAAGTAACTCTTGGTCCCACTCAACTCTGATAGATAGACACTCCCGATATCACCACAACCAAGCTTTTTTAGCAGCCTAAAGTGGCTTAAACCAAGAACTCCATCTTTGTCTCTTACTACTCTTATCGCCTCCCACCTTGAGTCGTTCGCCTTGTGAGGCTTGTTCGCACTGCTTCTTATGCTGCTGCAAGTGCTCTCGTCACTCACATCACTGCTGGTGCTGGCCCTGCACATACTGCTCTTGCCGCTCTCGATAAAGTTAGCACGTTCACTAACCCTGGCACTCCCGTTAGTATTACGGAGGCCTGCAGGTTCCTCACTAGCTTCTACAGAAGCACAGCTATCCTTCACGTTGTTTATTTCAGATGTATTAATTTCTTTAACTCCATTCTGTCCCTGCGCAACATTAGCGTTTTCCAGAACAGCCTGATCTGAATTTCCACTTGACAATGGTGATGACCTCTTCTCCGACAAATCAAGATCCTGAGCAACCTTGGGCGGGCTGATTGACAACTGAGTTGCAGTTTTTGGCAGAACTGGAGGGGTGGAAGTCATTTGTAAAGGACTTTCGAACATAAGTTACTATAAACGGAAGAACTCAGATATTCTCCAGGAATAATCCGCAAATTCCTGCAAATTATTAACAGCATAAAGGGGTCAGGAATAGCAAGAACCTTATAGCAATTATGTGCTAATGCAAAAACACATTTCCCTTTCACAGGAGGGACCGATATGAACGTGACACCATCCAACAGCCTAATATACATTATCAAAAGCGATGGCATGCCAAAAGCCAAGCCACTCAATTCACTGATAATGCAAACATCTGAGAGGGCCTACCAACAAAAATGACAGCTGGAATATCAAACTTGATATGTTTGTCCGGCAAGAGTAACATGGATCATGTACTTGTATGTGAGTCTTGGTGCTTATAGAGGAAACCTTTTATTAACCAGATCTAAGTTAAAAGTTAAGAAAACTCAAGAATACACACACTCAACTGCCTGGCAATATGAATGTATTAAAGAGAATCATATTATGCATGAGAAAACATCACAAGGAAGGAATCCTTGCAAAACAATCCTCGAGAGCAGTATCAATAAATAAACCCACAGACCACCAACATGAAGATTTCAAGTTAGGTGACCAGATCCAGTCAACGTCTTCATCAGGAAAAAAAAGGAAGATCTAACTTAAACATGTAGCAACATAGAGATTTCTCCTGCGGCAGAGCAACCTTTAAGAAAAGATATGATTTTGCAGCAAAGGTAATCCGAGACTCTTCAAATAGAAGATTCCATTCATACATTAACGATCAAAGGCGAAATGGATGAACGAACATCAAATCCAAAATGAGATTTTTTTTAAAAACAACCAAAAAACCGCATAATAGGAAAAACAAGAAATCGAATCCAGACCAAAAAGAATGCCTAACAAAAACCCTAATAGGTACCTTCATGACAACGCAATAATGTCCTAATCACAGATCCAGATATTCAACAAAGAACTCATCACCGTTTAAATCTCCAGAACTAGAAAGAACACGAAAAGATACGGGACGAAAGGGGAGCAAAAGGTCAATAACCCAACAAAAGCTAAATGCTAAAGGAAAGGCAGTCGGATTCAAAAGAGAACCTTTGCAACCGCAAAGATCAAATCTTTTGAGTCTCCTCCTGTTCTGGCAGGTACGGGCGGCGCAACACATTAGCTATCACTGCAACCAACATGGGAGAAAGGAGGAGAGAATGGAGGTGGAAGGGAAGGGAAGGGAAGGGGAGAGGGAGGAAGGGGCCGAGGAGAGAAAGGGCAACAGGCTTTGGCTTGAAGGGGGACTGTGTGTGCAGGAGTTTGAGACTATCTATGTATATTTGTCAATGTGGTGAGAGGACTGAGCTCAAAGTTTTATAAAAAATTTTATAGGGGCTTATGTTATAGCTTCCAAATATTCATGAGGGTAGAAATAAAAAGTCACCTTATTTAAAAAATAAAATTAAGAGGAAAAGAAGATGGAAGAGGAAATTATTTTCCTTTCCATTTCTAAACCTTTTTCTAGAGATCCGAATAGATATGGATAAATCGATAGATCTATTCTTGTATCTATTATATATAGGTAAAATGAGATTGCTCTCGCATCATTTTTCTGTATTTTTTATTTATTTTTCAATATCATCATGTATATTTATCTACATATTCATCCAATATGACATTCGAATTTCGTCAGAAACAGAGACTCTTATGCCCTCCATCTAGAACAAAACGATTACAACAGTATTTATACTATTGAAATTAGATATTCGAGATAGATGGCATAGGAGTCTCTATTTCTGACGAAATTCAAATGACATATTAGAGCGATATAAAAAAATCCGAAAAAATAGCGTGGGGGCAGCCCCACTTTTCCATATATATATATATATATATATATATATATATATATAGGGAAAAGGGAGCCTACACCCATGTGTAGGTAACTTACCTACACCCAACTCTTTTTCCCTCAAATTTTTTTATTTTTTTGAATTAATTCCTTTTATTTTTTTGAATTAATTCCTTGGGGAATTTAGATCACAATATATCACCATATCGTCATTCAAATTTCAACTTACTTTGAGACTTCTAACTTATCCATCATGACAGTCAAATTTTAACGGTCTGAGATTTGCTGAAATCGGCCCCTTCCGATGGAGCTGTTAGGAATGTCTGTTTTACATGAAATTTGAAATACATATTCCATTTAATATTCTAAGTAAATCCCCTAAAGAGCCATTTCAAAAAAATCAAAAAAAATTAAGAAACAAGAGGTGGGTGTAGGTAAGTTACCTACACATGGGTGTAGGCTCCCCAATCCCATATATATATATATATAGCCGATTTCAGCAAATCTCAGACCGTTAAAATTTGACTGTCATGATGGATAAGTTAGAAGTCTCAAAGTAAGTTGAAATTTGAATGACGATATGGTGATATATTGTGATCTAAATTCCCCAAGGAATTAATTCAAAAAAATAAAAAAATTTGAGGGAAAAAGAGTTGGGTGTAGGTAAGTTACCTACACATGGGTGTAGGCTCCCTTTTCCCTATATATATAGGGGGGGCCTTTCAAATGAGACGTGGTCCTTCCATCCCTAAGGAAGGCCAACGATCTGGGCCATCGGATTGAAATCCAACGGTATCTTCAATTTTGATGCCTAGAAGGGTATTTTGGTCATCGATTTTTGCATTAATTATGCACATTAATTAATATTCTGGAATACTAATTTTAGCTACTTTTATTTTTGGTATTTTTTCGCAATACCATATTTAGAAAAAATCTAATTTTTTGCTGGACGATATTATCTAGGGCATATTTTTGTATCCTCACGTACTTTTTTGTAGAATTTAAGGTTCCTTTTGTAATGACTGCATGTTTTTTGTATAATACGTTGTTTATTCAAAAAGTCGTCCGTTATTTGTAAATTTTGCATGGTTCTTTGTAAAATACAATTCATATTAGTAATTAATGTGTGGTTCTTTGTAACGATTGTATGGTTCTTTGTATAATAAAATTCCTATAGTTTTTTTGTAAAAATTGTGATAGTCATTAACGCTTAATTGATGCGAATATACAAATCAAATTTGTAAATGTATAATGCAAATCAAAAATGTGTAATGCAAATCAAAAATGTGTAATGCACATCAATATATACAAGATCTATAAAAAAAATATAATTCTCATTCGCAACCATCTGATTCGTAAAAATACATCATAAATTTGTATAATACATATCTAAATTGTATAATACAGACTAATATTGTAGAGTACAAATCAATATTATATCAAACTGCTAATTGTTCTTCACCCAGGACTAGATGCATCACTTTTTTATCGTTGTCGCTTGCATGAAGAACGTCTCAGATAGTCACAAATGAGTTCGCACATCATGTCGTCAACTCCGCACGACGATCAGACGATACATCAAAGCTGACGCGTACGAACCGATTTGCTCCGATCTCTAGGTCGTCGACGCGATCTGTAATGCAATGGGTACATCAAATGCAGGTGGATCCCCCGTAATGATGGTGAATAAGAAGATCTGGATCTCACATCAAGGAAGACGAACCTCTTGTCAATCATGTCGACATCCTCCATCTCCTCCTCCCTATTTTTTTGCCGATCATTCGAGAAGAGCGACGACGGAAATGGAGATGCACAACGCCCGACGTCCTCCTCCTCCCTATTTTTGTGCGTGAGTAATTCCTTATAAGGATGCAGCCTTAGCGTTAAAAAAAACACAAATGATATGTGGAATTGGTTTCGTACGGATATATCATCGAGAGATTACATCACTGAAACCGGACACTAATTACAGAGATCCAATCAACTAGACATCCACCTCTATCTATAAATTCACAAACTATAATCTAAAATCAGGCTTGGCACAAAGGATGTAGTCCACCGAATTATCTTCCGGATGGAACATGTAAACTTGCAATAATCATAGAATAAATTCTGATATCACGGACTTAAATACAAGAATACTGGAGTACATTTCTGGCAATTGATGGACATTTAGGGTTACAAGAATTCGCATGCCAATTAAATGTTTGTACATACTGCACCATTAGGGTTACAAGAGCACGTACTGATATACCCCATGATCTACTGTAAAAAATGGTATGTACAATAATACCTCGTATGCAGTTGGATTGACGAAGTAGGAATCAATCATGACAGAAGAGTCCACGACCGCCATCTGCCGATAGATACACCGCACCCACTCTTCCTCTACGACTAACCACACCCCCTGCGTCGGTGTAGCCTTCGACAAAAGACGAGCCTCTTGCCCGTGATGATGGTGAATAAGAAGATCTGGATCTCACATCAAGGAAGACGAACCTCTTGCCGATCATGTCAACGTCCTCCTCCTCCTCCCTATTTTTTTGCCGATCATTCGAGAAGAGCGACGACGGAAATGGAGATGCAGATCTGGATCTCACCTCAAGGAAGACGAACCCTCTTGTCGATCATGTCGACATCCTCCTCCTCCTCCCTATTTTTTAGCCGATCATTCAAGAAGAGCGACGATGGAAATGGAGATGCACAACGCCCGACGTCCTCCTCCTCCCTATTTTTGTGCGTGAGATTTTGAAATGAATGGAAAAATTAGGAGAGAGATTAATGAGGAGATATTTTATGTTATTAAATACTATATTTAGATAATGAATAATGACCAAAATAGGTTTTTGGTTAATTAAATAATAATAATAATGCACCTTTAATGACAATCGTTGGATTAAATATGGATGTGTGAGATTGTTGGCCTTCCATATGGATGGAAGGACCATGTCCTATTTGAAAGATATCCTATATATATATATCTTATTTTATAATTTAAAAGAAAAAGAGAATACCAAAAACTATAAAATATAAAAAGAAAACACAAAATCAAAAAAATCAAAAATCAAAATATAAAAATAAAAAAATATATAATTTAAAACCCGCAAAAAATAACACACATATAGACAAATACATCAGAGTCATTTTTTAGCATTATTTCCCTTATCTACCTGCATGTTCCATGTGTTCGACGCTCTACACATACTTGCACCTATACACACTTTTGTTGTAGAGTTATAATAAATTTTAACTCCGCATCGCTTTTCATTGTTTGATCATTGTTGTGGGTTAATTGTTGTTTTAATCCGGATTTCATTTGGTCGACTCGACGAATGTGTTCCCACCTTGTGTGGAGCACAAGACTGCTAGATTCTCGGGTTAAACAGGCACTTCTTTCCGTTGGATGAGATAATGTATGTCTTATCATCATATTTAATGCTAAAGCTATATGAATTGATTTCCTTTACTTTACCGAGATCATCCTTTTGTAGAATTTCTTATATGTACTTTTTCTATTATAAGAGATCTCTTGGTTAAGTTGGGCTATTTATAGTCCAAGAAAGAACATTTTATCCGATCATTCTCATCACAAAATGTTCTTGAATGTATTTAACATACTCTTTGCAAAGCATTACATTTGTAGAACCAAAAATGATATTATCAGCGCCAATTTAGGTATATAATATACTAGAGCCTTTTATTTTGATAAATAAAGTGTCTACTTCACATGCTTAAAAATCAGAGTTAATCTAAAGCCGTTTATCTTATCATACCAGGCTCGAGGTACTTGTTAGGGACGCAAATAATCTCCTTACGTTTGAGGTGTGATCGAGATTCGTAGGGTCTTCAAAACGATAGATGTTGCTAAACATAAAGTTGTCCCTAGATGAAACCATTTATAAATACACTTTTTACATCCATTTGATAAAAACTTGAAATCTTGGTAGCAAGTAAATGCTAATAGCATTTTAAATGAATCAATCCTACCTACATATACACATGTTTCATCAAAATTAGATGACTCCTTCCTGATTTTATCCTTATGGTACAAGGAGTTCGATTTTTTCTAACATGATCTTGATTAATCCATTTTATTTACAAATATTCATCTTGTTCTAGTTACAAAATGGTCTTAAGGCTAGGGTATTACCATCACATACCTTATTCCTTTGGACAGAATGAGCTCTCCTTACATTACCATTAGCCAAGATTTAGCATTGCATGACTTTCGGACAGAATGAGCTCTCCTTGCATTACCATTAGCCAAGATTTAGCATTGCACACCTCGTCAATAGATTTTAACTCACTGATGGATATAGAAGAAGACATATCAAATGTATTTAATCACGATCATGTTTGAATACCTAGAGATATACTCTCTAGTCGCAAGTTTGTTTTGAATATTATACTATATGTAGCTAATAATATGGAGGTAGTTTATTTACTTTTAAATTTACTCTATCAATTATAGTTATTTTATTCGGTTTTTTAAATTAGAAAATAGATATGCTAAATGATTAGCTTGGGAAATTATTGATGAATTATCTAAATATATGGTGTTATAAAATTTTTGGTAAAATAATTACCTACATTATTATAGTAAATAATGCATGAAAAATATAAAATAATAAATGAAAAATATGAACATCGTCTATAAAATAGTACGCAACACAATTAGTGCAATATTTTTATAAAATTTTCAACTCATGAATCAACACGAGAGAGATGAAAAAATGTCAAGTGTCTTGTGCAAAAAATATCATATTCCACGACAAGACTAGTTCAGCTTAATAGCTCGTAGCTTTGCTTTAGTTATAATTAAGTATCTGCAAAGATACTCAACAAATCATTAAATTATTTCTATCATACAAATGTAGTTTGAGGCCTAAAGTAGCCCGACTAGCTCAAAGGTGTGATGTGCCATATCTGCAATGTCCTTATTTATATGTGTGGATGGATCACATTACTACAACAAGAATCTAGAATCATGTTGAGTGGTACTAAAATGAAGATACAAACTCGCTCTGAATCGGAGCACTTAGAATGGGTTTAATGAAATCCTAAATGAAAAATTCTTTCTTTAGTTAATTGATACATGTTCTGCTTATTTATAGGTATATAATACTCATATATTCCAAGGTATTATCTATTTAATATTTATTTATTTTAAGTATTTTACACATTTTTAATAAAATACATTAGTTTCTTAGGTATGATTTAATTAAAATCAACAATTTTATATTGATTACTATAATAAGAAAACTTAGGCAAAAAACTAAGTATGTTATTACCATTAGGGGTTTCGATTTTCTTTGTTTATATACATGTTAAGATTTTTAATATATTTACTATACAAGTTTCTTAGTGTACATTAATGAATGAAATTTAAATGAATTCATTAAAATTTGTATATAACTTTAATGAAGTCAATAACTTAGGTAGAAAGCTAGGGTTTCATGTGTACTAGGCCTTATTCATTTAGGATTTGATTCAATTATGCAAAGTATTATAAATGCATTATTTAACACATTTTAATGCTATTTGCATTTTTATGTGATTTGACCATTATTGTGATTATGTGTCTTTTATACGCATTGTTACTAGATTTTAACTTAATTAGGGATGATTATGAAGATGAAATGCACACTCACTTTGACAAATGTAACGATCCTTCATCGCATAAAAGTAAGGAGAATGTGCCCAAGCAATCATAGATTCTTCTACTTAGTAGAGGAGAAGACTGTAAGTAAGTGGTTCATGTATGGGTTATCTAATTACAAAAGAGTTGTGTTTTGTGGCATATCGTTTCCTAAATCCAATGAAGTCAAATCCTTTGTAATAATCTCCTTCCAACACTTATTTTGTTCTCATATATTTATCTCTTATAAGACATTTTCTTTGAGTTCTACACCTTCAAACTAAAGCACTAAAAGGCCTTATCTGAACATGTTCATATCACCTTAGCTGAGATACTCTCATTTTATTCTGAATTGATGTCGCGCCAGTCTTTATCCAATACTTTTCTTGCATATTTTATTTCTTCTTTCATCCATAAAGTATAACTGATTTCAGTATATGATTTTTATTCGAATATATCTTCTTGTCATGGAGACAATTGAAGCTTCTTCACTATTCATCCACTATATTAATATATAACACCTCAATAATGGAAATATATATGTGCTAACATATATTTATTTACTTTAAAATACAAATATGGAAGTAAATATAAATATTATCTGATATTGAAAAATGGGTTGCTATATCTCTTAAAAATAGATAGATATATAAAACACATTTGGATTGTATACAATAAAAATAGAATTACTTTGAAGAGTTGTGTGTGTATAATATTTATATATTTATCTCATGACACATATCAGTAATAAAATTCAATTACATATAATTATGATTCAATCTACAAATACAATATTTTATATATCAAAACATATATAAATACAAATTATATATATATATATTAATGTGACTGCCCCGCCCCCTATGTTGGCGTTTTTTTATTTTTTCGAAAAATATCGCCATGATATTCATCCCTATATCCCTCCTATATACCATTCAAATTTCGTCAGAAACAGATACTCATATATCCTCCATCTAAAACATGTACGATTACAACAGTCTAATACCGTTAAAATTACATGTTCTAGATGAGGGGCATATGTGTCTCTGTTTCTAACGAAATTCGAATGGCATATAAGAGGGATATAGCGATGAATATACATGGTGATATTTTTCAAAAAAATAAAAAAAATGCCGACATAGGGGGCGGGGCAGCCCCATTAAATCCATAATACACACACACATACATACATGGATAAAATGGGACTGTCCTCTAAGGAAGCTAACTTTGTTTCCCCTGTCTCATTTTCTTCATTTTTTATTTTTTAGAAAATGTTTCTATGGATTGCCATAATTATATCCCTATATTATGTCATTCAAATTTCATGTGAAACGTAGACTCCTACGACCTCCATCCAGAGGAGGTCAATTTCAACAATTTTGCGACCTTTGAAAAATGAATGTTTAGATGGAGGCCGTAGGAGTCTTCGTTTCTCACGAAACTTGAATGACATAATATAGGGATATAGTGACAAATTTCCGGAGATTCATTTTCAAAAAAATAAAAAATGAGGCGGAGGGAGCCAAGTTAGCCCCCCCGAGACAGTCCTTTTTTTCATACATACACACATATGGGTAAAATGAGGCTACCTCCTGGAGGGAGCTAACTCGGCTCCCATGTCCTGTTTTCCTCATATTTTTTTAAAATGTTTCCATAGATTTCATCACTATATCTCTATATTATGTCATTCAAATTTCGTACGAAACAAAGACTCCTACGGTCTTCATCCAGACGAGGTCGATTTCAACAATTATGTGACCGTTAAACAATGAACGCTTAAAATGAAGGCGTAGGAGTTTCTTTCTCACGACACTCAAATGACATAATATAGGGATATAGTGATGAATTCCCAGGTATTTATTTTTAAAAAAAATGAGGAAAATGAGGCGGGAGGAGCCAAGTTAGCTCCACCAGGGGCAACCTCATTTTCCCCTATATAAATAGGGAATATTGGACTGCCTCTGGCGGGAGCTAACTTGGTTCCCCCAGCCTCATTTTTTCCCATATTTTTTATTTTTTTTGAAAAATACTTCCATGAATTTTCATTACCATGTCCCTATATTATGACATTCAAATTTCATGCAAAATAGAGACTCCTACGACCTTCATCCACACAGAGTCGATTTCAACAACTCTGTGATCGTTAAAAAATGACTGTTTATATAGAGGCAATATGAGTTTTTGTTTCTCACGAAACTCGAATGACATAATATAGATATATAGTGATGAATTTCCACGGATTCATTTTTCAAAAAAATATGAGAAAAATAGGACGGGGGAGCCAAGCTAGCTCCCTCAAGGGGGCCAACCTCATTTTCCTTATATATATAGGATATCTTTCAAATAGGACATGGTCCTTCCATCCATATGGAAGGCCAGCGATCTCACACATCCATATTTAATCCAACGATTGTCATTAAAGGTGTGTTATTATTATTATTTAATTAACCAAAACCCTATTTTGGTCATTATTCATTATCTAAATATAGTATGTAATAACATAAAATATCTCCTCATTAATCTCTCTCCTAATCTTTCCATTCATTTCAAAATCTCACGCACAAAAATAGGGAGGAGGAGGACATCGGGCGTTGTGCATCTCCATTTCCGTCGTTGCTCTTCTTGAATGATCGGCTAAAAAATAGGGAGGAGGAGGAGGAGGACGTCGACATGATCGGCAAAAGGGTTCGTCTTCCTTGAGGTGAGATCCAGATCTGCATCTCCATTTCCGTCGTCGCTCTTCTCGAATGATCGACAAAAAAATAGGGAGGAGGAGGAGGACGTTGACATGATCGGCAAGAGGTTCGTCTTCCTTGATGTGAGATCCAGATCTTCTTATTCACCATCATCACGGGCAAGAGGCTCGTCATTCATCAAAGGCTACACCGACGCGGGGGGTGTGGTTAGTCGTAGAGGAAGAGTGGGTGCGGTGTATCTATCGGCAGATGGCGGTCGTGGACTCTTCTGTCACGATTGATTCCTACTTCGTCAATCCAACTGCATACGAGGTATTATTGTACATACCATTTTTTACAGTAGATCATGGGGTATATCCGTACGTGCTCTTGTAACCCTAATGGTGTAGTATGTACAAACATTTAATTGGCATGCGAATTCTTGTAACCCTAAATGTCCATCAATTGCCAGAAATGTACTCCAATATTCTTGTATTTAAGTCCATGATATCAGAATTTATTCTATGATTATTGCGAGTTTACTTGTTCCATCCGGAAGATAATTCGGTGGACTACATCCTTTGTGCCAAGCCTGATTTTAGATTATAGTTTGTGAATTTATAGATAGAGGTGGATGTCTAGTTGATTGGATCTCTGTAATTAGTGTCTGGTTTCGGTGATGTAATCTCTCGATGATATGCCCGTACGAAACCAATTCCACATATCATTTGTGTTTTTTTAACGCTAAGGCTGCATCCTTATAAGGAATTACTCACGCACAAAAATAGGGAGGAGGAGGACGTCGGGCGTTGTGCATCTCCATTTCCGTCGTCGCTCTTCTCGAATGATCGACAAAAAAATAAGGAGGAGGAGATGGAGGACTTCGACATGATCGGTAAGAGGTTCGTCTTCCTTGATGTGAGATCCAGATCTTCTTATTCACCATCATCACGGGGGATCCACCTGCATTTGATGTACCCATTGCATTGTAGATCACGTCGACGACCTAGAGATTGGAGTAAACCGGTTCGTACATGTCGGCTTTGATGTATTGTCTGATCGTGGTGCGGAGTTGACGACGTGATGTGCGGACTCATTGGTGACTATCGGAGACGTTCTTCATGCAAGCGACAATGATAAAAAAGTGATGCACCCAGTCCTGGGTGAAGAACAATTAGCAGTTTGATATAATATTGATTTGTACTCTACAATATTAGTCTGTATTATACAATTTGGATATGTATTATACAAATTTATGATGTATTTTTACGAATCAGATGGTTGCGAATGAGAATTATATTTTTTATAGATCTTGTATATATTGATGTGCATTACACAATTTTGGTGTGCATTATACATTTTAGATGTGTTTTATACAAATTTGATTTGTATATTCGCATTAATTAAGCGTTAATGACTATCATAATTTTTACAAAAAAACTATAGGAATTTTATTATACAAAGAACCATACAATCGTTACAAAGAACCACACATTAGTTACTAATATGAATTGTATTTTACAAAGAACCATGCAAAATTTACAAATAACGGATGACTTTTTGAATAAACAACGTATTATACAAAAAACATGCAGTCATTACAAAAGGAACCTTAAATTCTACAAAAAAATACGTGAGGATACAAAAATATACCCTAGATAATATCGTCCAGCAAAAAATTAGATTTTTTCTAAATATGGTATTGCGAAAAAATACCAAAAATAAAAGTAGCTAAAATTAGTATTTCAGAATATTAATTAATGTGCATAATTAATGCAAAAATTGATGACCAAAATACCCTTCTAGGCATCAAAATTGAAGATATCGTTGGATTTCAATCCGATGGCCCAGATCGTTGGACTTCCTTAGGGATGGAAGGACCACGTCTCATTTGAAAGGACCCCTATATATAATATAGGTAAGAAAGAGGTAAAACATATATATAGGTAAAAATAATAAAAAACATAAGAAATAAATATTACTGGGTTTTATATAATTTTTTACTACTTTTGTGATTTTTTAAGATATTTTGCCAATTGTTAGAGATTTTTTTAAGTCAAAAATACCCAAACAGGGTTCGAAGTTAATATCTGAAATTAAAATGGAGTTGAAAAATATCAAACAGTAGCCAAAATTCTTTAAATTAATTTTAAAATAAATATATTAAAATAGATAAAATTAAGAAATAGACAATATGATTTTTTTTGGATTTTTTTTGGATTTTATATATTTTTATAGAGATTTTTAGATTTTTTTTCTATTTCTTTTTTATTTTTATTTTATACTTTTTAGTGATTTTTGGTCTGAAGGTAAAACATATAAAAACACACAAAATATATTTTTGGGAATTTTTCAAGAGCTTATTATAATTTTTATAGACTTTATAATGCAAACAGGGATGAAAATGCAAGTTTTTGATTTTTTATAAATATTAAAATGACTCAAAATGTAAAATAAGAATATAGCGTGATGGAGCAATGTAACATGAAGCTATGCCTTTTTTGGATTATTTAGAGGTTTATAGATGCATGAAATAAATACTAGAAACAAAGAGAAAATTCAATACTATCAGGGGTATTTTTGTAAATATCAATAATTCTTGGGGCCAAAGTGTAATTTTCCCATAAAAATATAATTGAGTATTAAATTCCTGAACCAATCAGAAATAAACAAACTCCTAAGGCCTTCCTTGTAAATTCGTCAACGCTCACGTGACTGGCACATGAGTCTGACGAGGACCTAATTGCAATTATAAAAAATCTGGGGGTCAAAATGTAAATTTTCCAAAAATATTTAATTAATTATAAAATTTTCTAGACCGAAATGAAATATCTAGAAGTTTGAGGGAATGGCCGTAAAATCAACACCTCACGTGAAGCGTCACGTGAGGTGACGTGGCCATGACTGAGATGTAATTATGAAAAGTACGGGGGCTATTGTGTAAATGTTACAAAACTTAAAGAACGACAGAGGAAAGTTTGAGTTTTAATAAGTAAATACAAAAATTGGTGGGGGTTAACTGCAAAATACCCATGCCTCTTTGCGGATCGGATGGTCAGATGTTCTTCACTAACGCCACACGTTGCGATCCTAACACGCGATACCGATTTGCGGGCAACGGCTGGGATTAAATGATCGTCGATGCGATCAATGGCCGAGGATGGCTTGATCGAACGGTAGCTGCTCGCCTGGGAGATCCGACCAGATATAACGGTGAAGGAGGGCGGTGGATGAACTGGGAAGCAGCTCCGGTGAACCAAGCTTCTCCGAGCTCGATCTCCGTCCTCCGACGATCTTTAAAGCTCCAAAATGGACGGTAGGGTCATGTAGTCCACCTCAAGATTATGGGGCCTCAAAACTCTCTAGAGAAGCCTGAAGTGGCCACACGAGGTCGGCAGAGCCGTGAAGCTCCAAGAACCTTGGTTGGCCCTCAAAATTGCCCCAGGTACGTGACACGGTTCCTGGACCTGCAAAACAAAGTGAAAGGGTCGAGGGAAAAATGCCTAGACCCCACAGCAGCGCGGATTGGGGCTGGGAAGGTGAAAAAGGAGCTCGCTGGAGCAAGCTCCGGTGAGGTGGTGGCGGAGGTGAACGGTTGGGTATGAATCGAAAGCAAAGGTGGGGATCTATTCCTAAGACTATGACGAGCAAAAAAATGCAAAATAAAAGTAAAGAAAACGGACCTCAAGCCGTGAAATGGCGAGATTGGACCTCACGACTAGTGGCTGGAGATGGAACCTCGACGGCCTATGGCCAGAGATGGGGGTGGACACCTCCCTTAGACGCTCGCCAAGGCCGCCTCGAAGATGCTGGAGGGGAGATGTCACCTCCCAAGTCCAGAGCAAGGTGAAAAGAGGCCAAGGGCAAGGTCCAAGAAGGTTCAAAACAAGAGGGAAGGTTGGGCGTGGTTTTTGTACAGGTGGTTGACGCGCTAGAAGATCGAGGTGAAACTCGTGTTGCAGCGATCCGAAGATCGAAAAAAACGCAAGGGCGCGTGTATGCTCGATTATAGAGGAAGAAAAGTCAAGAAGAGCGCGACATCAAACGTTGCAAGGGCAGGCCTCGAAAATTCCATGAAAATGGGACAAAAACAAGTTCTGACAAAATGGCAGAGGGGGGCAGATAGCTGACCGAAGGTCAACTGTTCGAACCACTTGGTTGGTCCACGTGGACCAACCAGGAAAAACCTCCTGGAAAATAATTCAAACTTCATTTAAAAATAATAATTAAATTTATTAATTTTAGGTTATAAAATAAAAATTACTTATTATTTTATGGAGTATTTTATGATGATTTTTATTTGTTTTTTAAAGGTCTAAAATTACAAGTTACCTGTTAAGGCTATATATAGGTATAATTATCTATATATTTTACTAATTTATTTTTATTTTGTATTTTAGATTTTATTAATTTTATTTACTACTTTATATATTTATAACTTATTTTTATATGCTTATATATTTTTATTTTATTTTTCATATGTATTTTATATAATTAAATAAACAGAACTATTATTTGCCCCTTGTTGACAGTCTTCTATACTTAGGACGTACTTTGTCCTAATTATAGGGGTGTGCACCTCGAGCTCCTTCTATTCTTTGATCCTCTCCACTGTCTCCTCTTCTTGTCTATACTTAGGGATATCTTACCCTAAGTATAGGGGGAGATAGTCTGAGTACGATCTGTTCATTCCCACCCTTGACCCTCCCTACTTTGTTTACAGTCTGCTATACTTAGGATTAATTGCTCCTAAGTATAGGGGGGAAGGTCAACTTCTCATTCGTTCATTCATCTCTCTATTCGTTTATTCTTTAGATTTTCCTATACTCAGTACGAGTTATGTCTTCTCTTTTTCGCTCTGATATATGAGAACATAGCTCAAGCTAAGTATAGGGGGTCGTATATACTCCGTATATACTTTAGTCATAACTTGTACTTTCATATTTTTATTAATAATTATGGCTAATTACACTATTAAATTCATTAAAAACCTAATAAAAAGATGTCATTATTCCTCAAATTCTTTTTGTATCTACTGATTAATAAATCAGGAAGAAAAAGTTTTTGCAAAATGTTTGAAAAATACTTTGAAAATCTTTTTATAAAAATCTTTTGAAAACTATTTGGAAAATGTTTTGTTCGATATTTTCAACCTTTGTAAAAATGTTTTCTTTGAAAAAAATTATTTTCTTTGCGTGAAATAAAATGTTTGGAAAATTACTTGCAAATGTTTTGAAAAATGGTTGCAAAAATATTTTAAAAAATCTATCTATATGTTTGAAAAACCTTTGCAAAATGATTTTCAAATGTGTGTACATGTTTGTAAAAATTGGTTGTAAAAATTATTTTGGACTATAATTTTTCAAAATTATTTGTAAAATGATTTTCAAATAAGTTCGAGGAATATATGCATCACACTAAAATTCTTTATTAATAAAATTGACCACTTACCCTTTGTAAATTCTTAAAATCTACTTGTAAATATAGGATGCATCCCTGTGTAAATATTTTGACCTAGTTTTTATCCAAAATCTTTTATTCCTAAAAATCTCAAAAATATTTGCAAAATTAAAATACCAAAAACATTTGAAAAATAACAAAAAATACATATGCATCATCTTTTCAAAAATCCATTAAAAGTTCAAAATCTTTGATAATTGCATCACAAAAATGTTTTCTGCATAAGCATTTGCATGGCATTTGTATTTTTCGGATTGAGTTTGATAATTGAACAAGTCTAAGTAAAATCCAGAGATTGGATCTTAGTTGGACTTTAAAATCTACCTAATAACATGAACCTTATAGGAGCTGCAATTGAGGTACTTCAGGTCTAGTTGACTCTTTGAGAATTGTGAGACTTGGTTCAATGTATTCTTGATTGCCTAAGTAGAGTATTTCAGAGCACATGCACGACTCTTGTTGATAATGGCATAACTTGGACACCTGCACCTTTCACCTGGCTCAACTCAGTTGAGTAGTGAGGGGGTTGGATTTGCCGGTATGAGATGCACACAAGTGGAAATATTTGTCCTCCTCTAGGAAGGGAAGTGCACACCAACCCATCCAGTGACGAGGAATTCTAAAGACAGGAGTGTGTATGTTGCAATAAAGCTTCAAAAAAGGGATAATCTACTGGCTCGAGGAAAAACTCCTTATGTAGATGCTGATGTATATAGTATTTCAAAAAAAGCAAAAAAAAACTCCAAAAAAGTGGATAGGACTATATAAAAATAAAATGCCTGGCGGGATGTATATATGTTGTATAGTCATTAAGCAAGCTTGAGCTTCAGAGTCAAATCATGTGAGCCTGCGACTAGATGCCTTGACTACACTGAACTGGCATCCTAGGATACGTAGCTACACTGGCTACCGTCCATTCTTCTCTTCAGCCCCTCCTCTTGAGCTGGTTGTCACTTGAACTTAGAAAGGAATACCCCGCTCCTCGAGGAAGGAGTTATTGGATTGGAGAATCATTGGGTTGTCATGCTGGAGAAGTCAGTCTTTTTGTCATTTCAGTTGGGAGAGCCACCATCACTTACACTGTATGAGTCAGATTCATAGTTGTAAGGGTTTGCGTATGAGTTGAAGTATTCTGACATGGCTATTGAGGAGACTTGAGAAGAGTTTTGGGATTCTCGAAGGCTGTTGGATTTTAAATCCGATTCCCATTATGGTCCCGCCCGCACTAAAATTCCAAAGGTCCAATTAAGCTCCAAACTTTGATTTTGTGAAGACAAGTTTGATAATTAAAGTTAATCCATCTTTCTTCTTTTTCTTTTCTCTGTTTTTCTTTTCTGCATATATTGCATAAATGTTTGCTAGGGACTAGCAAAAGCAAGTATAGGGAGATGATGAATATGCGTTTCATCATATTTATTCTATCATTTTGTCCTTTGAAATCCTAGTAAATGCGTGTAAATAGGCTTAATTTAGGCATTTTAGCATTCATGCCTTTGTGTGTAAATAGTGTATAAAATACGGGTTTTAAAGCTAAAATTATAGAATAAAGAAAAGAAAAGAAAAAGAATAAAATTTTGAAAATATGGTTCTCCCGAAATCTTTTTGTGTTTTAAAATTTTTTCTCATTTTTTTGTATTTTGGACGATTGCAAGCTCTCGTGATAATCCTCAAATAAATCTGAATCTCAAAGAATGGAGCTACATTCTTGATCTTATTTATGCTAATTGTATCGTTCATCCTCGAGTTCATATGCTCCATCATCTGATTCAAGGTCTCAAGTGTGGATATCATGAAAGGTGACTCTAAAATCTCAGGATCGGGGGGGGGGGGTGTCGAGTATGGGCGGTGGGTGTAGACAAAATTCACATTCCGAATCAGGATACTCAAGGAAGAGTGGGTTGTCGAAATATAAGGGTGATGGTGGTGGAAATGATTGGTGAAGGTCTAAGTCCGAATCCTGAAATAGTGGGTTGGTCAGATATGTACTAAAATCAGGAGCAAAGTCCTCCTGAAAAAGAGAGACGGACAAGTTGGAGTGAAGAGATCCGTAAAATCCGGACCAAATACGCTCCAGACGACCATCTCGAAATAAGATAAAATGATCAGGAGAGCACGATAGTCAAGTCAAGAGAAGTGTGAAGAAAGGCGCAAATGCGCAGAGACGATCTAGAAATGCACACAAACAATCACAATCAAAACTCATGCAAAACAAACCCTCAATTCACCTACTCAACTCAGTGAAGATCGTAAATGCGGTCTTTTTATCTTGTTTATTTTAGAGTTAGGTGATAAGTCAAAATGTTGTGCAAACACTTAGGGGGATGAATGGGATTTTGGCACTAATCCTTAGTGTGTGCACGAGCAAGTAAAAGCGAAGACAATGAGGGGATTACTCGTCCCAAGACAAGGTTTTTCTTTTTGATAGATTTTAGGGTCGAGTAATATTAACAGTCCCAATTTTATTGGCTATCACTTTTTTTATTTTTAATAAGAATGCACGCGCCTAACGAAGAGTCAATTTTACTTAGCACCTAGGTTGGCAAAATCAGAGGTAGAGAGGCAGAAAAGCAATGCAAGCGGCAAAAATGATGATGAATGCTAAAGCGAAAATGCTCACCTTGCCTCCAGCACTCTACATGCAAAGATGCTCAATAGAATTGAAACCTATCTATATGTAATACAAGCTGATGAAATCACCCTAAGATGAGAAACTGCTATTAGCGTGAAGCACAGTTTTCAAAATTTGGCTAGATCCAAACGTTTTCTATAGGAGCATGCAATGGTGATTAATGTATTTGGACCTAATACTATCGACAACCAGATCCTACAACTAAGGCCCAATCACACAAAAGAAAGAAAACCAAAATCGAGGAACAAAATGAAAAAAATGCGAAGAAAATCGTGAAACACTGCGGTGAGCCCCTAAGTGAACAATTACTTGGAAGTTGGAAATTGGGCCCGAAAGTTCAAAGTCCAGTGTACCTGTATTATTACAAAAAATAATGGTCTCTCTCTCACTTAAATTACATAGATAAATAAATACAAAAAATATGCTAAAAAAGTGGCTGTCTGCTCAAGTCCTCCAAGCCTCCTTTGATGCTAGGTCAGAAGCTCACACCGCCTTCACGTGGGTGCGCAGGCGCCTTGGGTGAAGCGCCTCCCTCGATCTGCGGTTCCTCACACAAAGTCAACAAGAGAGGGTGATTAGACAAGTCAAGCAATTATATCAAATAAAGAAGCAAATAAATAAAGCAAAAATATAGACAAAGATCACAATCAACCAAAAAGCCAATCTAAGCATTGTTGCTCCTCGGCAACAATGCTATTTGTTTAACCCGAGAATCTAACGGTCTTGTGCTCCACACAAGGCAGGAACACAGTCGTTGAATCGACCACACAAAATCTGGATTAAAATAACAATTAACCCACAACAATGATCAAACAATGAAAAGTGATGCAGAGTTAAAATTTATTATAACTCTACAACAAAAGTGTGTATAGGTGCAAGTATGTGTAGAGTGTCGAATACAGGGAACAAGTAGGTAGATCGGGGCAATAATGCTAAAAAAACTACTCTGATGTATTTGTCTATATGTCTGCTATTTTTTGTGGGTTTTTAATTTTATTTTTGATTATATTTTTTATTTTTATATTTTGATTTTTAATTTTCTGATTTGTATTTTCTTTTTATATTTTATAATTTTTTGGTATTTCCTTTTTCTTTTAAATTATAAAATAAGATATATATATATATACAATTTAAGTAAGAGAGACGTATTATATATATAAATAGGTAAAAATAATAAAAAACATAAGAAATAAATATTTTTGGGTTTTATATTTTTTACTATTTTGTATTTTTTAAGATATTTTGCCAATTTTTAAAGTTTTTTTAAGTCAAAAATACCCAAAATAGGGTTCAAAGTTAATATCCGAAATTAAAATGGAGATGTTAGCTAAAGTTCTCCAAATTAATTCTAAAATCAATATATTAAAATAGAGAAAATTAAGAAACAGATTTTTTGGATTTTTTTCTGGATTTTATATATTTTTATAAAGATTTTTAGATTTATTTCTATTTCTTTTTTGATTTTTCTTTTATATTTTTTTAGTGATTTTTTGTCTAAAGGTGAAACAAATAAAAACACACAATATATATTTTTTGAGAATTTTTCAAGAGGTTTTTATAATTTTTATGGATTTTAAAATGCAAACTGGGATGAAAATGTAAGTTTTTGATTTTTATAAATATTAAAATGACTCAAAAATGTAAATAAAAATATAGTGTGATAGAGCAATGCAATAGGAAGCTATGCCTATTTTTTTGGATTTTTTAGAGGTTTATAGATGCATGAAATAAATACTAGAAACAAAGAGAAAATTCATCACTAACAGGGGTATTTTTGTAAATATCAATAAATCTGGGGGCCAAAGTGTAATTTTCCCACAAAATATATAACTGAGTATTAAATTCCTAGACCAATCCGAAATAAACAAACTCCTAGGACCTTCCCTGTAAATACGCCAACGCTCACGTGACCGACACGTGAGTCTGACGAGGACCTAATTGCAATTATCAAAAATCCGGGGGTCAAAATGCAAAATTTCCAAAATATTTAACTAACTATAAAATTTTCTGGATCGAAACAAAATATCTAGAAGTCCGAGGGCCTGGCCGTAAAATGGCCACCTCATGTGAAGCGTCACGTGAGGTGACGTGGCTAGGACTAAGATGTAATTATGAAAAGTACGAGGGCTATTGTGCAAATATTACAAAACCTAAAGAACAACATAGGAAAGTTTGAGTTTTAATAAGTAAAATACAAAAATTAGCAGAGGTTAACTGCAATATACCCACGCCTCTTTGCGGATCGGAAGGTCAGATGTTCTTCACTAACGCCACGCGTCACGATCCTGACACGCGATGCCGATTCGCAGGCAACGGTTAGGATTAAATGATCCTCGACACGATCAATGACCGAGGATAACTTGATCGAACGGCAGCTGCTCGCCGTCAGATCTGTCCAGATCTGACGGTGCTGGAGGGCGATGGACGAACTAGGAAGCAGCTCCGGTGAACCGAGCTTCTCCGAGTTCGATCTCCATCCTCCGGCAATCTTTGAAGCTCCAAAATGGCCGGTAGGGTCCTGTGGTCCACCTCAAGATCCTTGGGGCCTCAAAATGCTCCGGCGAAGCCTGGAGTGGCCGAACGACGTCAGCGGAGCCGTGAATCTCCTAGAACCTCAACCGACCCTCAAAATCGACCCAGGTACGCGACACGGTTCCTAGACCCGCAAAACAAAGTGAAAAGGTCGAGGCCATGTCCACCTCAAGATCCTGGGGGCCTCAAAATGCTTCGGCGAAGCCCAGAGTGGCCGCACGAGGTCGGCAGAGCCGTGAAGCTCCAAGAACCTCAGCCGACCCTCAAAATCGCCCCAGGTACACGACACGGTTCCTGGACCTGCAAAACAAAGTGAAAGGGTCGAGGGCAAAATGCCTTGACCCCATAGCAGGGCAGATTGGAGCTGGGAAGGTGAAAAAGGAGCTCGCCGGAGCAAGCTCTAGCGAGGTGGTGGCGGAGGTGAACGGTTGGGTATGAATCGAAAGTGAAGGTGGGGATCTATTCCTAAGACTACGGCGAGCAAAAAATACGAAAGAAAAGTAAAGAAAATAGACCTTAAGCCGTGAAACGACGAGATTGGACCTCACGTCTAGTGGCCGGAGAAGGAACCTCGACGACCTATTGCCGGAGATGTAGGTGGACACCACCCTTAGACGCTCGCCAAGGCCGCCTTGAAGATGCTGGAGGGGAGCTGTCACCTCCCTAGTCCGGAGCAAGGTGAAAAGAGGCCAAGGGCAAGGTCCAAAAAGGTTCAAAAAAGAGAGGCAAGGGTGGGCATGGTTTTGTACAGGTGGTTGATGCAGCTAGAAGATCGAGGCTAATCTCGTGTTGCAGCGATCCGAAGATCGAAAAAAACACAAGGGCATGTATGCTCGATTATAGAGGAAGAAAAGTCAAGAAGAGCGCTACATCAAACGGTGCAAGGGCAGCCCTCGAAAATTCCGCGAAAATGGGACAAAAATGAGTTCTGACATAATGGCAGAGGGGGTCAGACAGTTGACCGGAGGTCAACTGTCCGAGCCACCTGGTTGGTCCACATGGACCAACCAAGAAAAACCTCCTAGAAAATAATTCAAAATTCATTTAAAAATAATAATTGAATTGATTAATTTTAGATTATAAAATAAAAAATACTTATTTTTTATGAAGTATTTTATGATGATTTTTATTTATTTTTAGAAGTCTAAAATTACAAGTTACCTTTTAAGGTTATATATAGGTATATTTATCTAAATATTTTAATAATTTGTTTTTATTTTGTATTTTTAATTTTATTAATTTCATTTACTATTATATATATTTATAACTTGTTTTATACATTTAAATATATTTTTATTTTATTTTTCTGATGTATTTTATATAATTAAATAAATAGAACTATTATTTGTATAAGTATAAGTATAGGTATTATACTTATGTATTTTATACAAGTATTTTATTTTTATATTTTATTTAGTATTTTATTCCAGTTTTAATATCCTCATATATTATAAATAATATTTACAAAATTACAAAAATATGATATTATAAAAAAATGAATAATAAATAAAATGAATATTTTAATCAGTATAAGTATACCATAGGGGGTCCAAAACCTAACTTTCCAACCGTAACTCCAAAAAGTATGAAACCACCTTCATTAAATAGCTTATTAAAAGTTATATACAATCAAAGGTGATTTTTATATATTTTGAGTTTTTATTTGAGTTATATGGGTATGGAAAGTTGGGATTTTGGAATCTTATTCAGAGTATATCTTTTAATCTGTATATTATTTTTGTATGAATTAAATTTTCTATTTTTTATATATTTAATTATATTTAAATTTTATGTACAAAGTTTCTTTATTTGAAGTATAAAAAGTGGAACTAAAAATAGGTCCCAAAAATGAATAGAAATGAATTAAATAAAAGGAATTTTTATTTCATTTTGGCCCTTATCTTCCCCTACTTTATTCCTTGTCGACCTAGTCATTGAGATGCCTAGGTCTCGGGGTTTCAGATCATAAAATATTTTCAATATTTTATTCTTTTTCTTTTTTTCCTTTATTCTATAATTTTGCTTTAAAAATCGTATTTTATACACTATTTACACACAAAGGCATGAATGCTAAAATGCCTAAATTAAGCCTATTTACACGCATTTACTAGGGTTTTTAAGGCCAAAATGGTATAATAAAGATGAGTAAACGGAGATTCATCTGTGCCTTACCTCCAAAAGCGACTCTGATGAGAATAGCAACCCACTTGCAGATTTTGACTAGTTTTATATGTTTATGCTTTCTCTACTAATGGTTTGGTAAAGTTTATCTCAATGAAGTCTTTCTATTTTACTTGCTTGTTCTCTTGTTTCTTAAATCATAGAGAATTATGGTAAACATCACTCTCTTTGTGAAAAATATCATTAAAGGAGAAGTATGCTGCACTCATTGAGACCAATGACCAACTAGTTAACATTTTCATAAAGCTACTGAATTCTAAAAAAATACCCTTATAAATGGCAAGTAGGAAGACATTGTATAAATGATTTAACATTAATTGTTTATTTGTATTTAAAATTTTTATAGTCTAATATAAGAATATACTTTCAATAAAATGAAAATAATATCTTAGCCAAGTGATCTGATGATCAAATGATTATTATTGGTGATCTTAGTTTATCCTTTATATGCTGAGTTGTTTGTCTAACAACATATTAGTTAGTAGCCTCCTTTTTTTCTTAAATTAACTATTTTAACTCTCAATTGAATATATTTTTCCTATTTGGATACTACTTCTTATGCCGGAAAACTTAGTTGACTTTTTTATCGATGGACTAAAATCTTTTTCAGATAAACTGAAATGAAGAAATAATTGATTACTTTTTTAACTGACCATATTTTTAGTCATTTATTTTTTGACAACTATATGATTTTTAGCCAACTAAACTTATTTTAGTTGATTGAGAAGCTTGTAGATGCTTTTTTTGTCTTTTCACCACCTAGTTATCTCTTCACTTGTCTAAAAAGGTTACTTAATTGTTTTAGATGTTGCTTACACTCTTAGGACTCTATTTATATCCCTTACAATCTCGTCTCTTTCTATCTTTCTACACATTAACATTTACTCTCACTCTCTCATCTTTACTACATAATCCAAGCCTCTTCACAATCACCATGTCTCCTTGTTGCAACAACTTCAATGAAGCTTTCAGTTCTAGATTAGGGCTTTAAGACAAGCATTCACATAATAACATGGATGAGTTCCTCATCTTTGCTCAAGCATAAAAATGATGAAATCGGTTCATCCTTATAAAGGTCATGATATATAGAGCAATTAACTAGTAGGAATTCACGGAATTCAGTCACCTCAGCTTCTCCAAGACAATCTAATTCTTAATATCCTTTGTTCACTCTCATAGGGACCATGTATGCAAAATTAGAAATTTTATCAAGGAGGGGCAAGTATCCATGTATCATATATAGTCAAAAATTGAAAAAATATTATATTTTCAAATGATAGTTTTTTTTAATAGAGTTAACAATTTCAAATGAGACTTTTAAATTTTGACAAACATACAATTTTAATGTTATTTAAATCTATCAATATGGTTGAATTTTATTATTATTTTCAATGGTGATTTTTAATGTTTTTAGATAAAAAAGTTCATAGTTAAAAGAAAACAACAAAACTTACTTGATAACAAAGAGAATTAGAAATAATGGTAGAGATAAATTAGTTCAAATCTCATTTTGTATCAAATGGTACCTAATGAATACCCATTCATCACTCTTTATTCTTATATTTTAGCTACAAAAACCTATGCAAATGCATGTAGATATGTGTAAATAGGAATAATTAGCAAAAGCATGCATTGTGTAAAAGCCTATAATTAGCATGTTTTTGTGAAAAAATAAAAGAATAAAGATTAAAAAGAAAAAGAGGGAAATATTTAGAATAAATATTGAGCAACCTAACCCAAGGGAGGGCTCAGCATGGGCCTGACCGCATAAAAGCCAAGTAGAGGGAGATAGGGGCTCATGTGTATATATTGATGTAAATAAAATAAAAATGTTTTCCTCACCCAAAAATATGCTTATAAATACTTGTATATATTTATAAAAGATAAAAACAAAATAAAAAGTTAAAAATCAAAAAGATTAAAAAGACCCCTTCATCATGTACATATATCACATCTATGTATTTATTTGACCTTGTAAATAAATAAAGTTATTTTCCAAACTTTTTATAAATATTCTATGCTATATATTGTAAATAAATAAAATAAAAAGAATCAAAACAAAAATCAAATAAAAATAACAAAATTAAAATTACAAAAATATATTGTACATATGCCATGTATATAATTGTACATAACTATTTATTTTACCTATGTATATAAATAATAAAAAATAATAATAATAAAACAAAAACACCCTTTTATTCCTTATTTTATTCTATAAATAAATAAAATATAAAATAGGAATAAAATTGTACAAAAATAATAATTAAAAATCAAAAATCAAAAGCCTACATATTGTACATATACCTATATATAGCTATATATTGTAAATACCTTATTTTTATTTCCAAAAATTACTTAAAAATCACCAAAAAATAGAAAAAAATAAAATAAAAATATTTCATGTTTTGAGTTTTTACTGAATCAGGCCCTAGCTACCTCCATTTGTCACTCTAATATCCTGCCACGTGGCCTGACCGCATTGGTCCCTGGGGATGTTGACCGCCCGGACAACTGGCCCCCCCAGGACCACTTCCCACGGGTTGAGTGGCGGACCCAACTTCTCGGATTTTTCCCCACTCAACCCAATTGCCTATCACCCAAACCCCGGCTCCGGATTGCTCACGTCATACCCGAGAATCTCGCCGGAGCCTTAGCCTCGGGATCCGCGCGCTACATCGCCCTACCCGCGCCCTTCTTCCCGGACCCGCCAACATACTTAAGCTCAACTCTGCCACCCATTTCACGCATCCTTGGCCATTTGCTTCGTTCTCCAGTGAGCTCCAGAGAGAGAGAGAGAGAGAGGTGACAGCTCGCGCCTCGACCTGTTGCAGCGAGGAGAGGAGGCGAAAACCATCGATCCGGCGAGTTAGCACCGCCGTGCTCCGCCCCGAGCAGGAGCTTGAGCCTCGGACGTCGGCGTTCCTTGAGGCGAAGACCCAGAGCTGCGCAAGCTCGACCACAGCCCATTCATCGACCCAGGTAGTCCCGTAGCTCCCCCTTTTAGTCCAATTTCAGTTTTGCCCCAAATCGCCCCGCCGTCGTTTTCTTTCGATTCCGACCACCTCATCTTCCCGCTCGATCATCAGAATCCATCATCACGTTCGCCTCTCCTCCGCGCACATTCTCCGCCCCTCCGTTCAACCCAACTCGCACAGGAGCTGGGGTTCGAACCCCTTCGCCGTCGCATCGCTGGGGTTCGCCCGCACCACCGCACCGTCCACCCGCACCACCGCTAACGGGGTCGAGGCAGTTTGCCCTCGACCCAGAAGCTCTTTGGTTGCATTTTGCAGGTCAATCGAAGGCTGTCTGAGGCCCTCCTACTTGAGGACCGGAGCTTCTTCTCCGTCGGAGTCGACAGAGCTCTCCGGAGCTCCGCTGATTCATCGGAGACGTCCCACAAACGCGGGAGGCCAAGGCGAAGCTTCCTCGATCATCAGAAGCCCCCGCGGAGGACCGGAGCGTGCGTACTTCGCCGGCCTCTTGTTCTTCCAGGACCCTCCAGAGCCGTCGGATTAGCCTCCCGCTCCAGGTGCCATCCTGACCGTTGGTGGCTGGAGCCCCCCTTTGACGTCAGATCTGAGGCGAAAGATCCAGGCCGTCAGATCCACACGTGTCCTAGCCTGGACCGTTGGATCGAGCAGAGCAGCAGCAGCGTCGCGAGCCGCCCCATCCTGGACCGTCCGATCGCCACGTGGCGGCCATCCATCAGCTCCGGTTAATAAAGGGTAAATTACCCTTAGGCCCTTATCTTTAGTTTATTTCGTATTAGTCCTATAAATGTTTAAGTACGTTGTTTAGTTTTAGGATAAATTGCATAGAGGACCTCGAGCTTAGTTTATTTGCACTTATACCCCTGCCTGTGTGAGCCACGTACTTCGTCACGTGTATTTTTGGGATATTTGCAGTCTATGCCCTTGTTGTTCTGGCTGTTATGAAATGAATGAAATATTTTTGATATTTGCATTTATGCCCCTGTGAATGGTTTAATTTCGCATGTGCGTGTATTTTTGGGTAAATTGCGACTGAGGCCCTCGGACTTTTGGTACGTGTTACCAAAAGGTCCCCGGACCTTATTTTTATTACATATAGGTCCCTGAGTGCCCCAGGCACGCGTTTGGCGCGTGTTTTGCTGGGTATTTTGCACCGGGACCCCCAGAACTTTGGGTATTTGCATTCCAGTCCCTGTGCACAGTACCCTCTTGTCATTTTTGAATAAAATATCAAATCACCTTCAAATTCGATGAAAATTTGACACATGGCTCTTGCCATGGTGTAGAATTTTTGAGAATTTTTGAGGACATTTTTGATTTTGTTTGCTATTTTTAAAAATTCAAAAACCATCATTTTTGCTACTGTCTAGATTGAAAATTCACAAAAAATATAAAAACCCCTCTAAAAATTCTACAAAAATTAGGTACTGTTTAGTTTAGTTTGTTTGATTTTCTAGCCAATTTTGGCTATTTTTCACCACTGGAAAACCTTAAAAACTTAAAAACCCCAAAAAACCCATAAAAATTCTAATAAATACATTAAAATTCCAAAAACAATAAATATGGTACCTAAATTTTCCTTATTTCATCTATTTTATAGGAAAATTACCTCCAGGCCTTTTTGAGGTCCTTAGGTATTTTATGTAGGGACTTTAGGCTTGGCTGGACAGTACCTTGTATTTTCGCTACTGTTTGATTTTAAGAAAATAAAATATACATCAGAAAAATCTCAAAAATTCACCAAAAACAAAAAAAAGTATAAAACACATAAAAATATTTTTATTTTAGTATTTGGTTGATTTTTGATGTATTAAATAAATTGTTGAAGTGTGCTTGTTTTTGCTTTTCTTATTTTCTTCACAATTTAAAAATCCAAAAAAAATCTGAAAATAATTAAAAACCACTAAAAATATTTTGTCTTTTATTTTATTCATTTTTTACTACTTCGTAGGCCTTTGGCCAACCCGTGCTCCTTGAGTTCGACCCTGGGTGCTATACCAGGTTAAACACATAGCAGGACCGCTACCCGTGTTTGATTGATTTTATTTTCATTTAGTGGTTCATTTTTCTTGTTGACCCGAGTCTGAGTGATTGAGGATGCAACGACCTTTTAGACACCTTTGCCTTGGTCATTTAGACGGTCATCAGAATGGCGCCGTTGCCGGGGAGCACGGCTTAGTAGTTTTTCTCATTTTATTTTCGTTTTTATTTTCGCGGCTTTTCGCGACTCTTCGGAGCTCGCGGCTTTTTCGCGGCTTTTGTTTTTATTTTCTTTTTGTTTTATTTTGTGTGTTTATTTTATTTTGCATTTTTGCATATATACCCTTTTACTTTCATTTTCATTTATTAATTATTTGATTATATTGGTTCTGACCACCTTGTTTTCTCTTGCGAGGGCCCGAGGATCGAGGCGGCTACTCTCGAGGAGCCGGCGCAACCGCGGAAGTCGGAGGCGGCTCCCTTCTGCACGGAGCCGCAGGAGAGAGTGAGAGAGAGCTGAGTGGGTGAGGATTAGGGTAGATATTTATTTTATTCCATTATATTGTAATAATACAGGACTTGGACTCAGACATTTGTGGACCTACCGTAGCGGGTCTGTTTCGCCGAGCACCGGTGTGCTCGGGGGACCCTTAGGACCTTCGCGGTTTTTCGCGGTTTTCACGCGGCTTTCTTTTTCCTTTATTTCTGTCTTTTCCGGTTTTTCGCGGTTTTTGCTCGAGCCCCTAGACTTAGGAATTTCTGGTGACTGTGTCGTACTTAGTAGGATCCACACACCTAACTGCTTATCTGTTCCTATAGATCGTTAATTGGACCTACTTAAAAATCATTAATAAAAATAACTGATTCACTTATCTTCGTAGCCTACGTGCCGCAACCCGTCCTGTAAAGCGCTTACTCCTACCCCCGATTTATCGGACAGAGGAGGGACGGGCCAAGACCGGACTCTTTGGCTTGGAGGTCGGTGACCGGTTAGACGGTTCATCGCTAGAATTGCTCATCTAGGACTCGGCTTTACCGCTGCATCATTTAGGTTAGTTTCTTTTCAGTCTTTAAATTCTGCGCGGATCATCTTGCATGTAGAGTGCTGGAGACAGGTACACATTTCTTACTCAGCATGCATCATTGATTTGTCGCGCATCGGCTTTTTCATCTTCTCCCCCTGTTTTGGACTTAATAATCAGGAGAACCGAAAAATTCATTAGGCCTTTTGTTTGCTTTGAAAAATACTAAAAAAGTGAAACCATAAAATTGGGACTGCTAAAATTATTGATCTTAAAATCTGCTCACCCTAAAAACTTTGTCTTGGGGAGAGCAACCCCCTCATTGTATGGTTTGGATGCGCGAGAGAGTGACCCGCACCCTAGGTAGAGCCCCCCGTTGCTAGTCCCGACTGATTACCGACTTTTCTGTGCGGGCCAGTCGGTTGGGTTAGCATCGGATATCCCAACAGGTCACGTAAGCGCTCTGATATTTTGTGTGTTCACCAAAATAAAATCGACAAGATAATTTGACCGAACTTTCACGGTCTTCAGCTCGCGTTGCGTTGGTGAACCATGGGTTTGTTTCCAGATCATAATTTTTCCAGATCTCATCCGCCTTACTCGCCAGATCAAGATGATGGGTAGACGGTCTCTTAGGTAGCCTCTGGCTGCACCGCTTTCGGGCACGTCTGCCTCATCATCTAGGTTGGCTCGCGAGAGCTCAGACCCGCTCTCCGAGCCCGAGTACGACTCCACCCTGTTCCCCCTCGACCCCCTTTCTGTTCTACCTGAGAGACACGAGCCCGAGGAGAGACTGATCGATTTGACAGCACCTGAGTTGGGCTCGTTTGATTTTGCAGACGTCGTTATGGTCGGAGCCGGCAGTTCAGATGATCACTCCCGTCAGCCCGAGCACTTTGTACTTGACTAGGGAGCGATCAACTCCACCCTGATCGCATCACTAGAGACAGTCCAGCAGCAGTTACGCGATCAGGGGGCATTCATGATAGAGATGGGGCGAGAGTTGGAGAGGCTCAGAGCAGAGCGAGACGAGCAGAGCGAGCCTGAGGAGATATCTGATGCAGAGGCACGAGCCGCAGCAGCCGCAGCCGCAGCAGCAGCAGCAGCCGCCGCAGCGGGAGGCGCTGCGGCAGGAGGACCACCACGACCGATGCGGGATTTACACAATCCCGGATCTACTCTGATGCATCACTGGGTAGTGGTGCCGGCGATCGTGGGGGACTTCAAGTTCCCCCCGAACACCTTGCAGATGCTACCCCGCTTCCACGGACTTGCCACTGAGGAGCCCCACCTCCACCTCCAGGAGTTTCTGATGATCTGCAGCACTGTCCACGACCGCCATGTGGACCAGGACACGATCCGGATGATAGCCTTCCCGTTTTCACTGGCAGATAGAGCAGCCACCTGGCTGAAGCATCTTGGGAGGTTTGTCGACACCTGGGAGCAGCTCCGCACCGAGTACTTGAACAAGTATTATCCACTCGGGCGGACGAATGCAGCGAGGGCCCTGATCAGCAACTTCTCCATGTTCCCCAACGAGCAGTTTCATGAGGCATGGGAGAGGTTCCGAGAGCTCCTGGACAGATGCCCGCACCACGACATCACGAAGCCGAACCTTGTGCAGAACTTCTTCAGCGGGTTGACACCAGAGCTACAGGGCCTGGTGAATGCTTCTTGCGGCGGGTCCTACTTCGCCAAGGACCACAACCAGGTCTGGGCCATCTTCGAGGAGATGGCTGAGAACTATATGGTGATGTCTCAGACCAGGTTGTATACTCAGAAGACCCAGCCACATCAGCCAGGACCCGTGCAGTACCAGCGGATAGCAGGGTAGATGCAGGTCCATCCAGTTCGTCCGCAGCTGCAGCAACACAGGCAGAGTCGACAGCTGCGGACATGGGCATTATCAGCGAGAAGTTGGACTGCATGGAGCTGATAGAGAAGAAGCAGTGCCAGAGCATCACTCAGATGGAGCAGATGGCACAGGTTCTGAGCGACATGAAGACACAGCTCATGTGTCTCCAGGAGGCACAGACGGCTCCTCAGCCCCGTCTTCAGTCGCGAGGCGACTCCGGCAGCAGCAGCAGCTCTTCCCAGCGCTCCAGCACCCCTGTGCAGCCTAGACAGGTTCACCTTGTACAGGCGGAGCCGTACCAGCAGCCGCAGCCCACCTACCAGTCCCCACCATCTCCAGACATGCAGATGGTGGTCTACCAGCCGGACCAGCCTCTGGCAGTACTCCCGCCAGCCCCCTACGATGCCGAGCCGTTGATGGATGTCAACGGGATTTGGTATGACCGCCCCCAGCCTAGGATCCGACGAGACCATCCCGGATTCAGGTGGGGGAGTGGTGGTGCCCAGCCCCAGCAGCAGCCGTCAGGACAGGGAGGGCAGTACTCCCAGCAGAGAGATCATCACCATCCGCAGCAGCAGCCCCCAGCATATCAGCAGCACCAGCCATCATCCTTCGTTCCTCGTCCCTATCTGCAGCAGGGACAGTCGTGGAGACGTGAGCAGCAGGCTCACCCAGTTCAGCAGCAGCACCCTTCCTCATATCCCTCTTACCACCAGCAGCAGTACCAGCAGCCTCACCCCCAGAGAGGCTACCCGTCGGGCTCCCACGAGAGCCCTGCTTTGGATGACATCGCCCGCCTCCTCACGGACCAGCAGGGCACATTCAGACGGGAGATGGACGAGTTCCGCCAGGAGATGCGGGACTTGGTGAGAGGGAAGGCCGCCATTCCAACCCAGATTGAGCCGAATCCGAATAACCTCAAGAGGAAATCTGAGCAGGTATTACACACTGAGTCTGCCACTCCTAGTGACCCATTTGTTGATACATCTTCGGATCTATTTGATGCTGATTTTGTCACACTTAGGAGCGGTAGGACCCAGCAGGCGGCGGCGCCTCATCTGAGCTTCACGACGAGGATACTTCAGAGGCGCCACATGAGGAGGAGGAGAGCGGTACTGAGGCCGCTCCATATGATGACGGTGGCACTGATGCCACTAAGGATGCTGATCCCACCGGCGGTACTGAGGCCGCCGCTTCACCAGATCGAGGAGGTGGTACTGATGCCACCAGTTCAGCCGAGCCAGCCTGCGGTACTGATGCCGCGAGACGTCTACCAGCAGCAGCAGCAGAGCCAGCCCACGGTGGTACTGAGGCCACCAGTGTTTGTCGTGATAGAGATGTTGTCTTTCCTTCAGTTCATGTACCTCAGAATACTGTTGTGAATAAAGGAAAAGGTTTAGTTTCTTCTGGTCCCACTGTGGTGCATGATGTATGTGTGGATCCGGTCGTCGAACCGTCTAGGCCTTTTCCTAGTCCTTCATCTGCGAAGGACCCTGTGATCCCCTTCCCTAGAGCCCTTCAGATGGGGAAGGGGAAGAAAAAAGAAGATCCAAAAAAGAGAGAGCTTGAGGAGTTCAGCCAGAGCATGATCGATCGATTCCACATCCAGTTGACCCTCCAGGAGGCTTTGCAGCACATCCCCCTGCTCCAGCGTTCTTTGAGAGACAGGACTACAGTCAGGAGGAGGAGGAGGAACCACACTTCAGAGATACATGTGCTGACCAAAGCCACGTGTTTTGCGATCCAGAACCGTCTGCCAGCCAAGAGGCCAGATTCAGGGGCCCCGTATGTCAGATTCTAGATCAGTGAGCAGAGGTTCGACCGCACTCTACTAGATAGCGGATCGTCGATCAACCTTCTTCCGGCAGCCCTTCTCGACCGCTTCGAGTTGGGCACTCTTCGACAGAGCAGGACAGTCCTTCAGTTCGCTGATCGATCTGTAAAGAGGCCGAGGGGGTTATTACGAGACGTTATCGTCACGATTCAGGGCCTGAAATTCCCCGTGGACTTTGTAGTGTTGGACATGGAGATCCCTGAGTCAGTGACCGATACCCCCATCATACTTGGTCGTCCGTTCTTGGCCACAGCTAAGGCGGTGACTGATCATGATAGCGGGAAGGTGTACTTTCGCGTCGAGGGCGAGAGTATACAAATAGATATGGTCGAGGACTACAGAGCTAGAGATAGAGCCCGCTCAGATGCGAGTACAGATTCAGAGCAGCTGACAGACGCAGAGCCAGACATCCACCAGGACTGTGATTTTGTGATCACAGACGATGAGGCAGCTTGGGCAGATCCTGTAGCACAGACCATCCTCTCATATTCAGATACAGCTGATGCTGAGATGATAGTAGAGGAGAGTTTGGAGAGCACAACCCTGGTTCAGGATACCACAGAGGCAGCAGAGCCGGTCCTTGATCGCGACACGATTTTCAGTTATGGTGGTACTGAGGCCACCTTGCTTTACGGTGGTACTGATGCCACCGCGGTTGATACAGATCCCTCGGATTCAGAGTCTGATTGGGCCGATTGTTATGATCAGATGCCAGACCTGAGTCCACCAGAGCCTATAGATGAGGAGGAGGCAGATGCAGAGCAGACCAGAGACAGTGCAGTTGAGCAGCCTTCTCCCGATCCAGTTTGCGAGTGTACGCTTTCACTTTCCCAGGCAGATTTGGCAGATTTAGCAGCTTTCACTCAGTTTCTTCCATAGCCAGATTTGCCAGCACCCAGCATTCCAGAGCTGAAGCCGCTCCCTACTTCGCTGAAGTATCGATCCCTTGCGGGCGAGCCAGAGATGTACCCAGTCATCATCTCCGCCGAGTTGACTGGAGAGCAGGAATCCCGTTTAATGGGGGTTCTTGAAAAGAATCGCAAGGCGATCGGATGGAGCGTAGCAGATCTCCATGGGATTAGTCCATCAGTGTGTTCCCACCATATCTATCTCGAGGAGGGGGCGAAGCCATCGCGTGAGTTCCAGCGGCGACTGAACCCCAACCTGAGAGAGGTTGTGATGAAGGAAATATCAAAATGGTGGATCGTAGATTTTATTTATCCCATTTCCGACTCCAAGTGGGTTAGCCCCTTGCATGTGGTGCCCAAGAAGACGGGCATCACGACTGTGATCGGTGAGTCGGGAGAGGAGATTGCTACACGAGTACCCACCTCTTGGAGGGTCTGTGTTGACTACAGGAGACTCAACCAGGCCACCAAGAAGGACCATTTCCCCCTGCCTTTTATTGACCAGATCATTGAGAGACTGGCAGGGAAGAGCCATTATTGCTTCCTGGATGGGTACTCGGGCTACAACCAAGTGGCCATCGCTCCTGAGGATCAGGAGAAGACCACCTTTACCTGTCCCTTCGGCACATATGCTTTTCGACGCATGCCATTTGGGCTATGCAACGCCCCTGCGACTTTTCAGAGGTGCATGCTGTCATCTTTTCGGACATGGTAGGGGAGTGTTTGTAGGTCTTCATGGACGATTTCTCGGTCTATGGCGACGGATTCGACTCCTGTCTTGACTGCCTAGACCGAGTGCTCCAGCGATGTATTGAGTATCACATGGTACTATCTTGGGAGAAGAGTCACTTCATGGTGACTCAAGGGACGGTGCTTGGCCACATCATCTCCAACAGGGGCATGGAGGTTGATCCGACCAAGGTTGATGTCATTAGGAAACTCGTACCGCCGTCCAACTTGAGGCAGCTACGGTCATTTCTGGGGCACGTTGGATTTTATAGGAGATTTATTCAGGATTTCAGCAGGATTGCCCGACCGTTGACTGACCTTTTGACGAAAGACACCGAGTTCCTTGTCGATGACAAGTGCCTTTCGTCGTTCGCGACTCTCCAGCAGTGTGTCATTGAGGCTCCTGTCCTCCAGCCGCCTGATTGGTCTCTCCCGTTCGAGATCATGACGGACGCCTCCGATTTTGCCGTAGGGGCAGTGCTAGGACAGAGGAGGGATGGAGTTCCATTTGCCATACACTACGCTAGCCGCACATTGGATTCCGCCCAGCGGAACTACACGGTCACAGAGAAGGAGATGCTAGCCGTAGTGTTTGCCCTGGATAAGTTCAGATCGTATATCATCGGATCTAGAGTGACTTTGTTTACAGATCACACCGCCATCAGATACCTCATGGCAAAGAAGGATGCCAAGGCCAGACTAACTAGATGGATCCTTCTACTCCAGGAGTTCGACATTGAGATCAAGGATAAGCCTGGAGTCAAGAATGTGGTGGCGGATCATCTCTCCCGACTAGAGCAGCCTGAGGATTCTGAGCAGATTGACCCTATTAGAGATACCTTCCCAGATGAGGCGATCCTTGCTATCGCCTCACTCCCATGGTACGCCGATATTGTGAACTTTCTCGTTGCTGGGAAAGTCCCACAAGATTGGCCCAGGCAGAGGCTTGAGACCTTCCTCGCGAAGGCCAAGTCTTACCATTGGGAGGATCCCATCCTTTACCACGAAGGAGGGGATAGCGTCTGGCGTCGGTGTATTCCTCAGGAGGAACACCATAGCGTCCTCACTTACTGCCACAAGCTTGAGGCAGGGGGACATCATTCTGGGAGGAGAACGGCACAGAAAGTGCTCCAATCCGGCTTGTGGTGGCCTACCCTCTTCAAGGACTCAGATGAGTTCGTGAAGAGGTGTACTGACTGTCAGAGGATGGGCACTTGTGGACAGCGTGATATGATGCCGATGCAGCCCATTCACTTCTGTGAGGTTTTTGACGCATGGGGCATCGATTTCATGGGTCCATTCCCTAAGAGTCAGGGATTTGAGTACATTCTGTTGGCCGTTGATTATGTGAGTCATTGGGTGGAGGCTATCCCCGCCCGAGCCGCTGATGCGAGGACAGTTTGCAGATTTTTGAGGAAGCACATCATCACGCGGTTCGGGGTTCCACGAGTTCTGATTTCTGATGGGGGATCTCACTTCATCAACGACCAGGTGAAGGCACTTGCTAGCGAGTTCGGCATAGACCATCGTGTTGCTACACCTTACCATCCACAGACGAATGGTCTAGCCGAAGTGTCGAATAGGGAGATCAAGACTATTCTGCAGAAAGTCGTCCGCCCTGACCGAAAGGATTGGTCACATCTTTTGGACTCGGTCTTGTGGGCATATAGGACGTCTTTCAAGACACCTTTGGGCACATCTCCCTTTCGCCTCGTGTATGGCAAGCCATGCCATTTACCTGTTGAGCTGAGGCACAAGTCACTTTGGGCAGTTACAGATATTTTGATGGATCCAGATGGTATGGGAGACCAGAGGAGGGCAGAGCTAGCTGCCCTAGAGGAGCTTAGAGATACAGCTTTCTCAAGCAGCCTACATTATAAGGAGAAAGTCAAGGAGTGGCATGATTCTCATATCAGCCACAAGCATTTTGAGATTGGACAGAGAGTATGGCTGTTTGATGCGAGGCTACGCCTATTTCCAGGGAAGCTACAGAGCAAATGGAAAGGACCTTATCTGGTTAGAAAGGTACACGACAACGGTAGCATCGACATATCTGAGTTGTCTTCTAATAGTACCTTTCGAGTGAACGGCCAGTGGCTCAAGCCATTTCTAGATCATGAGCCGCAGGTCGTTGATCTTGCCCCTATTCATTTTGCGTGAGGTGTGGTCTTTGACTCACATCTAATGCATCTCACGCCTGAGTTCACTGATCTTCCGCTGTATATAGATCCAGATGTCCATATCACTACATTCTTTAGTCCCACATCCCTTCCTTCATCTTGTGATTATGTTATACTTAGGGTGCACTTTACCCTAAGTATAGGGGGGATGTGAGACCTTTCGAGTATTTCTTTTGTTTCTGTTTACCCCTGTTTTTGCTGCCTATACTTAGGGATATTTCACCCTAAGTATAGGGGGGTAGACCATGTACATTCTGCACTCAGGTTTTCCCTTAGTATACAACCTGCTATACTTAGGATTACTTGATCCTAAGTATAGGGGGGAGACCTGGGTCCCTCTTGACTCTTCATTTCCTTTTTGTATAGCCTTTCTTTTCACTCTCCTATACCTATCACGAGTTATGTCTTCTTCATCGCTCTTGACTCTGAGGACATCGTTCGAGCTAAGTATAGGGGGGTGTGTCTATATTTCATATGTACTTTAGCCATAACTCGTACTTTGTGTGAGTGTGTTAATAAATAAAATAGCTAAAAAAATCACAAAAATTAAAAAATTTTCATGTACATAATCTTCTTTTATTTGCACATACATAGCTAGTGTACAAATTATTTTTGTAAAAATGATTTCAAAAATCTTTTGTGTAAAGCTTGTGTAAATATTTTCTTATCAAAATTATGTATATAGTACAAAATTTTTCCAAAATGTTTTGAAAATCAAAAGTTTGCAAAAATCTTGTGTAAATGTGTGTAAATATCTTTTTGCAAAACTTGCACTTCATGCATCATCCATTCATGATTTCAAAACATTTTTCAAAAATATTGCATGATTGTAAAATATTGTGTAAATAAGCATCTTTTTGTACATATGTATATAGTTTTTCTGGATGATAGTTGACATTTAAACTAGCCTGGAATCAAATTGAGAAATGGAGCTTGATTAAGATCTTAATCCACCTAATTTCTAAGAGGAACCTTATAGGGCTTAGGTTTAAGGCTTTTCAGGTCCATGGTGACTTAATTCTTTGAGTTCACTAGGCTATGATCACATGTCATCTCAATGAGCCTAAGTAGAGCACTTAACAACAACACATGACTCATATAGATTATGGCTTTACTTGGACAACCGCACTATGCACCGAGCTCTCTACGGATGAGGTGGTGAGGAGGCAATCTTACTTGACTTGGGGTAGCATATGAGGGTAGTACTTCTAGGCGGAACCTCTCTTCTTCTTTTAGTGAAGGAAGTGCGTCTCAACTTGGTCTGGTTGCCATGAGGTCTAACGACGGGAGTGGTGGGTTGCAATAAAGCTTCAAAAGAGGGATAGTCTACTGGCTCAAGAGGAAAAACTCCTTGTATATATGCTGCACATGTATATGTTGTACAGATGCACTTGAAAAAAAATGTGCAAAAAGAAAAGAACTCCAAAAAAGTGGTGGGTCTGAGAGAAAATGATAATCCCACCGGAGTATGTATATAGAGTGCAATAAGCAAAGCTTGGTTTCATGGTCCACCTGTTGTAGCTTGCAGCAGGGAGACTTGGCTACACTGGTCAAGCTCCCAAGGGTACTTGGCTACACTGGCCTTGACCCATTCTCTTCTTCCCCCTCTTCTTGAGCTGGTTGTACTTGAACTTAGAAGGGAATACCCCGCTCCTCGAGGAAAGAGTGGCCAGATTGAGGTCATAGAGTTACCTTGTTGGGGAGGGTTGTCAAGTTGCCATTTCTGAGGTGGAGAGCTTAGACTTCACATTCACAGGACAAGAAAAGATCCATGGTCTTCAGGGTTTGTGATTGATGACTTATTCTGATCTGGAGCATTGAGGAGTCTTGGTTATAGATTAGTGGAACTTAGAGGCTGTTAGGTTTTAAGCTTAAGTCTAAATAAGGTTCCGACGCATTAATAATCCAAAGATCTGATCGAGCTCCATACCCCAATTTAATGAAGGCAAGTTTAATAATCAACCTTGATCCATGTACATCCCCTTTTTCTTTTTCTTTCTTTTTCACTTCTTTTTCAAATAAGTGTTTGCTAAGGGACTAGCAAAGTTAAGTATAGGGGGGTGATGAATACCCATTCATCACTCTTTATTCTTATATTTTAGCTACAAAAACCTATGCAAATGCATGTAGATATGTGTAAATAGGAATAATTAGCAAAAGCATGCATTGTGTAAAAGCCTATAATTAGCATGTTTTTGTGCAAAAATAAAAGAATAAAGATTAAAAAGAAAAAGAGGGAAATATTTAGAATAAATATTGAGCAACCTAACCCAAGGGAGGGCTCAGCATGGGCCTGACCGCATAAAAGCCAAGTAGAGGGAGATAGGGGCTCATGTGTATATATTGATGTAAATAAAATAAAAATGTTTTCCTCACCCAAAAATATGCTTATAAATACTTGTATATATTTATAAAAGATAAAAACAAAATAAAAAGTTAAAAATCAAAAAGATTAAAAAGACCCCTTCATCATGTACATATATCACATCTATGTATTTATTTGACCTTGTAAATAAATAAAGTTATTTTCCAAACTTTTTGTAAATATTCTATGCTATATATTGTAAATAAATAAAATAAAAGAATCAAAACAAAAATCAAATAAAAATAACAAAATTAAAATTACAAAAATATATTGTACATATGCCATGTATATAATTGTACATAACTATTTATTTTACCTATATATATAAATAATAAAAAAAATAATAATAAAACAAAAACACCCTTTTATTCCTTATTTTATTCTATACATAAATAAAATATAAAATAGGAATAAAATTGTACAAAAATAATAATTAAAAATCAAAAATCAAAAGCCTACATATTGTACATATACCTATATATAGCTATATATTGTAAATACCTTATTTTTATTTCCAAAAATTAATTAAAAATCACCAAAAAATAGAAAAAAAATAAAATAAAAATATTTCATGTTTTGAATTTTGGCTGAATCAGGCCCTAGCTACCTCCATTTGTCACTCTAATATCCTGCCACGTGGCCTGACCGCATTGGTCCCTGGGGATGTTGACCGCCCGGTCAACTGGCCCCCCCAGGACCACTTCCCACGGGTTGAGTGGCGGACCCAACTTCTCGGATTTTTCCCCACTCAACCCGATTGCCTATCACCCAAACCCTGGCTCCGGATTGCTCACGTCATACCCGAGAATCTCGCCGGAGCCTTAGCCTCGGGATCCGCGCGCTACATCGCCCTACCCGCGCCCTTCTTCCCGGACCCGCCAGCATACTTAAACTCAGCTCCGCCACCCATTTCACGCATCCTTGGCCATTTGCTTCGTTCTCCAGTGAGCTCCAGAGAGAGAGAGAGGTGACAGCTCGCGCCTCGACCTGTTGCAGCGAGGAGAGGAGGCAAAAACCATCGATCCGGCGAGTTAGCACCGCCGTGCTCCGCCCCGAGCAGGAGCTTGAGCCTCGGACGTCGGCGTTCCTAGAGGTGAAGACCCAGAGCTGCGCAAGCTCGACCACAGCCCATTCATCCACCCAGGTAGTCCCGTAGCTCCCCCTTTTAGTCCAATTTCAGTTTTGCCCCAAATCGCCCCGCCGTCATTTTCTTTTGATTCCGACCACCTCATCTTCCCGCTCGATCATCAGAATCCATCATCACGTTCGCCTCTCCCCCGCGCACCTTCTCCGCCCCTCCGTTCAACCCAGCTCGCACAGGAGCTGGGGTTCGAACCCCTTCGCCGTCGCATCGCCGGGGTTCGCCCGCACCACCGCACCGTCCACCCGCACCACCGCTAACGGGGTCGAGGCAGTTTGCCCTCGACCCAGAAGCTCTTTGGTTGCGTTTTGCAGGTCAATCGAAGGCTGTCTGAGGACCTCCTACTTGAGGACCGAAGCTTCTTCTCCGCCGGAGTCGACAGAGCTCTCCGGAGCTCCCCTGATTCATCGGAGACGTCCCACAGACGCGGGAGGCCAAGGCGAAGCTTCCTCGATCATCAGAATCCCCCGCGGAGGACCGGAGCACGCGTACTGGGCCGGCGAAGTTCGCCGGCCTCTTGTTCTTCCAGGACCCTCCAGAGCCGTCGGATTAGCCTCCCGCTCCAGGTGCCATCCTGACCGTTGGTGGCTGGAGCCCCCCTTTGACGTCAGATCTGAGGCGAAAGATCCAGGCCGTCAGATCCACACGTGTCCTGGCCTGGACCGTTGGATCGAGCAGAGCAGCAGCAGCGTCGCGAGCCGCCCCATCTTGGACCGTCCGATCGCCACGTGGCGGCCATCCATCAGCTCCGGTTAATAAAGGGTAAATTACCTTTAGACCCTTATCTTTAGTTTATTTCGTATTAGTCCTGTAAATGTTTAAGTACGTTGTTTAGTTTTAGGGTAAATTGCATAGAGGACCTCGAGCTTAGTTTATTTGCACTTATACCCCTGCCTGTGTGAGCCACATGCTTCGTCACGTGTATTTTTGGGATATTTGTAGTCTATGCCCTTGTTGTTCTGGCTGTTATGAAATGAATGAAATATTTTTGATATTTGCATTTATGCCCCTGTGAATGGTTTAATTCCGCATGTGCGTGTATTTTTGGGTAAATTGCGACTGAGGCCCTCGGACTTTTGGTACGTGTTACCAAAAGGTCCCCGGACCTTATTTTTATTACATATAGGTCCCTGAGTGCCCCAGGCACGCGTTTGGCGCGTGTTTTGCTGGGTATTTTTCACCGGGACCCCCAGAACTTTGGGTATTTGCATTCCAGTCCCTGTGCACAATACCCTCTTGTCATTTTTGAATAAAATATCAAATCACCTCCAAATTCGATGAAAATTTGACACATGGCTCCTGCCATGGTGTAGGATTTTTGAGAATTTTTGAGGACATTTTTGATTTTGTTTGCTATTTTTAAAAATTCAAAAACCATCATTTTTCCTACTGTCTAGATTAAAATTTCACAAAAAAATATAAAAACCCCTCTAAAAATTCTACAAAAATTAGGTACTATTTAGTTTAGTTTGTTTGATTTTCTAGCCAATTTTGGCTATTTTTCACCACTGGAAAACCTTAAAAACTTAAAAACCCCAAAAAACCCATAAAAATTCTAATAAATACATTAAAATTCCAAAAATAATAAATCTGGTACCTAAATTTTCCTTATTTCATCTATTGTATAGGAAAATTACCTCCAGGCCTTTTTGAGGTCCTTAGGTATTTTATCTAGGGACTTTAGGCTTGGCTGGACAGTACCTTGTATTTTCGCTACTGTTTGATTTTAAAAAATAAAATATACATCAGAAAAATCTCAAAAATTCACCAAAAACAAAAAAAAAGTATAAAACACATAAAAATATTTTTATTTTAATTTTTGGTTGATTTTTGATGTATTAAATAAATTGTTGAAGTGTGCTTGTTTTTGCTTTTCTTATTTTCTTCACAATTTAAAAATCCAAAAAAATCTGAAAATAATTAAAAACCACTAAAAAATATTTTGTCTTTTATTTTATTCATTTTTTACTACTTCGTAGGCCTTCGGCCAACCCGTGCTCCTTGAGTTCGACCCTGGGTGCTATACCAGGTTAAACACATAGCAGGACCGCTACCCGTGTTTGATTGATTTTATTTTCATTTAGTGGTTCATTTTTCTTGTTGACCCGAGTCTGAGTGATTGAGGTCGCAATGACCTTTTAGACACCTTTGCCTTGGTCATTTAGACGGTCATCAGTACCTATAATTTTAATATTTTAAAATTGAGGGGAATTATTTTTTAAGAGGAGGAAAAAAGATAAGAAGAGGTTTCAAATCCTAGTTTTAAAATCATAAATTCATTATTTTACCAATACACCATTGAATATTAGTGTTATTATTAAACAATTAAAATGTTATATTTATGATTCTAGCATAGGCCATATCAAAAATTTAGGAATATTATGCAAGTGAAATGTAATAATCAGGAGGGGGCGGGAGGAGGGGAGGGCCCCCTAAACTATATACTAATTCCACCCCTGCACATACATCTACCTCAACTTTGTGAAGATGTTTTATACAAACATCATTGATACCCTAGATGATGATGATGATACACTCCTTTTCTATTTTTTACACGCGTATTGTCTTCTCTTCCTCCTCCATCTTCAATATTTTAGTTTAACTACGAGGATCAGAAATCCATAATCATTCAAGAATTCTATCCCACATTACAGGATGTAATTTATTCTCAAAGATTGGAAGTGTTCATTTGTGTTTCACATGATATGGGTTACATTCTCAACGCCATCATCATTGGAGGCCAATCGATCTAATGTATTATTCTTCTTCACCATATGAAGGTGAATCATCATGCTTCACTTCCACTTAGTTCCCTCCTCTCCTATATCTTTCTGTAACATAATTTCAAAAAATATTAACCAATTCAGGGTATCGAAAATAAATTCCTTTGATAAAAAGAACCTCACTTAAATGGGTATTGGACACAAAGAAGAAGATGATGCTGGAGAGATTCAAGTAGTTGAACCCATTACCATTGAAACGACATAAATCGTGTGTGCTAAGAGGTAGTTTTTGTGTCATTGTATTCACACATAAATCTCAATGAATTTCAAAATAATTTCACAATGAACTATCTAAATTATACTCAGATAATGCACATGGAAAGTCCAAGGATTAGATCAAGGGAATTGCAAAATTATATTTAATTCTCTGATGAGATTTCGATAGTAATATACTCCTTTAAAATTTAATCTTTTCCATTTAATATCTACTCATCTAAGTAATTACTTACTCGATTAAATTTCTCCTTTTGTTGGTTAACAATTTGACTAGCCGACTAAAAATTCTACTCTACATATTTACACTTTATAATTTGATCGATTAGTTGACATTTTTTATTGATTAATTTTTCTCAAATGACAAAGTTTTTTTTGCAAATATAGCTATCTTATCAAAATTACTCTTCATCTTCGTTTTTCTAATTCATTATGGTTGCACCAATCTTCATTCATGATGATTTTCTTCTTTCCTTGACAAAGATGCCACTCTTTTACTTTAGGCACTTTATACAAATGCCAAAGTCCCTTACGAGAGACATGTCAAATTGATTTTTTTTATCATATAGCACCGGTATCAAATTTTTCCCCTTATATATTTATTTTTACATATTACCCTTTTTAGAATGATCAATATATTATTGATATGGTTTTCATTTTGTAGAGCATTCAAAATTTTCACAAAGAACAAGAATTTTACAAATTTTTTGAATTTATGCTAGATATTACCAAATAATATTCGCTAAAATTTAAAACTATTTGATATATCACTAACTGGCTTTTTATTGTACATGTTGCCATACAAAATTTAAAAAGGATTACGTAAAACTATTGGACTTTGCATACGATATTGTCAAATAATGTAAGTTGAAGATGTAATCGAATATTGATGAAAGAATTACTAATTATATATAATCAAAATCATACGAACTACAAAAAATAATTTGATATAGTAAATAACATTCACAATTAACTAAAAAAGATGATCTAAATAGCCTTCTTAAAAAAGATGATCTAAATAGCCTTCTTAAATAAGTTGGATGCGTGGAATCAATAGATTTAGTTTTAATCTTTCAAAAAAAGTGGTATATCGAAGATAGCCAATGTCAAAATTGGATTATCAATATTGTGTCCTCTGACATTCAACCTCTTATTCTTCGGAGGAAGTCTACTAGAGACCAATGACTCACCCTCGAGAGTATGTATGGACAAAAGAAGTAAGATATCCGTATGTACCAATTGAGTAGGGATGTTTATACTATGAGACAAGGAGAGCTGACTGTTGCTGGATACTATGCTTCGTTAAAGACCAAGTGGGAGGAGATTGATTACTACTGTGAGGATACCTGGACTAGGCCAGTTGATCAGAAAAAAATACTGGGACGAGATTTGGAAGCAACGAATTTTCATTTTCCTTGGAGGACTGAATGCTGAGTTTGAGGCATCCAGAAGTCAACATCTGACAGGTGGGATTGGGTCTGATATTAAGGAGATCTATAATGCAATTGAGTCTGAGGAACAACAGCTTATGGTTATGAAAGATGATCAAGGATCCTATTTTGAAAGATCTGCATTGTTAACAAAAGGAGGCAAGAGTAGGCATTGGAAGGATAAGAAATGCGGACATTGCAAGAAAATAGGACATGAGATTGATTATTGCTGGGGACTTCACCCCGAAAGGATGATGAACACATGAAAAAGACCACTTGCAATGGCTGCTGAAGGAAAGAGGCTGACAATTGATCAGATCAAGGATTTGCAAGCATATGTCCAGAAGATATCAGTCTCTGATAACATCAAGAGTGATACTGATGTCATCAATGCTGCCATGGCTGCTGCAACCTACAAAGATAAAAATAATTTTCATGATGAATGGATTATTGATAGTGGGACATCTGACCATATGGCAGGAAATTCTAAGATGTTTCACGAATATAAACTTGCTTCAGGACAGGACCGAGTTAACTTAGTTGATGGATCCTCTGTCACTGTGGCTGGCAAAGGAAGTATATCTATCATTTATAAATTTATCCTAAAGAATGCTCTTCATGTTACCGACTTTCCAATCAGTTTATTATCCATTTACCGCATTGCTAAGGATCTTCATTGCCATCTAATCTTTGATGCGAATACTTGTGTTATGCAAGACTTGGGGATGGGAAGCAGATTGGGATTGGTTTGGTAGTTGATGGGCTTTATCGTCTTCCCGCTCGGATCGTGTCAGCTTGGGTTGCAGCTGCTACTGGTAACATACACGAATATGTTGGTGAACTGAAAAAATAGCATGATCGTTTAGGCGATCCTGGTTATTCTACTCTTTATGTTTTATTTTCTAGCTTATGCAGTAAAGTGGACCATGGTTTTCTCTCTTGTGAAGTGTGTCAATTATCAAAAGACGCTAGAACTATTTATCATATTTCGAATAATATAAGTATTGCTCCTTTTCAATTGATTCATTCGGATGTCTGGGGGCCATCAAGTGTGATGAGTTTAGGAAGTCAGAAATATTTTCTTACTTTCACAGATGATTTCTCCTATTATACCTATGTGTACTTGATGAAAAGTCGAAATGAAGTTCCTAAAATTGTTCAAGACTTTGTCCTCATGGTTGAAAATCGGCATGATGCCATGGTGAAAAACTTACGGACATGTAATGCTAAGGAGTTTTTAGAAATGTCTCTTCAGATCTTTCTAAGAGAAAAATAGATTTTACATGGCACTACTTGCAGCTATACTCCTCAGCAAAACGGAGTAGTTGAGCGAAAAAATAGATCTCTTTTGGAAGTTACTCTTGCTCTTTTGTTTCAACATAATGTCCCTAAGCATTTTTGGGAGGATGTCGTGCTTACAGCTATTTACCTTCTTAACAGACGATCTTCTATTATTATTAGAAGAAGGCCCCTTTCTCTATTTTACATCTGGATAAATTTCCCTTTACTCTTGCTCCCTGCATGTTTGGTTGTGTTTTTTTGTTCACAATTCCGGTCCTGACAGAAGGAAGTTGGATCCACATGCCATCAAATGCATTTTTCTTGACTATTCTTGTACACAAAAAGGGTACAAATGTTGTGATCCATTATCACAGAAATTATATGTGAGTAAAGATGTCACATTTCATGAATGTGAATCATACTATGGAAAATATCTTTTTCATGGGGGGTTAACGAATGCCAGTATCAGTACTTGTTTTTTTGGATGAGCTTCTGAACTCATATGATGATCATGAAGATCAAATTACTGATGCAAACAACCATGATAGTGATAGGAGACTGGACGACATAACTGGAAGAGAAGAGATATTAGATGGTAGTAGGAATTTTTTGGATAATTTGTTACCAAATCAACATCCCAATCACCCCCGGATGATCCAAGTTCCGACAACTCTGTAAGTAGTTCCTCTTCTCCTGATATTAAGTTCTTGAAACTAATGTTATACTCCATGACTTGGATGAAGTTGACGGAAATCTAAATGATGATCGTCCCATTGCTATGCGTAAGTCAACTTGGTCAATCAGGCCGTCTATTCGTTATCCTATCGAAAATTTTGTATCCTACTCTAAGGTGAGTTCGAATTACAAAAGATTTCTTACTCTTATTGACTCTCATGGCCTTTCAAGGAATGTAGCTGAAGCGAAAGATGATCCCAGGTGGGTGTGTGCGATGGACAAAAAAATAGCGGCCCTGCAAAAGAACGACACTTGAGATGTTGTAGACATTCCAAAGGGTGCTCATCTGGTTCTTTCAAAGTGGATCTTCACGATTAAGTATAATTCTGCTGGAAAAATGGGCATATTCAAAGCACGGTTAGTTGCAAAAGAGTATAGCCAGAAGTATGGATAGACTATCTCGAAACTTTTGCTCCTGTGGCCAAAATGAATACGGTCCGTGTTATTATCTGCCGGGCAGTTCAGTTCTCTTGGAAGATGTACCATAAAGGGGAATCTCAAAGAAGAAGTTTACATGAAGATGCCCCCCAGATACGGGGAGCTGGCCAAGTGTTGCAGATTGAAGAAAGCGTTGTATGGTCTTAAGCAGTCACCTAGAGCTTGGTTTGAGCGGTCCAGGATTATAATGGTCACTAATGGCTATCACCAAGCTAATGGAGATCATACCCTCTTCATCAAAAAAAGGACAAAGATCCATTCTTTTGGTATATGTGGATGATATGATTCTGACTGGTAATGATGATGCAGAAAATATTCAGCATAAAATGAGTTCTTGCTACAGAATTTGAACTAAAGGACCTAGGTAAGTTGAGGTACTTCCTTGGTATTGAGATGGCCAATTCCCCTGGAGGTTTGTTTTTAAACCAACAGAACTATACGCTTAATTTACTTCATGACTATGGTCTGATTGGATGCAAGCCGGTCTCTACCCCTATAGATACTAACCATAAACTCAGCAAAACAGATGATGAACTTCTCTCTGAAGCTACAAAATGCAAGTATCAAAAACTTGTTGGCAAATTAATTTACCTCACTCTCACAAGACCTGATATTACCTATGCTGTAAATAAGGTCAGCCAATTCATGCATGCACCAACCACTGTTCATATGAATGTTGTCAACAGAATTTTATGCTACGTAAAGAACTCCGCAGGTAAAGGCCTTTTGATTCGAAAACATGATAATGTGAGCATTGAAGGCTATACTGATGTAGATTGGGCTGGATCTGTTAATGATAGACGGTCAATATCAGGGTATGTTGTTTATCTGTGCGGTAACCTAGTCATATGGCGAAGCAAGAAATAAAATGTTGTCTTCAGATCTAGTGCTAAAGCTGAGTACATGGCACTTGTAAATGGGGTTACTGAGGTTATATGGTTGAAACTTCTGTTAGCGGAGTTGGGTGTTGAACCTTTCATGCCATTGAAGATGTTCTATGATAATAAAACTGCAATAAACTTGGCAAATAATCCTGTTATGCATGACATAACGAAGCATGTGGAGATTGACAAACACTTCATCCGTGAGAAGATTGACGATGGTCAGTTGTGTCTCCCCTACTTGAAATCGGGTGACCGGATTGCTGATATCTTCACAAAGGGACTGCCTACGGTGATATTTGAGCAAAATGTAGGCAAATTGGGTATGGTCAATATGTATGCCCAACTTAAGGGTGAGTGTTGAGTTGTATTTGCCTAAATGGGTAAACAGATCTTTGGATAAAGGATCGTTTACCCATCGTTTTATAAAATGTACTCACCCCCCCCCCCTCTTGTCATTTTAACCTAGTGAATAAAGAATCTCTAATCTCTTATAAGGGAGATTAAGATTTATGTACGCTCCCGTAATTTTTCCCTCGTCGTAGAATTTTCCACGTAAATCTTAACGTTAATTTCCCTATTCCTTTAAGTTTCGTATTCAACAGTCCACATCAATGAAAGGGAGTCAAGACCTGCAAATTCTCTCTTCTTTTCCTGTGGCACTTTCGCAGTGCATTCTCTCTTCTTTTCCTGTGGCACTTTGGCAGTGAATTGGCTCTCTGTCCGAGGCAAGAAGGCAGCACTGCACTGCAACAAATCTCCTCTCTCCACTGTGTTGGTTTGGACTGGACCAATATATATTCACTCAGCTCAAACACACTTCTTCCTCATCATGGGGTTATCATTCCATTATCACACTTGCTCTTTTTTTTCCTACACAGATAGAGGACAACCAGAGAATACTTCTTCCTCTCTTTTACAGGTGGAAGAAAAGATAAAACAATGGTGGTATGATGTGTGTTGTCTTGCCCAAGTTGGGTCTCAGGTGATTATAGCTGCAAAGAGTGAAGTTGCTTCAACTGTCTGTTTGGTTGCTAAGTAACACCGGAGTCATACTCCAGAGTTTTACTGAAATCAGAGGGTTACTTCAAATGTACTATATATAGCAACGTAACTTAACGGTAGATGAGCCCTTTCCTTCCTTCGCCTGCAAAATTTGGACTCCCGATACTTTGAAAACAACTTGACCATAGCTCGACCTTTGACTTCACTTAGATCCTCCACATTATTTCAGGGAGAATGGGAACACAAATCAAGTTATAACAGCTCCACACTAAAGTAGGGGCATATGTGCAAAAATAACAAGATTAACATGGGCATGCTTTTTTGTTTGATATTTTTACACCACGTCCCTTATAAGCTTTGTACCCAACAACCATGCAAACTTACCTACTCTTATACCATGATCCCCGTTGTCAACTCTTGAAAGGGGTCGTGGTGTAAATCACAGCAAGTTCGCAGGGGTTGTGGTGTAAATACGAAGAATGTAGGGGATGGTACGTAATTGACAAACTTTACAGGGACTGTAGTGTAAAAGTCCATTTTAATTACCTAATTCCAATATTTGGACGGCATTAATTAGATAGCATATTCCAAATTGATTGTGATAGTGTAGATGACAACATGGAAGGAAATATAGTGACATATTGGTGATATATCACCAATATATCGATATCGAGATGAGACCAATATCGGTATCGATATGGTGATATATCATTCTTTTCAGATATCTCCTTCACAAAGTACATTGATATGGGCGATATATCATCGATATATCATTGAAATGTCGTATCCACGTGATATCGAAACGATATCGATATCGATGCGGCCTTCCATGGATGACAATGACAAGTAGGATTAAGTGCATGCAAGTTTTGATATTCAATAGTTGCACGAAAATATAGGTTGGAGGATGTCGATGTGTACAATTCCTCGTCATCCCTCTGTAGGTTTTTGAGTACCATATAATATACTTCTCATTTACTTAATTATGATATTCTTAATAGACGATAATGATACTTGATTTCGCAAGTATCAAAAAATAAGATTTCCTTCTCCTCCTTTGGAAATGCAAGATTTCTACTTGTATTTAACATACTCTTTACATATATGCATGTGGAAGAAATGATTTATTATTTATATATTTCTTGGACCCAAGGATTTTACTAAATCAATTGATAGAAAAATCACGAATTAAAAGAATTGCAATATCAACATTTACGTGAAGAAGAGGATGGCATTTCTCACACGGGGAGAAATAGCATCTTCCTTAAAAAATGGGGTCTTCAACATTTCTCATTTATCTCCTATCTATCTATCAACATTTAAGTGCTTCCTCTCGCCCTCACGCATAAATAAGGAGGAGCCCACAAATTTCCATTTAATCCATCTTTATGTTGAAGAAAACTTGGATGCTTGAGTTAGGGTTTAGATGGAATATTTTTGGACTAGATGTGATAACACATACAAAAGAATTGAGTACCCCCTTTACTTCATTCTATTTTTCACAAGGTATAAACATGCACTAAATGACCACAAGTCACGAAACAATCGAGAGTTATATAAGAGTTTCACTAAGATGTTAGATATGTGCTTGTAACATCTTAAAGTGTTTAAGTTCAAGGTGTCGAAAAGTAATCTCTAAACCCCTTTAAGTGCGTATCCTCTTCCAACTACGTGATCGTCGCTCTCTCGCTACTCGTCCTGAAGGAACGGTTGACAAGACAACTAGGCCATGACCAAGAAGAGTAGTTGCATGAGTAATGTACAGGTTTTCCATTTTCTAGCCTATGTATGACATAAATACCTTATGGAAGCAAAGGAAGAAAAAAACATAAAATAATAGAGGAAACTAATCAATGAGATAATGGTACAAACATCCCACATGGGCATTGATGGAGAAATAAAAGGGAGAGGATAATGTGGTCTCCCACATCCAATTGCATCAAGTAGAGATCATGAGATTCCCAATCTCACATGGGGTGTGGTGTCCCTATTTCTTGGTCTTGGAATGAAGAGGGCTATGACCGGTAATTAGGTATGTAGTCTGGATCTTGGGAGGAACAACTCTCCCCCCATGTTCATGTAGCTTTCCTCTTAATTTGCCTTTCTTTTCTTTCCTAACCCCACACCCAATCATCTTCATTTCATAGATTTTGGATCCCATTTAAAAAAAAGGATTTGATCACTTGTGCCCCTCCGAGATATCACAATATTAGTTATGCCCCTATCTTTTTGGTAATATCAGTTGTGCCCCTCATTTCTTGCTATTTTATCACTTGTGCCCCTCGGGTTAGTGACCGTCCATCTACAGTGCAAACGGACGTTAACTTTGAGGACATAAGCGGTATTAAGTTTAAAAAAAAGGGTTATATGGTCATTTCATACCCTCTTCTCATCCTCTTCTCCTTCCTCCTCTTCCCCCATCCTCTTCCTTCTCCTCCTCCAACCTCTCCGCCCGAAACTCCTCCCCAGCACGCACCTACTCCCAGCTCTGCCCCGAGCTCCCCGCACCTTCGTACCTCCGCCCCCGCCTCGCACCGCGCATGCCCCTCCCCCGCGACGCCCCTCCCTCGCGCTTGCCCTCCCCCGCACCGCCCCTGCCCCGCACTTGCCTCTCCCCGCCCCTCCCCGCGCCGCCCCTGCTCCGCACCTTCCCTCCCCTGTGCCTGTCGCTCCCCTGCCCCTGCCTCGCGCCTTCCCTCCCCCATGCCTGCCGCTCCCCTGCCCCTGCCCTGCGCCACAGGTGCCACTGCCCCCCTCTCTCCCCCCCCCGGCGCACGAACCTTGCCTCCCCCCGTACCCCCAAGCCCCGATGCCCCCCTGCCTGCCTGCCTCCCCGCGACCCCTGCTCCCCCTAGCTCCGCCGCCCCAGGTCGCCCTCCTGCCGGCCTCCTCCCTGCGTCCCATGCGCCCTCTAGCCCCGTCGCCCTAGGTCGCCCCCTGTCGGCCTCCTCCTGCGCCCCTAGCCCCGCCGCCCCAGGTCGCCCCCTGTCGGCCTCTGATGAATCCACATTTCATCATCTTTATTCTATCATTTTGGCACCAAAAAAACCTAGCAAATGCCTGTAAATACCCTTTATTTCATCATCTTAGCATTCATGCATGTACCTATAATCCGTGTGTAAACTACTGTAATTAAAGCCAAAATTAGAGAATAAATAAAAGAAAAGAAAAAGAATAAAATATTGTAAATATTTTATGACCCGAAACCTAGGCATCTTGATGAATAGGTCGACCAGGAATAAAGTAGGGGGAGATAAGGGTCAAATACCTATATTATTCTATTCATTCTTTATTCATTTTGGGACCTATTTTGGTTCCATTTTTTATACATCAAATGAAGAAACTTTGTACATGAAAGTTGTAGATAATTAAATAAAGAAAAATACAAAATTGATTTCACAAAAAAATAATGTACAGATAAAAAGGTATGGTCTGAATAAAAATCCAAAATCCCAACTTCCCAGACCCGTATCTCACAAGTGAAAACTCCAAATACATCAAACTCACATTTAATTGTATATAGAATAAAATAAGCTATTTAATGGCAGTGGTTTCGCATTTGGCGGAGCTACGGTTTGAAAGTTGAGTTTTAGACCCTCATTGTACAACTGTACTGATTAAAATATTCAATCTATTATTCATTCATTATTTGTATATTTTTATATTTTTATAATTATGCAAATATTACTTATAATAATTATGTACATTAAAATCAGAGTAGAAATACAAAGAAAACTCAAAATAAAAATACTTGTATATAAACTACACAGGTATTATACCTATATACATACCTATACAATACTTACTTATATTTTATTAAAAATACAAAACATATCAGAAAAATAAAACAAAAATACAATTAAGTGTATAAAAGTATTTTATAATTTTAGAAAATAAGAAACAAAAATAACAAAATTAAAATACATAAAATAAAAATAAAAGAATACCATATATATGTAATATACCTATATAGGGTGTAAAAAGCAACTTGTAAAAATATATCTCATAAAAATAATTAAAAATTATAATAAAATACTACCTAAAATAACGAATATTTTTTATTAGATAATCATAATTTAATTGCCTTTTTCTATTTTTAAATGAATTAATAAACCATTTTCTCAAGGTTTTTCCTGGTTGGTCCACGTGGACCAACCAGGGGGCGGTCTTTGTTAACTCTGGTCAACTGCCTGCCCTCCACCCATGTGCGCCTGTCAGAAGCAAGTTTTGACCCAACTTCACCCTTTTTTCGAGGTCACCCCTTTCATCAAAGCATGAAACTCTCTTCACGACTTTTGTAGCCCTTCCATCAAGGATGCCCGCCCAAGCTTCATCTTGGGTTGCGGATCATCAATGCACCTGTGGTGCCTCGTTCTTTGAGCTCCTATCACCTTGGGTCAACCCACATAAAACGAACCCCCAACTTCAATTTGAAAATCGAGTCCCCTCGGTCCACCCCTCTCCGCCTCTCCTGTGCTCAGAAGCTCCCTGGAGGTGACAGCTCCACCGCGAGCTCATCAGCCAAGGCGTACGAGGTCGGAGGCACCTCCACCACCTCCCGCAACTCCGGCGGTTGAGGTACAACTTCTCCTCTGGTTCCGGCCATTGAGGGCCCTCATTCCCTTATTTCTCATTAGCATTTTGTTCCTGTTAGCTCTAGGATTAAAACCCTCAAAAACATTTAAGGTCCATCCCTAGAATCACCCGATCATTCATCTTGGCCGGAGCGCACCTCCGGCCAAACACCCCCAAGTCACGTTACGCCTCGCCGCCGCCATCCTGAGGTCCAGGCAGTTTGCCCTGGACCTCCTAACCATTTTTGCAGGGTCAACGTGCTTTGACTAGCGCCTGGGAGCTATTTTGGCACTCACCGGAGCTCAGCGAGCCCCCCAGCTCCGCCGGCCACCCGCGAGCACCTCGGCCTTCGCCGTGGTATTTTGATGCCCCTAGGAGGAAGAGAAGACCCCCAGGAGCCTCCACGTCCATTTTGACGCCCAACCCCCGCCGGAGGACAGAGTTCTAGCGCGGCGAAGCTCGCCCTCGCCGGCGTCCGACGTTGTTCTTGGTCATCGCCTCTCCACCGTCGGATCGTGAAGATCCTCCAGACAACCCAGCTACCGTTGGATCGTGCAACGTCGCCACCGTCAGATCGTCTCCCAATGATCTAATCTACGTCGTCCAACGCGAAGCGTCATCAACCGTTGGATTCACGCCACGTGTTTAAGTGAAGATCCGTAGCCGTTGGATCCGCGCGCTAGGGGTATTTTGCATCTGAACCCCTGCGCATTTTGTAATTTTCTTTTAGTCCTAAAATTTTATTTCATAGTTTAAATATTTTGAAAACTTTGCAAGTAGGCCCTTAGACTCTCCAGATTTACACTTAGGCCCCTTGCCACGTCACCTCACGTGACCTGTTCACGTGAGGTGTGGGCATTTTGCAAGGGGGCCCTCGACCCTTTTATTATTTCGTTCCAGTACAAGGAGTTGAGATTGAAATGTTAAACTTTTGTGAAAATTGCATGTAAGCCCTTGGTTTTTGTAGAAATTACATTTCAGTCCTCGCCAGGCGCGTGCAGGTCACGCGCCCTGGTGGGCTATTGCACCGACACCCCTGCGGGTTTGACATTTTGTATTTGGTCCTTAAAATTGAATATTCAGTGTTAAGTTTTGTGGAAAATTGCTTGTATGCCCCTGGACTTTTTAATATTTGCATGTATACCCCTACCAGGCTGTGATATTTTTTGTGCACTTGTTTTATTTATTTGGAGCATCATTTTAAATCAAAAAAAAACTCAAAAATTAAACTTAAGCTCCTGTATGCTTGCACTCTAACATCATACTTTTTAGCTTTTGATTTTATTTCATTTTTATTAAAAATCAAAAACATGCTTTTTGCCCACTGTCTATCTTAGAAAATGCCAAAATATATTAAAATACCTCGAAAAATTCCAAAAAAATTCCCCACTGCCTATTTTATCATATTTTAGTGTCAGTCCAAAACCACTAAAAATCTCAAAAGAAAAACCTTAAAAATTCAAAATACTTAAAAACTTAAAAAAATTCTAAAAATTGTAGAAAACTCCAAAAATTGTAAACTCAAGTTCTGTAGTCTCCTGTTTTTATTGTCTTTATTTGAAAAAAAAGTTTGGAAAAATTTTGTGGCTGTTTGCTGTTTTTAATTCCCATTTTACCCCCAGCCAGTAGCTAAGTCACTGTTTTGCTTTATTTCAGTGTTTAAAAATACCCAAAAATATTTGGAAAAATACCCAAAAATCCCAAAAACAGTAAAAAATCATAAAAAGACCAAAAATATTTTATTCCTAAATTTTTGGCTATTTGTCACATTTATTTTAATATTTTGTCACCCCTTCTTTTACATTGTTTTTATATTCCAATATTGAAAAAAATATATAATATAAAATATAAAAATCAGAAAATTTAAAAATCAAAATACAAAATTAAAAATAAAAAAATATATATTAAAAATTTAAAATCCACAAAAATATTTGCTTGCATAGTGTAGACAACACTCACATTCACTCACACACACATTTGCTTGACCTGCCCTGTTTGCTCCATGTGTTCGAACTATCTGCATACTTGCTTGCTATACATCTTTTGTGCAGAGTTAAAAATAAATTTTAACTCCACATTTATTTCTTTATTGTTTGATCTATAGTATGGGTTAATTGTTGATTAAATACATTTTATTATGGGTCACCGCAGCGACCTCGGTTGTCTCCGCCTTGTGTGAGACATACCATTTAGACCCGCGATAATCTGTGTTTATCAAATGGCGCCGTTGCCGGGGAGCAACAACGAGTAGTTCATCTTTTTGTCTGTTTGTGTTTATTATCTACCATTGCCTGCTATTTTATCTCTCTTATTTTTGACATATTTTGTTGAGCTTTCTGACCACTCTTTTGTCTTCTTGTGAGGGACCGCGGAGCGAGGCGGATCGCCTAGGGGATCAGAAGCATCCTTGGGAAGCGGAGCCGGCTGTTCTTTCGTCAAGCCGACAGGAGAGAGCAGGAGGAGTGAGAGAGCACTTAGTTAGCTTGCATTTTATTTTATGAGAGAGAGTGACTATTAATTTATAATAATACATGTACCCTTGGACTTTCAGACTTTCGGGCCTAATTTCCGGGTGTTTGTTCACCCGGGGGCTCACCGCGGCTTTTATCGTGTTTTCCGATTATCATTTTCCGGTTTTGTTTTCATTTTCACTTCTTTTGTGGATTGAGCCCTTAGTTGTAGGACTTGCTTGTTCGATTAAATTAGGTCCGAACACACTAAAAACCATTGCATGCACTTATAGCTCGTAGTTGGACTTAGTTTAATTAAACAGTCAATTCACTTCTCTTTGATCCGCCGCACCGCGAGCTCATCCCGCCAAGCGCTTCTCCCAAATTCGATGTGTCGAGAGAAGGAGGGGTGAGCCTAGACCGAACCTTAGGATTGGAGATCGGTGATTGACTCGTGGTTCTTAACGCTAGAAGTTGCCTACCTTAGGAAGATTTCCGCATTGCATACCGCCATGTAGTTAGGTTTATAAATTTTGCTTTGCATCCCGCATGGAGAGAGCCGGGATTCGCTGTAAGTCTTCTTACTTTGCATCCATCATTTAGGCACAAAGGTGAGATTTCCACCTTGGTGTCGACTTGCATTGGCTTTTCCGACTCTATTCTCCCTCTGTTTTTGGAACAAAGTAGGATCAAGAAAATACAGAAACCGTTAGGCGCTTATTTGAATTGACTCAAAAGAAGCGATAACACCAAAAAAATTAAAAAAGGGACTGCTAAGAAAACCTTGACCAATAATAAAATTGGTAATTGGATTCCTTGATTGGGGAGAGTAACACCCTCATTTATATTCAGGTTGCATGGGAAGGTCTCCTTCAAAGTGAGGTGAGTGCTTCGTAAGGATTAGAGCACAAAACCCAACTTGTTGCTGCCTTGTGTATCGCCTGGATTTCTGAAGTATTGGCGCTACTATCGTACGTAGGCGAGTAGGGCTTGGTCGCCATTGGTGACTCACTATTGTGTGAGCATCGACCTTGTCCGAAGTACCGAGCATAGGCCACGCCTTCACAGGTGTGTCTGTCTCACCGTCTGTGTCCGAGTAGGATCTTGCACGCTCACGGGTGATTCCGTTGCGAGCGAGGTCCGAAGTATCGGTTTCGCCTATCGGCTTCCTCCCTCTATTTCTTGGGCTGAGTAGGGATCCAGGAAGGGTTACAAGGACCTTAAAAAGTGCAAGTTACATGTCACACAGGAGGAGGACAAGTACGGGAATACTTTTCCGTCAGTACTCTCTCTCCTTTAGACGTAGCGCTCTAAGGACTCGTGACAAGATTAATTCCTGAATTCAAGCTAGAATTGACAAGATAAAAGCCGAACCTTCACAGCTTCACGTGTTGAGTTGGTGAACTCACCCTTGTTTTGTGTTTGATTGTTAGTTCTATTTAGGTCAAGATCAAAAACACATCTCAATTGTGCACAATTTTGTTTCTCATTTCATTCCTCTTCTTCTGCATTTACCTTGCTCTTCTAAATAATCAAGATGATGGGACAGAGGTCTCTTAGGCCGACTCTGTCGGCACCGCTATCTAGCACTCCTCCTCATTCATCTAGGAATACCTCAGAGAGTCTGCTCTCCGAGCCTGAGTTTACTTCCACCCTGTTCCCCCTCGACCACCCTTCTCATTCTCCTTCACTCAGTCCAATAGTTTCAGAATTTAGTGCATCACAGAGTTCAGGACATTCAACAGCACCTGAGATAGCCTCTTTTGCCTTTTCAGAGGATCCAGTCATGGCAGACAGAGGCGAGCATCCCGATGATCATGAGCACCCTCCATACTTTATAGATCAAGCCGCCATCAATAATCCACTTCTTGCATCCCTGGAGACCATGCAGAGGCAGATTCGTGACCAGGGTACATTCATGGGTGATATCACGAGGGAGATAGCACAGATGAGAGAAAACCGACCGGGGGGCGGTGGTGGCGGTGGCAGAGGTGGAGGAGGAGGACCTGATGCAGGAGGAGGTGATCCCGACGCTGAGAGACCACCACAGACTATCATGAGGGAATTGCACAACCCAGCTGCATCCCTCACTCACCGTTGGATCAGACTTCCACCTATCCATGGAGATTTCGAGCTTTGGCCCCACACCATTCAGCTTCTACCCAAATTCCATGGGTCGCCGACCGAAGAGCCACACCTCCACCTCCAAGAATTCGAGATGATATGCACCACGATCCATGACAGGCTGATGACTGAGGACACGATCAAGATGATCGCCTTCCCGTTCTCTTTAGTTGACAGAGCCGCATACTGGCTCAAACATCTGGGGCGATTCATCGATACTTGGGCAGACCTCTGGACCGCGTATCTGAAGAAATACTACCCTCTCGGCCGGACAAATGCAGCCAGAGCAATGATCAGCAACTTCGTCATGATCCCAAATGAACAATTCCACGAAGCTTGGGATCGCTTTCGAGAGCTCATTGACCGGTGCCCACAACATGATATCTCCAAGCCCAACTTAGTTCAAAGTTTCTTCTGTGGGCTGACACCGGAGCTGCAGGGGCTAGTGAACGCCTCTTGTGGTGGGTCGTATTTTTCCAAGGGTGAAGATGACGTTTGGGCCATTTACGAGGGCATGACAGAAAATTCAACCGTGATGGCCCAAGCCCGTGTTTACACACAGCAGAAGCCCCCGCAAGCAGCGGGATCATTCCAGAGGATCGCCAGCATCGATGCCGGTCCTAACACATCGTCGGCCGCCGCGGCCCAAGGTGAATCAGCCGCAGCCGACATGGGCATAATTAGTGAGAAGCTGGACCGTCTCGAGATCCTCGAGAAGAAACAAATGCAAGGCATGGCCCAGATGGACCAGATTGCCAAATCCATGAGTGACCTGAAGACGCAAATCCTTTGCGTGCAGGAGGCACAAACTCATTCCCAGCAGCTTCCCAGGTCACGGGCTGACTCCAACAGTAGCAGTTCCAACCAACCCTCTACCTCATACCACCAGGTTAATCATATTCAGGCAGAGCCGGTTCCACTTCTACAGTACTATCCAGCGCAGCTGCCATCTTCAGACACGCAGATGGTGATTTACTAGCCGGAGCAGCCACTGGCCGTTCTCCCTCCACCCTCCTTCGAGCAGGAACCATTGATGGAAGTCAATGGGATTTGGTACGACCGGTACCCTCAGCCCAGGATCCGTCGTGATCACCCCGGATTCTGTTGGGGCAATGGTGGCTCCTCATCCCAGCAAAAGAATCCTGCTCAAGGACAGCAGAACAGCCAGCCACAGCAGCAGCAGCCCCAGTATGCCCACCAGCCGCAGTATCAGAGTGGTCCTTGTCCCGCCTATCAAGGACAACAGTGGAGGCATCGACAGCAGCCTCAGCAATCTTACCCCCATCCTCCCCAGTATCAACCGCAACAGCAGCCTCATTTTCCGTAAGGGAACCCGTCCGGTTCTCAGGGTCTTGCTTTTGAGAACCCAGCATTAGACGATCTTGCCCGCTTGCTCTCCGAACATCGAGCCTCCTTCAGGCAAGAAATGGATGAATTCCGGCAGGAAATGAGGGAAATAATAAAAGGCAAGGCCGCCATACCCGCTCAGATTGAACCTAACCCGAACAATCTGAAAAGGAAGTCTGAGCAGGTAGAGTTTACAGAGGATACCTCTCCTAGTGACTATTTGAGTGATAGGTCTTTTTCTTTGTATGATGCTGATTTTGTGACTACTAGGAGCGGTAGGATGCCAGCAGGCAGTGCCTCTTCTGAGCGACAACCAGATGCAGGACCAGGAGCGCCAGAGGAGCAGAGTAGCGGTGCTGATGCCGCTAATGACGATGTTGAAGACGGTGGTGCTGAGGCCACCAATGATGGAGATCCAGACGACGGTACTGAGGCCGTCGTGATACCAGATGAAGACGGTGGTGCTGATGCCACCATTTTGGATGCAGAGCTAGAGCGCGGTGCTGATGCCGCAGAGACATGTGCTGATGGTGGTACTGAGGCCACCACATCTACTTTTGTTGAGCCTCCCTCTGTGATGTTACCACCTTTTGTATCTATGGACTGTGGTAACAAAAAGAAAAACAAAAAATATGAATAAAGGAAAGGTTTCTGTTCACATTACAGATCCATATGTGTTGAATGATGATTATTGTATGGATTCTCCTCCTTCACAGGCATAGGGACCGATTCCTAGTCCTCCATCTGTGGAGGCCCTTACCATCCCCTTCCCTGAGGCACTCTGCCAGGCGAAGGGGAACAAAAGAGAAAATCCAAAAAAAGACCAGCAGGTAGAGTTCGACAATCAGATGATAGACAGATTCCATATTTAGATGACTCTACAAGATGCACTTGAGCACATCTCTCTCTTCAAAAAGAACCTGAAAGAAAAGACTACAGTCCGCAGGAAGAGGAGGAACCACAGAGATCAGATCCATGTGCTCACTCATTCCACTTGCTGCACCATTCAGAACAAGCTGCCAGCCAAGCGACCAGATGCAGGAGCTCCCTATGTCAGATGCGAGATTCAGGAGCAGCAGTTTGATCGTACTCTGTTGGACAACGACTCTTCAATTAACCTTCTTCCAGCAGCCTTACTCGACCGATTCGAGTTTGGTCCTCTTCTTAGGAGCAGGACAGTCCTTCAGTTTGCTGACAGGTCGACTAAGAGGCCGAAGGGGTTGATGAAAGACGTGGTCGTTACCATTCAGGGCCTGAAATTCCCCGTGGACTTCGTTGTGTTGGACATGGAGATCCCTGAGTCGGTAACCGATGCCCCCATCATACTCGGACGTCCATTCTTGGCCACAGCCAAGGCGGTGACCGATCATGATAGCGGGAAGGTATGCTTTCGTGTAGAGGGCAAAACCATACAAATAGAGACGATCGAGGAAACCAGAGCCAGAGAGTTAGAATGCTCGGAGCAGTCAAGCGAAGCTGCGCAGATGACAGAGGAAGAGCTAGACATCCACCAGGAGTGCGATTTTGTGATGACTGATGATGAATCCAACTGGAAAGATCCTGTAGCACCGACCCTCGCCCTGCCTACAGATTCACTATATCTAAATCTCATGGCAGTCGAGATCCGGAAAAGCACACCCCTGGACGAGGATATACCTGAGGCTGACAATGTTGAGACGAATGGTGCTGATGACTTTCATTCTTGCTCATCTTCTTCTGATCCCTCGGATTCAGACATTGACTGGGGTGATTTTGATGACTATTTACCTTGTCTGATTCCTTCTGAGCTGACAACCATGACAGAGTGTGAGCAGTGCAGTTCATTGATGATTCAGCAGGCCGCCTTCCGTCAGATATTCATGCAGAGTGAGAGTTCTCCCATGTAAACCTGGTAGCTTTCACACAGACATATCAGAAGCCAGATCTGCCAACTCCCAGTTGTCCAGAACTGAACCTCTGTCGCAGTCATTGAAGTATAGATTCCTTGCGGGTGAGCCAGACATGCACTCAGTCATTATCTCAACAGGTTTGACTGGAGAGCAAGAATCTCGTCTGATGGAGGTTCTTGAAAGAAACCGCAAGGCGATAGGTTGGAGTATAGCTGATCTCCAGGGGATTAGTCCGGCTCTGTGCTCCCACCACATCTATCTTGAGGATGACGCTAGGCCGTCGCTTGAGTTCCAACGACGGCTGAACCCGAATCTTCGAGACGTAGTCATGAAAGAAATTTCAAAGTGGTGGAGCGTTGATTTTATCTACTCCATCTCCGACTCCAAATGGGTCAGTCTGCTACATGTGGTACCCAAGAAGACGGGTATCACTACAGTTGTCAATGAGTCTGGAGAGGAGATCGCTACAAGAGTGCCCACTTCTTGGAGGGTCTGTGTGGACTACAGACGATTGAATGAGGCCACCAAGAAGGATCACTTCCCGTTACCCTTCATTGATCAAATTATCGAGCGGCTAGCTGGGAAGAGTCATTACTGCTTTCTGACGGGTACTCTGGATATAATCAAGTGGCCATTGTGCCCGAAGACCAGGAGAAAACGACATTCACCTGTCCGTTTGGGACTTATGCTTTCAGACGGATGCCCTTTGGTCAATGTAACGCTCCGGTGACATTCCAAAGGTGCATATTGTCCATATTCTCGGACATGGTGGGTGATTGTTTAGAGGTCTTCATGGATGACTTCTCGGTCTATGGCGACGGGTTCGATGCTTGTCCTGACTGCCTAGACCGTGTGCTTCAGCGCTTCATAGAGGTCAATCTTGTTTTGTCTTGGGAGAAGAGCCACTTCATGGTGACTCAAGGGATGGTCCTTGGTCATATCGTCTCCAACAGGGGCATGGAGGTCGATCCGGCCAAGGTGGATATCATCAGAAAACTCAATCCACCGTCCAATCTGCGTCAGCTGCGGTCTTTTCTGGGGCATGTCGGTTTCTACCGACGGTTCATTCAGGACTTCAGTCGAATTGCCCGACTGCTCACTGATTTGCTGACAAAAGACACCGAGTTTATTGTCAATGATAAGTATCTTGCGTATTTCGAGACTCTCAAAGATATGGTTGTTTCAGCTCCTATCCTTCAGCCGCCTGATTGGTCTCTCCCATTCGAGATCATGACGGACGCATCAGATTTTGCCGTTGGGGCTGTGCTTGGATAGAGGAGGGATGGTTTACCTTTTGTCATTCACTACGCCAGCCGGACTTTGGATGTCGCTCAGCGGAATTACACTGTGACTGAGAAAGAGATGCTGGCCGTAGTTTTTGCTTTGGATAAGTATCGATCTTATATTCTCGGATCTAGAGTGACCATTTACACAGACCACACCGCCATCCGATACTTAATGGCCAAGAAGGATGCCAAAGCACGTCTTACCAGATGGATCCTTCTGCTCCAGGAATTTTGATATTGAGATTAAGGATAAGCCTGGAGTCAAGAATGTGGTGGCGGATCATCTCTCCAGATTGGAGAATCTTGAGGAATCTGAGCCCAGCGCACCTATCACAGAGACATTTCCAGATGAGGCGATCTTGTCTATCACCTCGCTCCCATGGTACGCCGATATTGTGAACTATCTTGTCGCCAAGATGGTTCCACAAGGTTGGCCCAGGCAGAAACTTGAGACCTTCCTGGTGAAGGCCAAGTTTTACCATTGGGAGGATCCCATCCTTTATCATGAAGGAGGGGACAACATCTGGAGGAGGTGCATTCCTCAAGAAGAGCATCACAGCATCCTCACATACTGCCACAAGCTTGAGGCAGGAGGACACCATTCTGGAAAAAGGACAGCACCGAAGGTGCTTCAATCCGGCCTATGGTGGCCTACTCTCTTCAAGGATTCTGATGAGTTCGTGAAGAGATGTACTGACTGTCAGAAAATGGGAACCTACGGACAGAGAGACATGATGCCCATGCAACCCATTCACTTTTGTGAGGTTTTTGATGCATGGGGGATTGATTTCATGGGCCCATTTCCTAAGAGTCAGGGATTCGAGCATATCCTGCTCGCTGTTGATTATGTCAGCCGATGGGTTGAGGCCATCCCTGCCCGAGCTGCAGATGCTAAAACCGTGTGCAAATTCTTGAGGAAAAATATCATTTCACGGTTCGGGGTACCTAGAGTCTTGATTTCAGACGGGGGGTCTCATTTCATCAATGACAAGGTTAGGGCACTTGCAAACGAGTTCGACATTGACCATCGGGTTGCCACACCATACCACCCTCAGACTAATGGTCTTGTCGAAGTATCGAACCGGGAGATAAAAACTATCTTGCAGAAGGTTGTCCGTCCAGACCGAAAGGATTGGTCACAACTTTTGGACTCGGTCTTGTGGGCCTATCTGACTTCTTTCAAGAATCCATTGGGGACATCTCCCTTTCGTCTCGTCTATGGCAAGCCATGCCATTTGCCAGTGGAAATCAAGCACAAATCCTTTTGGGCAATCACTGAGTTACTGTTAGATCCCGAGAGTATAGGAGAACAGAGAAGCGCAGAGTTGGCAGCCCTGGAAGAACTGAGAGACACAGCCTTTTCCAACAGCCTACAGTACAAGGAGAAAGTGAAGACATGGCACGATTCGCATATCAGCCATAAATAGTTTGAGCCAGATCAGAGAGTATGGTTGTTTGATTCCAGGCTGAAATTATTTCCAGGGAAATTACAGAGCAAGTGGAAAGGTCCATATGTGGTCAGGAAGGTACATGACAATGACAGTATTGACATATCCGAACCGTCATCCTCCGCTACCTTCCGCGTCAATGGTCAACGTCTGTAACTATATCTAGATCATGACCCGCCAACTATTGACGTTGCCCCCATTATTCTGGTATGAGATGTGTTCTTTGACTCATATCATCTGCATCTCATACATGATTAGCACTTCCATCTTCCGCTATACAGATCATCTGTCTATATCATGCTTTCATCTGCTAATCTCTTTTCTCTTTTCTTCGTTTCTTATTTTCCTCTTTTCTTCTTTTCCTTTACTATCTTCTCTTTGTATCAAAAAGGTGCCACCCTTGTAGACAGTTTTCCATACTTAGGACATACTTTGTCCTAAGTATAGGGGGGTGTGCACCCCGAGTTTTCATTCTTTTCGATCATCTCCATTGTCTCCTCTTCTTGTCTATACTTAGGGATATTTTACCCTAAGTATAGGGGGAGACAATCTGAGTACGATCTGTTCATTCCCACCCTTGACCCTCCCTGCTTTGTGTACATTCTGCTATACTTAGGATTATTTTATCCTAAGTATAGGGGGTACGGTCAACTTCTCATTAAATCATTTATTTCTTTGTTCATTTATTCTTTAGATTCTTCCTATACTCAGTACGAGTTATGTCTTCTCTTTTCTCTCTGATCTATGAGGACATAGCTCAAGCTAAGTATAGGGGGTCGTATATACTACGTATATACTTTAGCCATAACTCATACTTTCATATTTTCTTAATAAATATGGCTAATAATTCTTTAAAATTCATTAAAAATCCTTAATAAAAAGATGTGGTTATTCCTCAAATTCTTTTTGTATTTACTGATTAATAAATCAGGTGAAAATATTTTTTGCAAAATGTTTGAAAAATAGTTTGAAAATCCTTGTGAACATTTATTGAAAACTATTTTGAAAATATTTTGTTACATGTTTTCAACCTTTGTAAAAATGTGTGGTTTGTAAAACTTCTTTCCTTTGTGTGAAATAAAATGTTTGAAAAATGATTTGCAAATGGTTTGAAAAATGGTTGCAAAAATATTTTGAAAAACCTATATATACTGTTTGAAAAACCTTTGCAAAATGATTTTCAAATGTGTGTACATGTTTGTAAAATGTTTGTAAAAATTATTATGGACTAGAGTTTTCAAAAATTCTTTGAAAAACTTGTGTCAAATAAGTTTGAGGAATATATACATCACACCTAAAATTCTTTATATATATATATATACGTATAAAATTGATCACTTACCCTGTAAATTCTTAAAATCCACTTCTTGTATATATATGAAGCACTCCCGTGTACATAGTTTTCACCTAGTTTTTAGCCAAAATCTTTTGTTTTCAAAAATCCCAAAAACATTTGCAAAATTAAAATCCAAAAACATTTAAAAAATCTCTTTGAAAAATAAAAAAATGCAGCTGCATATGCATCATCATCATCTTTTCAAAAATCCATAAAAAGTTCAAAATCCTTGAAAATTGCATCACAAAAATGTTTTCTGCATAGCATTGCATAGCATGAGCATTTTTCAGATTGAGTTTGATAGTTGAACAAGTCTAAGTAAAATCCGGAGATTGGAGCTTGATTGGATCTTAAAATCTACCTAATAACAGGAACTTTATAGGAACTGGGTTTGAGGTACTTCAGGTCTAGTTGACTTAATTCTTTGAGGATCACGGGACTTGATTCAATGGATTCTTGACTGCCTAAGTAGAGTATTTCGGAGCACACGCACGACTCTTGTTGATAATGACCTAACTTGGACACCTGCACCTTTCACATGGCTCAACTCAGTTGGAGTGGTGAGGGGATTGGATTTGCCGGTATGAGACGCACACAAGTGGAAACATTTGTCCTCCTATAGGGAGGGAAGTGCACCCCAACCCGTCCAGTGATTAGGAAGCCTAAACACAGGAGGATGTGGGTTGCGATAAAGCTTCAAAAGAGGGATAGTCTACTGGCTCAAGAGGAAAAACTCCTTATGTAAATGCTGCTGTATATAGTATTCAAAAAAAAAGTTCAGGCATGTACACAAATAAAAAGCGTGCAAGTATGTACAAATGTTGTAAAGTCAATAAGCAAGCTTGAGTTCCAAAATCATATCATGTGAGCCTGCAGCAGGATGACTTGACTACACTGGTCTTGCATCCCAGGATAGGTAGCTACACTGGCTACCGTCCATTCTTCTCTTCACCCCCTCCTCTTGAGCTGGTTGCCACTTGAACTTAGAAGGGAATACCCCGCTCCTCAAGGGTGGAGTTGTTGGATTGGGGAATCATTGGGTTGTCGTACTGGAGAAGTCAAGTTCTTTGTCATTTCAGCTGGGGAGAGCCACCATCACTTACACTGTACGAGTCAGATTCATAGTCGTAAGAGTTTGCGTATGAATTGAGATATTTCTGACCTGGCTATCGAGGAGACTTGAGCAGAATTTTGGGATTCTCAGGGACTGTTGGATTTCAAATTCAGTTCTCATTAAGGTTCCGCCCGCATTAAAATTCCAAAGGTCCGACTTAAGCTCCAAACTTTGATTTTGCAAAGACAAGTTTGATAATTAAACTAAATCCAAGCTTCTTCTTTTTCTTTTCTTTCTTTTTCTTGTTGCACTTATTGCATAAGTGTTTGCTAGGGACTAGCAAAGGTAAAGTATATGGGGATGATGAATCCACATTTCATCATCTTTATTCTATCATTTTGGCACCAAAAAAACCTAGCAAATGCCTGTAAATACCCTTTATTTCATCATCTTAGCATTCATGCATGTACCTGTAATCAGTGTGTAAACTACTGTAATTAAAGCCAAAATTATAGAATAAATAAAAGAAAAGAAAAAGAATAAAATATTGTAAATATTTTATGACCCGAAACCCCGAGACCTAGGCATCTTGATGAATAGGTCGACCAGGAATAAAGTAGGGGGAGATAATGGTCAAATACCTATATTATTCTATTCATTCTTTATTCATTTTGGGACCTATTTTTGGTTCCACTTTTTATACATCAAATGAAGAAACTTTGTACATGAAAGATGTAGACAATTAAATAAAGAAAAATACAAAATTGATTTCACAGAAAAATAATGTACAGATAAAAAGTTATGGTCTGAATAAAAATCCAAAATCCCAACTTCCCAGACCCGTATCTCACAACTGAAAACTCCAAATGCATCAAACTCACCTTTAATTGTATATAGAATAAAATAAACTATTTAATGGTGGTGGTTTCGCATTTGGTGGAGCTACGGTTTGAAAGTTGAGTTTTGGACCCTCATTGTACAACTGTACTGATTAAAATATTCAATCTATTATTCATTCATTATTTGTATATTATTATTATTTTTTTTATGCAAATATTACTTATAATAATTATGTACATTAAAATCAGAGTAGAAATACAAAGAAAACTCAAAATAAAAATACTTGTATATAAACTACACATGTATTATACCTATATACATACCTATACAATTCTTACTTATATTTTATTAAAAATACAAAACATATCAGAAAAATAAAACAAAAATATAATTAAGTGTATAAAAGTATTTTATAATTTTAGAAAATAAGAAACAAAAATAACAAAATTAAAATACATAAAATAAAAATAAAAGAATACCATATATAGGTAATATACCTATATAGGGTGTAAAAAGCAACTTGTAAAAATATATCTCATAAAAATATTAAAAATCATAATAAAATACTACATAAAATAATGAATATTTTTTATTAAATAATTATAATTTAATTCAGCCTTTTTCGATTTTTAAATGAATTAATAAACCATTTTCTCAGGGTTTTTCCTGGTTGGTCCACGTGGACCAACCAGGGGGCGGTCTTTGTTGACTCTGGTCAACTGCCTGCCCTCTACCCATGTGCGTCTGTCAGAAGCAAGTTTTGACCCAACTTCACCCTTTTTTCGAGGTCACCCCTTTCATCAAAGCATGAAACTCTCTTCACGACTTTTGTAGCCCTTCCATCAAGGATGCCCGCCCAAGCTTCATCTTGGGTTGCGGATCATCAATGCACCTGTGGTGCCTCGTTCTTTGAGCTCCTGTCACCTTGGGTCAAACTACATAAAATGAACCCCCAACTTCAATTTGAAAATCGAGTCCCTTCGGTCCACCCCTCTCCGCCTCTCATGTGCTCTGAAGCTCCCTAGAAGTGACAGCTCCACCGCGAGCTCATCAGCCAAGGCGTACGAGGTCGGAGGCGCCTCCACCACCTCCTGTAACTCCGACGGTCGAGGTACAACTTCTCCTCTGGTTCCGGCCATTGAGGGCCCTCGTTCCCTTATTTCTCATTAGCATTTTGTTCATGTTAGCTCTAGGATTAAAAACCCTCAAAAGCATTTAAGGTCCATCGCTAGAATCACCCGATCATTCATCTTGGCTGGAGCGCACCTCCGGCCAAACACCCCCAAGTCACGTTACGCCTCGCCGCCACCATCCTAAGATCCAGGCAGTTTGCCCTGGATCTCCTAACCATTTTTGCAGGGTCAACGCGCTTTGACTAGCGCCTGGGAGCTATTTTGGCACTCGCCGGAGCTCAGCCGAGCCCCCCAGCTCCGCCGGCCACCCGCGAGCACCCCGGCCTTCGTCGTGGTATTTTGATGCCCCTAGGAGGAAGAGAAGACCCCCAGGAGCCTCCACGTCCATTTTAACGCCCAACCCCCGCCGGAGGACGGAGTTCTGGCGCGGCGAAGCTCGCCCTCGCCGGCGTCCGACGTTGTTCATGGTCATCGCCTCTCCACCGTCGGATCGTGAAGATCCTCCAGACAACCCAGCTACCGTTGGATCGTGCAACGTCGCCACCGTCAGATCGTCTCCCAACGATCTAATCTACGCCGTCCAACGCGAAGCGTCATCAACCGTTGGATTCACGCCACGTGTTTAAGTGAAGATCCGCAGCCGTTGGATCCGCGCGTCAGGGGTATTTTGCATCTGAACCCCTGCGCATTTTGTAATTTTCTTTTAGTCCAAAAATTTTATTTCATAGTTTAAATATTTTGAAAACTTTGCAAGTAGGCCCTTAGACTCTCCAGATTTACACTTAGGCCCCTTGCCACGTCACCTCACGTCACCTGTTCACGTGAGGTGTGGGCATTTTGCAAGGGGGCCCTCGACCCTTTTATTATTTCGTTCCAGTACAAGGAGTTGAGAATGAAATGTTAAACTTTTGTGAAAATTGCATGTAAGCCCTCGGGTTTTGTAGAAATTACATTTCAGTCCTCGCCAGGCGCGTGCAGGTCACGCGCCCTGGTGGGCTATTGCACCGACACCCCTGCGGGTTTGACATTTTGTATTTGGTCCTTAAAATTGAATATTCAGTGTTAAGTTTTGTGGAAAATTGCTTGTATGCCCCTGGACTTTTTAATATTTGCATGTATACCCCTACTAGGCTGTGATATTTTTTGTGCACTTGTTTTATTTATTTGGAGCATCATTTTAAATCGAAAAAAATCTCAAAAATTAAACTTAAGCTCCTGTATGCTTGCACTCTAACATCATACTTTTAGCTTTTGATTTTATTTCATTTTTATTAAAAATCAAAAACATGCTTTTTGCCCACTGTCTAGCTTAGAAAATGCCAAAAAATATTAAAATACCTCGAAAAATTCCAAAAAAATTCCCCACTGCCTATTTTATCATATTTTAGTGTCAGTCCAAAACCACTAAAAATCTCAAAAGAAAAACCTTAAAAATTCAAAAATACTTAAAAACTTCGAAAAATTCTAAAAAGTTGTAGAAAACTCCAAAAATTGTAAACTCAAGTTCTGTAGTCTCCTGTTTTTATTGTCTTTATTTGAAAAAATAGTTTGGAAAATTTATGGCTGTTTGCTATTTTTAATTCCCATTTTACCCCCAACAAGTAGCTAAGTCACTGTTTTGCTTTATTTCAGTGTTTAAAAATACCTAAAAATATTTGGAAAAATACCCAAAAATCCCCAAAACAGTAAAAAATCATAAAAAGAACAAAAATATTTTATTCTGAAATTTTTGGCTATTTCGCACATTTTTATTAATATTTTGTCACCCCTTCTATTACATTGTTTTTATATTCCAATATTGAAAAATAAAATATAAAATATAAAATATAAAATATAAAAATCAGAAAATTTAAAAATCAAAATACAAAATTAAAAATAAAAAATATATATTAAAAATTAAAAACCCACAAAAATATTTGCTTGCATAGTGTAGACAACACTCACATTCACTCACACACACATTTGCTTGACCTGCCCTGTTTGCTCCCTGTGTTCGAACTCTCTGCATACTTGCTTGCTATACAACTTTTGTACAGAGTTAAAAATAAATTTTAACTCTACATTTATTTCTTATTGTTTGATTTATAGTGTGGGTTAATTGTTGATTAAATACATTTTATTGTGGGTCACCGCAGTGACATCGGTTGTCTCCGCCTTGTGTGAGACATACCATTTAGACCCACGATAATTTGTGTTTATCAGCCTCCCCCCACCCCCAGGTCGCCCCTAGCCTCGTCGCCCTGTGCCCCTAGGTCACCCATAGGCCGCCGCCCCAGGTCAGCCCCCAGGGCTTTCAGCATTTAGATTAAATTTTGATTAATTAACTCATGAAAAGTCACCGAAAAATTCAATAAAATTCACCATTTGATCCGTAATGAGTGATATATCCGTGAAAATGCAAAAATTTTAAAGATTCGATGGATGCATGAAGGTGCAACTAAGAGAGAGAAATTATGAAGAGAGGAAGAAGAACAAATGGAGGAGGAAGAAGATGAAGAAGATGTGTGGATAATAATACCCCTCTTAACTGCACCAAGGTTTGAAAAAATCATGGTTAAGTCAACTCATTGGCGGTCAATCTGACGGAAGGGCACAAGTGATGACAGAGCAAGAAGTGAGGGGCACAACTGATATTACCAAAAAGATAGGGGCATAACTGATATTGCGATTTCTCCGAGGGGCACAAGTGATAAAATCCCTAAAAAAAGCTCACGCAGTATCGAGTTTTCCTGAAATGGAATAACATGTAAAGGTCCACAAACTTCCATGATCATGACCCTTTTTACATAATAATAGATAAGTGGGTAAATCGTTAAAAAAAAGCTTCAACTATGTGATTATCAATTAGGACACTCATTTTTCAAATGCAACAAAGAGGGGCATGATTCTCTCTCTCTCTCTCAAATACAGTCCTCCATAAGCGTCTGTAGACCTTATAGGTCGACATTAAACCCTAAAGTTGAAAGTTCAGACCATTCTTCGTTACTTTGAAAAATGAGGACCTCGATTGAGTATTGATACATAGTTGAGGCCTTTTTTTGTAATTTATCTTGAATAATTTTGTGAAGATATACCTCTATGAAGAAACAACAACTATAATTGTAATTCAAAATGGATGTCATATTTGTTGTTAAAGGTTCATATAACATCAATTTATCAGTTGACTTATTCATTAAAATATGTACAAATAATTACTAAATTTACCAATGATTAGAAGAAAATATCGTAGACAACCATTGTTATTTGATTCCTTGCTAGAAGTTTGACAATGAATACAAATGCAACGTCCCCGGCTTAGGTCCCCGGTCCACTATCGAGGAAAATTGGTCCTGAAAACTTGTTGGGTTCGTGTTCAAATGGATCCGTTGATAACCACCCAATGCTTAAGCTCCATTTATTCCTACTGACAGTGGCGGTTGCATGCTCTGTAGCCATTTCCTCCTATCTCTTTGTAGGGGTGACTCTACCTCTCGGGTAGCTCTTTCCACTATCAGAAGGAAATTGACTCTAATACCATTTGTAACATGTTGGGCTTAGGTTCACGGTCCGTTATCGAGGAAAACTGACGCTGACAACTTGTTGGGTTCATGTCCAAATGGATCCGTTGACAATCACCCAAAATGCTTAAGCCCAAGTTGTCAAGTATTAATCCCCACTACTTATAACACATTTTCATATTTTGTAAGTTTTAGACGAGAGACTATATTTGGGGATGTGGATGTTACAACAATAATCATTATGATTTAAAGAATCAGGTAACGAATATTGTTACTTGTTATATATTTAACGGAGAATCTTGAACTATTCGTTGCTTTATGTCAATTTTATTTTAAAGTCAACTCAATTGTACTATATTGTGATTGATGTATGCCACTATTAATTTTGCACTACAATTAGAAAGTAAGGTTTCTATTGCAAAAATGGCATGTACACAAATATGCTCCTTAATTATATTCTATTTAAAATGAATGCAAGATTTGAGATGAGATTTAAGAAATGATCTAATAATGATGATAAAAGGGATACTTACGTAAACAGTACAAACCAAAGCGAGTGTAACATATGGGTTATTATATATTCTACCCCCAACTTCGAATAGAAAAATAAGAGAGCCCATCTTTTTTAGATTTGGGGTAAGGGTTATTCTTATATAGTAGAGGATATCTTGCACACCAAATTAAGTCTTTAAATCCTAAAGTCACATGTTGGTATCATAAACCATCCCTGATTACATTCTTATAAAACGAGCAGTATGATTAGCTGCACATACAGATGGATCAAGAGTGCAACCCGTGCATGAATTGGTACAACAAGTATGCAATTAACCACCATATACAAAAGCAAGAGAAAGAAGAAGAAAAATATTATTTGATGATGGTTGGGCGCTTCTCGTAATCACTAGAGAAAATCAGTTTGAAGTATATAACAAGTGCAACCCTCTATGTTCACTTTCTCTCTACCTCATTCTTATTGTCTCCGTTTTTATGTATGGGAGAGGCAATGATCTTGACCTCCGTTTGTGCATTCAAATACAAGGTAAAGTCAGGTCTGTTTGAAGACTTTAAAAGGAATACAATCTTCTTATATTAAAACTAGAAGTCTAATTCCTACAGGATTGTTTGTAACGTCTCGAGTCTAGACTTGAGCTATTATTGTGGAAAATTGTCTATAACAACCAATTTGTTGGGCTCATTCTTAGATGGTCTTGTTGACAACCATCCAAAATACTTAAATCGGAGCTGTCAAATAGTCTCTCTCTCTCTCTCTCTCTCTTAATTCACTCCCACACTTTATGAATATTAAATGCGGGACTATGTTTGGGGTATTACAACATCACTTACTTATATTTGCAACATCCTCATTCAGATACTGTTTATTACTTATTCCTACTAATAGCGGCAAGTCCATGCTCTGAGTAGTCTTTTCCTCGTATTTCTTTGTAGGGATGACTCTACTTCTTAGCTAGTACTTTCATTGTTACAGAAACCATGCTCTGATACCATCTGTAATGTCTCATGCCTAGACCCGAGCTATTATCGAGGAAAATTGTCTCTGACAATAAGTTGAGCTCGAGCCTAATTGAACCCATTGAGAACCCCCTACAATGCTTACATCTGAGTTCTCAAGTAGTATCCCCCACTCTTATAACTTATTCTCACACTTTCGAAGTATTAGATTTGGGACTATGTTTAGAGTGTTACATTATTAATCCTAACAGTGAACTCCTAATTTTAATGATCTCCTCTCTAAGTTATTGCCATTGTGAACTCAATGTAGCTTTGAGATATGTATTCGTGTTTCCTTATCATCCACAAGTAGGGATGCAAACAGATATCGATATATCATCCACCACCATATCCATTTTATACAGATTTTGATATCTGTATATGTACCCGTTTTAAAATGGACACGGATAATGATATTACTTCATATCCTCAACATTCATATCCATGTCTATATAATGTTTTCATATATAAATAGAGTTGTAGATTTGTTTTTAACAATTTTTAACATAATTGTATACTCTTTTTTATCATATTTGATATAATTATAATGATATAAGTACGTTTAGTATATTTATAGCATGTGTATTCCATCTAGTACATGTATATTTAAGCTAATTTACAGGGTATTTCTAATATTATCACATGCCATCAATATCCATCTTACATACGTATCTGTTTTTTAGTGATACAATAACGTGGTCCTAATATCCGTCAATACCCACATCCGTATTGTATTTAAAAATAAATAAATATACGGTAACACCTATATATGTATATATATATATCCATCCATTTGCATCCCTATTAGCTTTTCTTGCAATAACACATCATATGTAGATGTTGTACCCATCTTTGAGTTCCTTTATCATGTCTTTTCTCAGGTATGTCAGTGTGACATTCAAATACTAATAATACTAAAACTCATATTTCAATCCAATTCATTATCCAAAATGGGTCAATAAGGAATCCATTTTGTAGTACCCTTCGAGACTTTTCCAACGAGTCTAAGAATATTAAAAATGGATACCGTAGGTGAAAGTTAAGCATGTAATACAATGATTTTTGGCTTTTGAGCTGCGACCCCGAGCCTATATAAAGGCTAAGTGGCTGAACCACTTAATGACTTTATCCACATCCATCGTCGGAGCTTTGCCTCAGAGCTCGTCGGAGCTCCACCACGGGTGAATTTGCGGACCTCTGATTAGTGATCTGAAGGTGTCGTTTCAAAGAGGACGATGACGACCACACCTTGCTAACATGTGTTTCACGCTAAGCACCTCGTAATAACATATTTCAGGTTGGAGGAAATATCCAGAGAACGACCCTAAAGGTACGAATTTCAATTTTCTATCTTGTTGTTGGGCCGCATGTCTTTTGTATACCGCGTATTCATAGTTTTCACGTCGATCCGATGTCCAGATCTTCCGGGAGCATGCATACAAAGACAGATTTCAGATCGTATCGTGGACTTCCATCGCGATTTCTAAGAGATCTGTTGATTCAAAAAATATGAAACTTTGGTCAAATTTATCCTTATTTCTTGATATATACAATCATGTAGTTTGTTTAAAAAACGGAGACGAAAAATCAGGCACAAAATCATACCATCCACTGTATTCAACTGCATTTTCTGAGAGTTTCTGTAAAAAAAATGATAGAAAAGTCAGATTTCTCCTTGTTGAACGTCCTATCCACGCGTCTAATTTATTTTCAAATCTATAACAAAAAGTTGGATACCAAATCGTAGTACCAACTCACGGTCTATGACTTTGATCGACCATAGAAGTGTTCAGATCTATGTAGTGAGCCATTACCTTAGCAAATATTAGTCATCTAAATAAGTTAATTACCTGATTATAGTCAGACCTTTTATAAATAAATCCTAAGTGTTTAAATGGTGAATCATGGTAGATAATCTGAATGCTAATTGGATATGTTAACACCTACGTATATCTTTTACATATGTATCTATTTTTTAAGGTTACTGTAACGTAGTTTTAATATCCGTCAATATCCACATCGATATTTATACTTGAAAATAAATAAGGATATGGTAACAAATATATATGTATCTATATCCATCCATTTGCATCCCTATTAGCTTTTCTTGCAAGAAAACATCATATTTAGATGGTGTACCCATCTTTAAGTTCCTTTATCATGTCTTTTCTCAAGTATGTGACCGTGAAATCACAAAATAATAAAGATACTAAAAACTCATTTTTCAATCTGATCCATTATCCAAAATGGCTCAATAAATACTCTATCTTGTAATACTCTTCGAGACCTTTCCAACGAGTCTAAGAATATCAAAAATGGATATTGTATCCAAAAGTTAAACGTGCAATCAATGGTTTACTGCTTTTGAGCTGTGATCCCGAGCCTATATAAAGACTAAGTGGCTAAATCACTTAGTCATTTTATCCACATCCATCGTCAAAGATCCGTCCCATAGCTCATCGAAGCTCCACCGTGGGTGACTTTTCGGACCTCTGATCAACGATCCATAGGCATCGTTTTGAAGAGGATGACAATGACCACACCATGCTCGCATGCGTTTCACGCTAAGCACCACATAATAACAAATTTCAGGGTGGAGGAGATATCTGAGGAACAACCTTCGAAGGCACATATTTTGATTTTCTGCCTTGTTGTTGGATCACACGTCTTTTGTACACCTCGTATTCATAGTTTTTGCGTCGATCCAATGTCTAGATCGTCTGGGAGCATGCATGTAAAGACATGTTTCAGATCGTAACGTGGACTTCCATCGTGATTTTTAAGAGACTCATTGATTCGAAAAATATGAAATTTAGGTCAGATTTATCCTTATTCTATGATCTATACAAGTATGCAATTTGTTTAAAAATCAGAGATTGAAATCAAATATGGAATCATACCATCCATCGCATTCAACTATATTTTTCGAGAGTTTCCATAAACAGAAATATATGATATATATAATTCATATTTCTCTTGTCGAATGCTCTATCCACACATATAATTTATTTAAAATATGAAATAAAAAGTTGGACATCAAACTGTAGCACCAGCTCACGGTATATGGCTTTGATCGACCATAGAAGTGGTCTGATCTATGTAATGAGCCAACACCTCAACAAATGTTAGTCATCTAAATAAGTTAATTACTTGATTATAGTGAGACCTTTTATAACTAAATATAAGTGATTAAGCGGTGAATCATGATAGATGATCCGAATGCTAATTGGATAAATAATTAATTTGGGTAACTAGGTGAAAGCCTTGATAAATGTTAAATCCATTCCAATCTAAGTACTTCGAATATGTATGACATCTGATTGTGATGTGGTTAGAACCTTTCCCTGCGTTCCTCATGCTTTGGAGGTCTTCACAGTTGAGGCACTTTCTCATGTTGAGGATTGTGGAGTGCATGGTGTAGTTTTCTGTGTTGCCCTGGGTAAATGAGTAGACACTACCTGTTAGCCATGTGGGCACGAGGAGAACCATTCTTACAATAAATGTTATTGAAATAAATATGTTTTATCAATAAAAGTTATTGATTGTTCACTCCCTTTCTGAAATTAAGTGAATGAATGCACTATAAGGTCCCTCTGTACAATTGGGATTATGTACCATGACCGCCTTAATAATCACATAGCTGTTGATTCATTAAATGAATCATAGAGGCTGATGTTTGGATGAATATCTAAAGAGTTAGATAGAGGAATCATCAAGCACCGTCAAATGATTATTAAGAGATGGTCTCCAGCCTGAGTAGGAGATGGCAATCCTTTCTCACATAGGCTGATATCTGACCGACCTCTTGATGCAGGTCCTCTGCATGGGAATAGTGATTCGTAGGTGTCAGATTAGTTAGGTAAAAGGGTTGACTTAGCGAGATCTAGATAACCTAGGTCCTATGTTGAATGCTGTCACAGCATAGGCACACATCCTCTGACCTGAGACAGATGTGTTACTATATGTCTGAGTGTGTACATTTGACAGACCATTAGGTTGATGACCTAACCAAGGTCTATACATCTGCGAGCTGGTGTGCATGTAAGGGCATATGAGTAATATGATCTCTCAAAGGGATCATACATGTTCACTTATGAACCGGAAGACATGAGCTCACTCATGAGGTATTGGGACCGATCAAATTCCATGCATGGTCATCGTGCTTTGGAAGTATGACAAGAATTTGAAGGTATGATATATGCTTTGGGAAAGCATATGATCGATACCATGTGTCAGGTGAGACTGACAATGATCCTACTTCATTTGATGAAGCACTCGCGGATCATGACATGGATAGATGGATGCTAGCAATGAAGTCAGAGATTGACTCCATGTATAAGAATGGTGTATGGAACCTAGATCCACCTAAGGTGGTGAAACCCATTGGGTGTAAATCGATCTTCAAGAGAAAGAGGGGACCTGATGGGAAAGTAGAGACTTTCAAAGCACGACTCGTAGTCAAGGGATACACACAGAGAGAAGGCATCGACTACGATGAGCCGTTCTCTCCTGTGGCTATGCTTATGTCCATCAGGGCACTGCTAGCTATAGCTGCATCTCTTGACTACGACATCTGGCAGATGGACGTCAAGACAACTTTCCTCAATGGATACCTCAAGGAGGATATCTATATGGAGCATCCCCAGGGCTTCATAGTTGAGGATGGTAAAGTATGCAAGATAAAGAAATCCATCTATGAGCTCAAACAAGCTTCTCGTAGCTGGAACAACAGATTTGATGAAACCATAAAGATTTATGATTTTGTACAGAATCCTGATGAACCTTGTGTGTACAAGAAGCTTAGTGGGAGCACCATTGTGTTCATCGTGCTTTACGTAGATGATATCCTTATCATTGGGAATGATACATGAAAGATGACCAGTGTAAAGATTTGGCTATCTCATACCTTCGAGATGAAAGATCTTGGAGAAGCTTCTTACATCTTAGGCCTGAAGTTGTTCAGAAATCGAGAAAAGAGGATGTTGGGATTATCACAACATGGATACATTAAGAAGATTCTTGAATGATTCCGTATGGATAGTTCCAAGAAAGGATTCCTCCCCTTAAGACATGGTATCCATCTGTCTAAAGGGATGGCTCCTCAAAGTGTTGAGGAAAAGAAGGCCATGATTGGATGCCCCTATGCATCAGCTGTAAGAAGCTTAATGTATGCCATGATGTGTACTAAGCCAGACATCTGCCATGCAGTGGGAGTGGTAAGTCGTTACCAATCCTGCTATGGAGAGCAACACTGGAATGCAGTAAAGAACATATTCAAATATCTAAGACGGACGCAAGATTACATCTTGGTCTACGGAGATGGTGATCTCCAAGTCTTGGGATATACAGATTCAGACTTCTAGTCGGATATTGATGATCGAAAGTCGACATCATGGTTTTGTATTCATGTTGAACGGTGGTGCTTTGATCTGGAGAAGCAAGAAGTAGGACACTATGGCAGATTCAACAACAGAAGCCGAATATATTGCCGCATCGGATGCTGCAAAGGAGGCGGTGTGGTTGCGCAAGTTCATCTTGGAGCTTGGTGTAGTTTCCTATGATACTCCAATCCCGTTACTCTGCGATAACACGGGAGCCATTGCCCAGGCAAAGGAACCCAGGTGGCATCAAAAGAGCAAGCACGTGGAAAGGAAATACCACATCATTCGAGAGATTCAAAAGCGTGGTGATATCATCATCACCATGGTGGTCTCTGCCGACAACGTTGCTGATCCTCTTACCAAACCTCTGACGCAGAAGGTTTTCGACCATCATGTAATGAGTATGGGTTTAAGGATTGTTCCTGAATGGTTCTGAGGCTAGTGGGAGATTGTTAGCCATGTGATCCCGAGGTGAACCATTCTTACAACAATTGTTATTGAAATAAATATGTTTTATCGATAAAAGTTATTGATTGTTCACTCCCTTTCTGAAATTAAGTGAATGAATGCACTATAAGGTCCCTCTGTACAATTAGGGTTATGTACCATGGCCATCTTAATAATCATATAGCTGATGATTCATTAAATGAATCATAGAGGCTGGTGTTTGGATGAATATCTAAAGAGTTAGATAGAGGACTCATCAAGCACCGTCAAATGATTATTAAGAGATGATCTCCAGCCTAAGTAGGAGATGGCAATCCTTTCTCACATAGGCTGATATCTGACCGACCTCTTGATGCAGGTCCTCTGCATGGGAATAATGATTCAGAGGTGTCAGATTAGTTAGGTCAAAGGGTTGACTTAGCGAGATCGAGATAACCTAAGTCCTATGTTGAATGCTGTCACAACATAGGCACACATCCTTTGACCGGAGACAGACGTGTTACTATATGTCTGAGTGTGTACATTTGGCAGACCATTAGGTTGATGACCTAACCAAGGTCTAAACACCGGCGAGCTAGTGTACATGTAAGGGCATATGAGTAATACGATCTCTCAAAGGGAACATACATGTTCACTTATGATTCGGAAGACATGAGCTCACTCATGAGGTATTGGGACCGATCAAATTCCATGCATGGTCATTGTGATTTGGAAGCATGACAAGAATTTGAAGGTATGATATATGCTTTGGGAAAGCATATGATCGATGCACCGATTCCCAATGACCAAGATTGAGAAACTTGGTAATCAAACCCTGAAGAAGACAGTGTAAAATTGATCTTCATCTTCAGGTTGATCATTGATCTTCCAGTATACAGGATGTGCAGGTATTGGGAATACCTGAGGGTGATGTGATCATAAACGATTGTATAACCATGACACTTCCAGTCCGAGGGAGTGATGAAACATGTCTGGATTTTAGTGACTCCTCTCAGTACAGAAGTAACTTGATCTTGGTCCAAGTGTTGGACAACGATCTGAATGAGATTCAGATGCAATGAAAAGATTAAGTATACGGACTTGATTTAGTCAAGCATCTATGGGAGGTCTGTAGGATCTGGATTTGAGATGAGATCTCGACATCCAAGTCACTATACGTGGAACAATACAATCGTCCTGCCCTTATCTCCAAGTATCTGCGGAGAAAGCACATTATTCTTGAAGGAGTTCAGGAATAATTCCTATGATGAATTTTGCATCCAAGCAAGAAGGTCTTGCTGATTAAATAAGATTTAATTATCAAGTATAATATGAATAATATTCATATTATGAGAATTATTATCCAAGATAATTAAATGAGATTTAATTATCAAGGAAAAGCATATCATGGATAGTGCTATCCATAATATCTGTGTATATTATAAATATGATTTATAATGTATTAGAGAGAGAGGGAAACTTTGTAAATAATATTTGTTAATTGTTAATGTGAATTGGATTCACATTAATTAATTAATTAGAAATGTAATTTATAAATTAGTTTGGGTTGTGAATATGATTCACATATTTTTCAATGGCATGATTGAAATATTCACAAATTAATTTGGAATTAATTTGGTAGATAATTTTGCAATAATAGTTATTACAATTTATTATGGAATAATAGGATAAAATAAAGAGGAAATAATCACCACAAAAATAGGTAACCTCACCTATAGGTGACGCCCCTATTTTTGGGGGTGATTAATTATCCTCTCTTTTGTTATCTTGTTATCTCTCAATAATTGATTTACGTTAAATTAAATTGTGTTGATGGTAATGCAACATATATTTAATTTGATATAAATTAAGTTGTTGGTTTTTAACCAACAACAATCATGGCCATTGATTGATACATAGATCAATCTAGCCGTTGGATCTATGTATGCCATGGATTGAGATCCATTGGATTCCAAACTAATATATAAGGAGGGCAACCCTAGCCTCTTCTAGGTACACCAAGGTACACCAAGAGTACATAGCTACTCTCTCTCTCTCTCATTCTCGCCGTCTCTCTCTTTCTCTCTAAGGTGGCCGTCCATCTTATGTGTTGAGAGAGAGCTTCTTGCCTTCACCTTCGACTACTCGAGGATCTCCAACTTCTTTGGGGCGGCTTGATCTAGAGGAAGATGATGGATTTCATTGGACGAAATCAAGGGATTCGAAGCTTGGATCTTCGTCGAGGATTGCGGGAGTCACGCGCCTCATCATCACGCCCGCAAGTGCTGTCTTCGTGGATCGGACTTGAGCTAGGAGGATCTCTTGCTTTAGAGATCTTGTGATCGCAACCACGCTTCGAGGGGTATTTATAATACTTTGTGGTTTGATGAAACGATCCAAGAAACGTTCTTATGATCATGTGGTTTCATCATATGATCTAAATTTTTTTAAATTCCGCTGCACATTGCGACTAGTGCGACTAGTCGCCCCGATCATGAGATGCGATCGTCACGCTTCCTTGATGCGCTTGAGGATTCTCAATATCCTTCACCACCAAGGAATGGGCCAACATCCTTGGGGTCCCAGGTAAAAGACTAGATGGTCGCAACCCCAATTGCATTGATTGGGTGGCGCATAGTTTTCAATGATGTCCTGAGATTCTTGTCGGGTTGTCATGAGATGTCACCGTCCGAGATGCTTACTTGATAGTCTGGTCTTCGGTTTACGTCATAGGATTAAATGAGTGGCTAACGAGTGTCAATCACTCGAGTTGATTACTCATCTTGGTTTTGGACATGCATCCCCACGACGAGCCATTAAGCAATAAATGTTATTGCAAATAGCATTCCCTGATCTGAAATGAAGAATACATAATTTGCACAATAGGTCCCTTAGTACAATTAGGGTTATGTTCCATGGCCATCTTGATGATCACACAACTGTTTATTCAAATATTGAATCATAGAGGCTGGTGCTTGGATGAACATCTAAAGAGTTAGATTGAGGACTCATCAAGCACCGTCAAATGATTGTTAAGAGATGATCTCCAGCCTGAGTAGGAGATGGCAATCCTTTCTCATTTAGGCTGATATCCAACCGACCTCTTGATGTAGGTCCTCTGCATAGGAATAGAGATTCGGGGGTGTTAGATAAGTTAGGTCAAAGAGTTGACTTAACGAGATCGAGATAACCAAAGTCCTATAACGTATGCTGTCACGATATAGGCACGCATCCTCTGACCGGAGATAGGTGTGTTACTATATGTCTGAGTATGTACATTTGGCAAACGAATAGGTTGATGACCTACTCAAGGTATATACACCGGCACGCTGGTGTGCATACAAGGGCATATGAGTAATACGATCTCTCAAAGGGATCACACGGGTTCATTATTGAACCGGAAGACATGATCTCACTCATGAGATATTGGGAAGATTCAAATTCCATGCACAGGCGCCTCTCTTTGGAAGCTTGACTGAATTTGTAGGTTTGATATATACTTTTGGAAAGTATATGATCAACACTTGGGTATGATATATGCTTTTGGAAAGTATATGATCAATACCAACTCCCAATAGTCAAATGAGAAACTTAATGATAAAATTATGAAGTAGACAGTGTAAAATTGATCTTATACTTTAGGTTTATTCTGAGTCTTATACAGGATGTACATGTATTGGGAATACTTGAGGGTTATGTGATCATAAACGGTTGTACAACCATGACGCTTCCATTCCTAGGGAGTGATGAAACGGGTCTGGATTTTAGTGACTCCTCTCAGTAGAGAAGTGATCTGATCTTGGTCCAAATGTTGGACATTGATCTGAATGTAATTCGGATGCAATGAGAAGATTATATTTACGGTCTTGATTTAATCAAGCATCTATGGGAGGCCTGAGATTTGGATTTGAGATGTAATATCAATATCCAAGTCACTATAAGTGGAACAATACAATTGCCCTATCCTTATCTCCAAGTATTCGCGGAGAAAGCGCATTATCCTTGAAAGAGTTCAGGATAACTTCATTGTTGATATATGTATCCAAGCATTGAGTAAATTGGTAATTAAATGTGATTTAATCATCATGATTAATATGAATTCGATTCATATTATAAAGAGAGTTATCTTAGATAATTAAATATGATTTGATTATCAAAGATGTGAATAATTTGAATATGATTCATATTATTTGGGCACATGAGAATAGAGATCTAAGATGATTAAATGTGATTTAATTATCATGGATATTGAATAATGTGGATAGCACTATCCATATTAATCATATATATTATAAATGTGATTTATAATATACAAGAGAGGGATACTTGTAATTTACATTTGTTAATTAAATGTTAATGTGAATTGGATTCACATTGAACTTATAACTGAAAATGTAATTCACATTTTATTTTGGGTTGTGAATGTGATTCACAATTTTCCAATGGCAAGATTACAATGTTCACAAAATAATTATGAATTAATTTTGTTGAATAATTTACAAGAAGTGTTGTTATAAATCTTGGAGATTTCCATGGAATATTGTAATCTCATGAGATATCATGTTATTACATGAGATTGCCACCAAATCCCATATTATGGAAGGAGACAATCTTCATTCTAATAATCTCCATGATTGTTTGATTTAATTTGGGATTGATTTATGTTGATTTATCAATATAGATTTAATCTAAATTAAATTAATTGTTGTTGATTTTTACCAACACAAATCTTAGCCATTAAAAGATACACAAATCAATGTGAGACATTGGATTTGTGTTGTCCATGGATTGAGATCCATGGATCCCAAAATATTATATAAGGAGAGGCAACCCCTTTGCTCTTCTTTACACAATGAGAACATAAGTCTCTCTCTCTCTTTCTCTCTCTATACACCCTCTCTTCTTCTCTCATGTGGCCGTCCACCATGGATGCTCTAAAGAGGTTCTCCATCAACGCAGCATCGTCGTTATGCTGTCTGATCGTTTGCTCGTGGATCTCCGTCTCCTTCGGTGCGCTGATAAACACAAAATTGAGAGCGGTCATCTTGATTCACAAGGCGAATCAACAGTCGATGTCTTGACTACTACAAAATCCCGTACTTAATCAACAATGAATCCACAATCAAATATCAACCAATGACAAACAAATGTGGAGTCAAATCTATTTTTAACTCTACATAAAAGATGTATAGATGCAAGTACGTAGAGAGTTCGAACACAGGGAGCAAGGCAGGATAGATCAACAAGTGTGTGTGTGTGTGTGCGAATGTGATGTATTGTCTACAAAATGTAATGCAAATATTTTTGTGGGTTTTTAATTTTTTTTTATTTTTTTTTTAATTTTTAATTTTGTATTTTGATTTTTAATTTTCTGATTTTTATTTTATTTTTATATTATATATATATATATATATTTATTTTCTTTTTCAATATTGGAATATATACAATAAAAGAAAAGAGGGGATATGAAATTTATAAAAATAGGAAAAATGCTCAAAAATTAGGAAATAAAATATTTTTGATCTTTTTATAATTTTTTACTATTTTTGTGGTTTTTAGGGATTTTTCTAAATGTTTTTTGGTATTTTTAAAAGTCAAAATAAAGGAAACAGTGAACAAACTTGTTGGCCGAAACTAAAATGGGAATGAAAAATATAAATCAGTATCAAATTTTCCCAAACTAATTTTAAAATAAAAATAATAAAGTAGGGAACCTACAAGACTTGAGTTTCTATTTTTTTGATTTTTTCTATGATTTTATATATTTTTTTGAAGTTTTTAGGTATTTTCTAATTTTTAAGGTTTTGGTTTTGAATCTTTTAGTGATTTTTGGACTAACACTAGAATATACTAAAATACACAATAGGTATTTTTTTGGAATTTTTCAAAGTGTTTTAATATTTTTTTGGAATTTTCTAATGCAAACAGTAGCTAAAATGCATGTTTTTTATTTTTAATAAATATTAAAATGCAATAAAAATGCAATGCAAAAATATGGAATAAAAGTGCAAGCACACATGAGCTTAAGTTGATTTTTGGGGTTTTTTAGTGATTTATGGATGCATGCAAAAATTAGAGATAACAACGAGAAACTATTGCAGGCCAGGGGCATTTATGGAAATATAGGAAAGTTCGAGGACCTGTATGCAATTGTTCCACAGAATAGAATACTGAATATAAAGTTATCTGGACCAATTAGAAATACGTAAAACCACCGGCCCTTTCACGCAAAATTTCCCAGACGCATGTGACAAGCACATGCGCCAAGCAGGGACCAGAATGTGATTATCGAAAAACCTGAGGGCAAGATTGCACAATTTCAAAAAGTCTATAACTGTATTTCGAAGTTTAAGTACTAAACATAAGTAAAACAAAGTCCCAGGGGTCGATCTGCAAAAATCTCAAGTCACGTGCGTGGGAGCACGTGACTGGCAGGGGGCGGAATGTACTATCGCAAAACTAGGGGGTCTATGCGCAAATTTTACAAGATTACTACAACTGCAGATGAATGATTGTGCATTAATCAATAAATACAAATAACGCCAGGAGAGAAATTGCAAAATACCCAGCGGAGGCGCATCCGATGGTGGGAGATTCTTCACTTAAGCCACGTGTTGCGCGCAGGTCGCACGATACCCCTTCACAGCCTGCAGTCTGGATTAGATGATCTTTAGCTGATGGACGTCATGGGCACACTAGATCCGATGGGCACTGCTGCTCTGCAAGATCAAGGGAAGATCCAATGGCGGTTGGGTTGATCGGAAGAACAGCTGAAGAACTCGCCCGTGGCGAGTTGGAAATCGACGATGCTTCTGCTTCCGACACCCTTCTTCCCCACGAACACCACGACCAGGCTTCTGGGAGGCGCCTCCAATGATCAGCGGTGCCGAAATGGTTGCGGAGCAGCTAACGCACCATCACAGGAACGGCCAGGGAGGGTAGCTCCAGGTGCCTTCCGCTTCGTAAAAATCGACGCCAAATAGCGTCCCTTTGGCCTCCAGACCCTGCAATAAAACACGGGCACGACAGAAGAGGGTCCGAAGCCTTATTGGTGAAGGTGTACGGTGGATAAATAAGTGGCGGTGGTGGCCGGAGCTTGGGGCCCGGCAAGGATGTTCGGCGAAGAATCTATGCTACAGCGGCTACTAAAATTCGTAATAAAAAGTGCAAGGTTAAGACTAAACCTACTGCTAACTACGAGCAAAAGAAAGTAAAGAGAAAACGACCTCGAGTTGGCCTGAAAACCAATGAGATGGGACCGCCGGGAGCTGAGCTCCGGCGATGGGTGGAACCGCCCTTTTCTTCGTCAAACCCCGCCGCCAGGGGTCAAGGGAGAAAGCTGTCACCTTCCTCAACCTTACTCACACTAGGCACGGGCGAAAAACTCAGTCAAAGGGGTTCAGGGAGCAAGAGGATGAGAGGAGGCATTTTTGAAAGAATGGTGACGAGGCTCCCAAGATTGATAGATGGTCATTGATTCGGTGATTCATTTCCCGAGATAAGCATCTGGCGAGTATCCTTGATATGTGGGCATGAAAAGTCCTGAAGACTCCATCGCGAGAAGATGTAAGGAATATCCTAGAAAAATCCACGAAATGAGACAAAAACGACATTCTGACATGAACAGGAGGGGGTCAGACAGTTGACCGGAGGTCAACTGTCAGACCCACCTGGTTGGTCCACGTGGACCAACCAGGAAAATCCCACAAAAAATGTTTTATAAATTAAATTTAAAATAGTAGATGAATTTATTATTTTTTTATTAAAACATGAAAAATATTTATTATTTTATAAATTATTTCATGGTGATTTTTAATTATTTTTATGAGGTATATATTTACAAGTCGTCTTTTTAGACCTATATAGGTATATTATCTATATATTTATTAATTTATTTTTATTTTGTGTATTTAATTTATTTAATTTTGTTTATCATTTTATAAATTTATAAAATACCTTTATACACTTAAATATATTTTTATTTTATTTTTTTGAAGTGTTTTATACATTTAATAAAATACAAGTATAAATTATGCAGGTATAAGTATATGTAGTATACCTATGTATTATATTACAAGTATTTTTATTTTGCATTTCTTTTGTATTTTTATTCAGATTTTAATATACAAATATATTACAAGTAATATTTACAAAATTATAAAAATATAAAAGTATAAAAATAAAGAATAATAAATAAAATGATTATTTTAATCTGTACAAGTATACAATATGGGTCCAAAACTCAACTTTTAAACCGTAATTTTGCCAAATGCGAAAACACATCCATTAAATAGCTTATTTTAAATTATATACAATTAAAGGTGAGTTTGCTGCGTTTGGAGTTTTCATTTGTGAGATACGGGTCTGGGAAGTTGAGAATCTGGATTTTTATTCAGACCATAACTTTTTATCTGTGTATTATTTTTGAGTGAAATCAATTTTGTATTTTTCTTTATTTAATTATCTACAACTTTCATGTACAAAGTTTCTTTATTTGATGTATAAAAGTAGAACAAAAAATAGGTCCCAAAATGAATAAATAATGAATGAAAAAGTATAGGTAATTGGCCCTTATCTCCCCCTACTCTATTCCTTGTCGACCTATTCATCAAGATGCCTAGGTCTCGAGGTTTTGGGTCATAAAATATTTACAATATTTTATTCTTTTTCTTTTCTTTTATTTATTCTATAATTTTGGCTTTAATTACAGTATTATTATACACTATTTACATGCACATGCATGGATGCTAATATGCTCTAATGAAGGGTATTTCACGCATTTACTAGGGTTTTTGAGGCCAAAATGATAGAATAAAGATGATGAAATGTGGATTCATCATGCGCCTCGCTCGTGAAGAAGATGTCGGATCTCGTATGTCGAGATCATGAGATCCGTCGCTTGGATCATCAACATGAATTGCAAGAAGCACATGTTTCATCAACACGGTCGCTAGCGTCTCCTCCGTTGGATCGGACTTGAGACAGGAGGTCTCTTCGTTTATAGACTCGATCGCAACCACGCTTCAAGAGGTAACCCTATTACTTGTTTGTGGTTTAGACGAAACGATCCAAGAAGTGTTCTTGGATCATGTAGTTTCGTCACATGAAAAAAAATTTAATTTCCGCTTCATCGAGCTACTAGTACGACTAGTCGCTCCCGATCGCATACGATACGATCCTCACGCTTCTGTGATACACTTATGGATCTCCCAATATCCTTCAAGTGGTATCAGAGTCAGGTTGTAGGTTTTGGATATGATCCGTAAACCTAGGATGACTTGGGATCGTTAAGGTTGCGAAAGTTTTTTGTCGCATTTTATTTTCGTACATCTGTTTAGTGAATAAATTCGGCCGTGTTTAAAATTATTAAACACGAATCAATCACTTGAATTTTGTTACCCATTAAATAAGGAAACCATAGGATCTGAGTTTACCTAATTTGGATTCTGTTTGCTCGAGATATGGTCGTTTTAATGAACATGTATTCACTGTTGCAGGAACTGCGAATCTTAACATGATTAATTAGTTGATTACTATTTCGATCCACCTAGAAATGCGTGAAATATCATTAGGTTCTGTCATAAATCAAATTAGAAATCTTTGAAAATTGATTTTGTCTAATTTGGATTTGAATTGGTTGAGATATGATAATTTTAGTAAGTAGGGGTCACTGCTGAAATTACATTCCTAATCAAGAACCATGTGATTGTCAATTAGTAAAGTTAATTGTTATTTTCATGAAATAATTGTGAAAAATATTTGAGAAATATTTAATGATGATTATTTCTTTAATTTACTTGGACTCAACCAATAAATTGATTAGATTTGATCTAGATCATGATTGGAAACACAATCAACAAACAACTTGCTTGAATAGGATTGGGAATTTGTCTAGCAAATTTCCTTATAATAAAAATTGTTTTGATTATTACTATATGGTATAATTTCATTTGAAGAACCGATGATCATCTCAAGTACACATTGATCTATTTGGCATTATCTTTTCCTAAGGTGGATATGGTGTCTAATCGGGGAGCGTTGAGGTAGCAGGTCGCACCGGTTGCGGTCCGTCCCACTCCCGCTGATACTGTCCATGACAGCAGATAGGGACTCGATAATGCCAGAGAAATCAAGATGTATTTTTCTAATTATTAAAATTCGAATTAATACGTACTTTGAGATAATACCATATATATTCAAGTAAAACAATCAAGTTTGTTGATTGAATTGGATTGATAATTGATTTAATGAGATTAAGTTATTTATATTTAAAACAATCTATTATGAATAGATGTGTATTTTCCTTGGAAAAATTAATTATATGAATATGATTTATAATAATTAATTAAAATTTGAATGTGAGGTGGAGGATCACATAAGTGACATCCATGGTCTCCCGTCAAGGCGAAGGGTTCCGTCGCCAGATATTGTATGTAGGAGACACCTGTCCGAAGTGACAGCTCCTACATACGATTCATTTAGATCGGGCTCGTCGCTTCTCGAAAGAGTAAGGACATAGTGACCCCAATATCGGATCCTCATATTATTGGGGCGATATTGGATTGCGCATAGCGAGTTGTATTCCTGTTGACGGTTGATTCAATTAATGACGGGTCAACATCACCTTAGGGGTGGTGGGCCCGGGTGTTAAAGACCGAATTGGGAAATACAAGGCGAAATGTGTTCCCACTTCTTTTTATCCGAGTTACAGGTTCTCATATTATTGGGATGTAACAAAGATAAGGATGGAGATCCCAGATCTTGCTGAGATATGATGGTAAGTATATCTCTTACATTAAATGTGATTAAGGGAATGAGCTTTCAATGTTGACAAAGCAAGACAACTTTGATATAAAAATTACTAAATCAAAGTAAAATGTGTATATATATATTTATATATATTTATGCAAATATCTTATTTCAGATAATCCATCATTAAATTCACTCATTAATATACTCAATAATAACCAGTAAAATATCATGTATTGGATCCATGATTAAGATATTGTACTTGCAGTTGGACACATATTGTGTGTGGTTGCAACGTGCAAGTTTCCTCATAATAATGAGGAGTGACAATTAAATAAACAATAGGATACAACCCTAGGGTTTGTATGTTTCTATAATCTTGATATCTCATTGAATGTACTTCGGAAGTGACATGTCAATTGTGATCGTAATTGTCAAAGAATCCTTATAGAAATCTAAGAAGATATTCTGGCATAAACATGTGCTCTCGACATTTAATTATGAATGACATGGTTCTCTACATCATGCAGAATGGTGGCTCTATAAGAGATGATGTACTCAAAATATTTGAGTACCTACCTAAATCAATGTTTTAAGAGTTTAGATGGATGTAGATACAATGAGTGTCATCATTCTACTGTCTATAGTAGCTCTATAAGAGATGATGTATTCAAAATATTTGAGTACCTACCTAAACCAATGTTTTACGAGTTTAGATGGATGTAGATACGATGAATGTCATCATTCTACTGTCTATACTTTGGTCATTAATGATGCTTCATATTATTCATATTGTATGAATTGAATGAAGCATGTATAAATGTTGAAATACTCTTATATTGAAATTTTTTTATTTCGACATAAGAGATCCTTTGTCTTGAGCAATGGTTGCTTATAGATAAAGGGAGCGCAGTGGAAGCATGGGTTGAACCCAAGAGAGAAGGAAAGTCAAAGAGTTGACTGTACTTCTATGACTTCCATATGACATCCAAAAGGTTGGATGAATGCCAATGCTGCAATAAGTTGATGTGCTGATAGTATGACTATCAAGTCTGGTCTAGAATCCTTAGTGAAGGACTCAGATAGAGCATCAGAATAATCTACATGTAATCATTGATATTGACTTGCTTATTTGATAAGATAAAGTCTAATAATTGTATCTCAATCTTCTAAGGGATTTTTACCCGGCAGACCCTATTATCTTTTCTAATCACCTCTACGACCTTTGAAACATCCTAATTCCTCCTCCGACCTCGTAAACTTGCTCTGTCTTACCCAACAAACCCTGTTGTCAATTTTAACTATATTTGAGTCAATTACTTGGGTTAGTCTTGAGTTAACCTAACCAATTTAGCATCCAACGGTTAACATTAGCTAAAATAATAAAAAAAAGAAAAAAAGCATGAAGCTTGGGAGGCACAGGGAGCATCGGCCGGGGGAGGGGGGGTTCCATCGTTGGGGGAGAGCAGGGAGCAGCATCCATCGCCGGAGGGGGGAGCAGGGAGGAGCATAGGCGGCGAGGGGGCTCCATCGCCGGGGGGAGCAGGGAGCCGGGGCGCGGCTCTGGGGTGGGAGGCGATGGCGGGCATGGATCCTGAGGTTGGGCACGGCTCTGGGGGCGGGGGGGGGGGGGGGGGGGAGGTTCCCAGGCGAGGGGTTGGGGCTCCAGGGGCGCAGGGCTCCGGGGCTCTAGGGAGCACGGCGGGGATGGCTTGAACAGGGGGGCAACATCTGCGGCGAGGGGGTCTCCATCGCCGGGGGCAACAGGGAGCAGAGCCGGGGCGCGACTCTAGGGGGGCGACGGCGGACGGGGCTCCGAGGGGCTGGGGTTGGGCGCGGCTCTGGGGGACGGGGGGCTGGGGCTTCAGGGGGCGCGGGGCTCCGGGGCTCCAGGGAGCTTGGGAGGGTGGGGGGGGATTCCATCGGCGGTGGGAGAGAGCAGCATCGCATCGGTCCAGGTAGTGCTTCACGTCGGTCCAGGGATTCCATGGAGGCAGGAGGTTGTGGAACTCCTGCTCGTGTGAGCGTGGTGTGGGTGAACGTCGGTCCAGGTGGTGCTTCGGGCGGCGCAACGGCGGTCGGGGCTTCGAGGAAGATGGCAGGGAGGGGCGAGGGCCAAGGGTGTGGGGTGGGAAGGATATCTGAAGGAAGAAGAGGGGGAATGGCATTGAATGCAAATTTGACACACAAAATGGGTTTAATGTAAATGAATATAACGGAATCCGGTTTGTTTTAACGGGCAAATAGATGGGAGTTAACCATAGGGTCTGTAGGGTAAGGGTTAACAAGTTTACGAGGTCGAGGGAGGAATTAGGATGTTTCGAAGGTCGTAGAGGTAATTAGAAAAGATTTTAGGGTCTGCCGGGTAAAAATCCCATCTTCTAACGACACTTGTAATTGGTTGCATATATATTAGAGGATTAGAAATTTGATCTTAAGGTTTAAAGGCCATCCATGTTGGAATTGATGCAATTATTACAACAATTTCCATTGGATCAATAGACTTCATATTTTCAGTGGGAGCCCTTAGTCTTAGAGAATGTCTCTATGACCTAGATATTAGATTACATTCATTGTTTATTTCTAAATGTTGGAAATAAATATGAATTATGTAATAGACCTATCATAAGAGTTATGATGGATATATTTCAGATAGTAATCTGACATCTGGAGGACTCTGCTAAATTAGAATAGTAATGAATGGTTCATTAGCAATTCTAATACTGAAAATTAAACCTTATAAGATCAATATGAGGACGAAGGTCATTCGAAAATGATCCGACATCAAGCCTTGGACGTATGTCTGTTGAGAGATCAATAGACAAGTAAGAGATGAAATTTTAGAGTGTCTGAAATTTCAAATCTTACATACTAGTGAATATTGTATTCAAAAGTAAAAACGTCCAATACACCCTTCTCTATGAATGGTGTAAGATGTCAAGGTATTCAAGATCTCATACATATTTATGTATGTGGATCATCTATATCAGAATAAACATTATGGATATGTGATATCTATTGATGATTATTTGCGATATGAGATTTCTTCTCTTCATCTTAGAAACCTTTGAAATGTTCAAAGATTTCACAATTTTTGGTTTGGAACCAAAAGTTTGAAGGAAGATGAAATGAATTTGATCTAATCTAGGTATCATGTACCAATTAGATGATTCAAGGACTACCTTATGGAGAAAGGAATATCGCTCCTATCTCACTCCTCCTGATGCACCTAAACTCAATGGAGTTGTAGGTAGATACAATCGATCATGTATGACATGATTTAATTAATGATGAATTTTAGCATAATTACCTCTTAGTTTCCAGGTATATATTTAGTAGAGACTACAATATCTATCCTCAATATGGTTCCATGCATGTAAGATGGAATCTAGCACTAGAGAGTGCTACTTCATTAGGAAAATAAAGGATGGTATTGGATACCTACTTTATGACCTTGAGATTCATAAAAGATCTCATCTTTGAGAATGTGATTCTTATAGGATGACTCTCTTGAGAATCAAGATGATGAGGCTCCTGAAATCGGAAACTAAAAGAATAATTAAGGATGAAACACTAATACTTCTTCAAATATGTTTGAGGTGTATTCCATGTGTCAGTTAAGTCTGACAATGATCGTACTTCATGTGATGAAGCTCATGAGGATCATGACATGAAAAGATGGATGTTAGCAATAAAAGTCTAAAGTAGACTTCATATACAAGTGTTGTATATGGCCCCTCGAGGATCCACCTATAAGGGCTAGACCCATTAAGGTATAAATGGATCTTTAATAGAAAGAGGGAACCTGATGAGAAGGTAGAGACCTTCAAAGCACGGTTCGTAGCCATGAGCTGCACACCAAAGAGAAGACATTCTCTTGCGATGAGACTTGCTCTTCAGTGACCATGCTTGAACCCATCAGAATATTGCTAATTATAGCCATGCAACTTGACTATGACATCTTCATGATGTGGGTCAAGATTGCATTCCTCTATGAATACCTCTCTGAGGATATTCACATGAAGTAGCCCCAGGGCTTCATGGTTGAGGAAAGCAAGGCATGCAAGCTAAGGAACTCAATCTATGACTCAAATAAGCTTCATGTAGTTGGAACATAAGATTTGATGAATTTATAAATGTTATGATTTCAGATAGAATGTTGATGAACCGCGTGAAGCTTAGTAGTAATGCCATTGTGTTCATCGTACTTAATGTAGATAATATCCTAATCATTTGAATGATATAAAGATGATAATAAGTGTTTTTAACTAGTTGTTCCATATCTTGAGATATGGTCTCAAGAACACCTCTTAGATCTTAGTTCTGAAGTTGTTCAGAAGCAAGAGAAGAGGATATTGGGGCTGTCACATTTGTAGTACACCTTGGACAAGTTCCATTCTTGGAAAATTCCAAGAAAGGCTTCTTTCCCTCAAGATATGGTACTGACCTATCTAAAAGGATAGCACCTCAAAGAGTTAAGTATGTGAATGCTAAAACTTGTTACCCTTATGCATCAGTTACGAGAAGCCAAGTGTATGATGGATGTGTACAAAAATCAAATGTCTGCCATGTAGTGGGAGTAGTAAACTGTTACTAATCCTACTACGGAGATAAAATACTTGACTGCAGTAATAACAATATCTTCAACGATGACAAGACTTTAGAGATAGTGATCTCTAAATCTTATCTTCAAGAAATTAAGACCTTATAGATGGAGATCTAAAAGATCTTAACTACGAATACCTTAGGAAATAGAGATCTCCAGGAATAAGGGTATTCTGATAAGGATAATGGACGTACATACTGGTTATAATAATTATTGAGGTGTAGTATCAAGTACACTATGACTGCTGAGTATTGGTTGGCATAAGATGCAACAATCGCATTGGATGCGAACACTGTTACTAGGAGATATGCAAGTGCCGTAAAAGGACTTGGCGTAGTCTCTTGGGAACAGAGTGACTGACCAGCTTACCTAGCTATTTTCTCTAAATAGCCTATGATTGTCACATGAGTACGGGTTTAAATGATTAGCCCATTAATGGCTCTTTGGGCTAGTGGGAGATTGTTGGACATGCGAGCCCACGTCGAGCCATTATGCAATAAATGTTATTGCGAATAGCATTCCCTGATCTGAAATGAAGAATACATAAATTGCATAATAGGTCCCTTAGTACAATTTAGGGTTATGTATCATGGCCATCTTGATGATCATACAGCTGTTGATTTAAATATCGAATCATAGAGGCTGGTGCTTGGATGAACATCTAAAGAATTAGATTGAGGACTCATCAAGCACTGTCAAATGATTGTTAAGAGATGATCTCCAACCTGAGTAGGAGATGGCAATCCTTTCTCATTTAGGCTGACATCTAACCGACCTCTTGATGCAGGTGCTCTGCATAGGAATAGAGATTTGGAGATGTTAGATAAGTTAGGTCAAAGAGTTGAATTAACGAGATCGAGATAACCAAAGTCCTATGACGTATGCTGTCACGAAATAGGCACACATCCTCTGACCAGAGACAGATGTGTTACTATATGTCTGAGTATGTACATTTGGCAGACCAATAGGTTGACGACCTAATCAAGGTCTATACACCAGCGCGCTGGTGTGCATACAAGGGTATATGAGTAATACGATCTCTCAAAGGGATCATACAGGTTCATTATTGAACCGGAAGATATGAGATCACTCATGAGATATTGGGAAGAATCAAATTCTGTGTACGGTCGTCTCGCTTTGGAAGCTTGATTGAATTTGTAGGTTTGATATATATTTTTGGAAAGTATATAATCAACACCTGGGTATGATATATGCTTTTGGAAAGTATATGATCGATACCAACTCCCAATAGTCAAATGAGAAACATAATGATAAAATTCTGAAGTAGACAATGTAAAATTGATCTTATACTTCAGGTTTATTCTGAGTCTTCCAGTATACAAGATGTATAGGTATTGGGAATACCTGAGGGTGATGTGATAATAAACGGTTGTATAACAATAACGCTTCCATTCCTAGGGAGTGATGAAACGGGTCTGGATTTTAGTGACTCCTCTCAGTAGAGAAGTGATCTGATCTTGGTCCAAATGTTGGACATTGATCTGAATGTGATTCGGATGCAATGAGAAGATTAGATTTACGGTCTTGATTTAATCAAGCATCTATGGGAGGCCCGAGATCTGGATTTGAGATGTAATCTCAATATCCAAGTCACTATATGTGGAACAATACAATCGCCCTGTCCTTATCTCCAAGTATTTGCGGAGAAAGCGCATTATCCTTGAAAGAGTTCAGGATAATTTCATTGTTGATATATGTATCCAAGCCTTGAGTAAATTGGTAATTAAATGTGATTTAATCATCATGATTAATATGAATTCGATTCATATTATAAAGAGAGTTATCTTAGATAATTAAATGTGATTTGATTATCAAAGATGTAAATAATTTGAATATTATTCATATTATTTGGGCACATGAGAATATAGATCCAAGATGATTAAATGTAATTTATTTATCATGGATATCGAATAATGTGGATAGTACTATCCATATTAATTATATATATCATAAATGTGATTTATAATATATAAGATAGAGCTATTTGTAATTTACATTTGTTAATTAAATGTTAATGTGAATTGGATTCACATTGAACTTATAATTGAAAATGTAATTCACATTTTATTTTGGGTTGTGAATGTGATTCACAATTTTCCAATGGAAAGATTGCAATATTTACAAAATAATTATGAGTTAATTTTGTTGAATAATTTACAACAAGTGTTGTTGTAAATCTTTGATATTTCCATGGAATAATGTATTCTCATGAGATATCATGAGATTACATGAGATTGCCACCAAATCCCATATTATGGAAGGAGACAATCTTCATTCCAATAATCTCCATAATTGCTTGATTTAATTTGGGATTGATTTATATTGATTTATCAATATAGATTTAATCTAAATTAAATTAATTATTGTTGGTTTTTATCAACACAAATCTTAGCCATTAAAAGAAACACAAATCAATGTGAGACATTGGATTTGTGTTGTCCATGGATTGAGATTCGTGGATCCCAAAATACTATAAAAGGAGAGGCAACCCCTTTGCTCTTCTTTACACAATGAGAACATAAGTCTCTCTCTCTTTCTCTCTCTATACACCCTCTCTTCTTCTCTCATGTGGTCATCCACCATGGATGCTCTAGAAAGGTTCTCCATCGTCGCAGCGTCGTCGTTATGCTGCCTGATCGTTTGCTCGTGGATCTCCGTCTCCTTCGGTGCGCCTCACTCGTCAAGAAGATGTCGGATCTCGTATGTCGAGATCAGGAGATCTGTCACTTGGATCATCAACATGGATTGCGAGAAGTACGTGTTTCATCAACACGCTCGTAAGCGTCTCCTCCGTCAGATCGGACTTGAGATAGAAGGTTTCTTCGTTTAGAGACTCGATCGCAATCACGCTTCAAGAGGTAACCCTATTACTTGTTTGTGGTTTAGACGAAACGATCCGAGAAGTGTTCTTGGATCACGTGGTTTCGTCACATGGTTTCGTCACATGAAAATTTTTTTAATTTTTGCTGCATCGAGCGACTAGTACGACAGGTCGCTCCCGATCGCACATGATGCGATCCTCACGCTTCCGTGATGCGCTTAAGGATCTCCCAATATCCTTCACTTGGTTATATGAGGGTAGTTCCGAGATGTGGTTAGCGAAGGAGGAGTGCTCTACATCCAGATAAAAATAAAAGGCGGTCGTGTGTTTGACTACAATTTGAGTTAGAAATCATATCTTATAATCCCATATCTCACTTGAGTTGTGTCTATTGATTAATCTCCATTTCATCACCTTTATTCCTTCATTTTAGCCTTTAGACCCTAGCTAAATGAATGTATATATCATTATTTTGCATAAGTTAACATATATTATTTATTATATAAATAATGTATAAAATACATTATTTAAAGTCAAAATAAAAGAATAAAAAAATAAAAGAAAATGAAATAAAATACTAAACGTATGTTATGACCCCAAACCTTGAGACCTAGGCACCATGATGACTGGATCGACAAGGAATAAAGTAGGGCGAGATAAGGGCTAATAAATAAAAGGAACCCTAATTTATTTTGCCAAATATTACAGTTTTGTGATTTATTTTATTTTATTTATTATTTTTACTTCAAATCAATAAACTTTTTACATGAAAGTTGTAGATAAAAATACATGGAAAAATACCAAATTTATTTCACACAAAAATAATACAATTTGTACATTCTACACTCGGAATAAAATTCCAAAACTCAAACTTCTCAGACCCATATCTTCTCCACATGAACTCAAAATTCACCAAAGTCATCTTCAATCGCATACAACTTTTATTAGTTATTTAATGAAGGCAGTTTCACATAATTTGGTGTAAAATTTAGGTTTTGGGGCCCTATTGTACTATATACCTGAATAAAATATTCATTTTTCATTATTTATATTTTCATATTTCTATATTTTATTCTTTTATAAGTATTCTTTATAGCACATGTACCTATTTATAATAAAACAAAACCATAAAAAAATACATTAAAATAATTAATATACAAATACATAAATGAATATACTATATATATACCTATATGATTAACACCTATATTTATTTAAGTGTACATATTATTTAAAAAAATACAACAAAAATATATTTATGTGTATAAAAATAAGTAGTAAATATATAAATTATGTGTATAAAAATAAAAGCAAAAATGCAAAATAAAAATAAAATACTTAATATATATGTAAATATACCTATAAATGAACCTCTAAAAAGTAACCTATAATAAATTAGCTTGTAAAAATAAATAAAAATCATAATAAAATACTACATAAAATAATATTTTTTTATATTTAAAACAAACTAATAAGATCATTTATTATTTTATTTTGAATTAATAAATATTTTATTTATTGTGTTGTCTTTTTATGGGTGACGTAGCCCAATCAGGAACCTGGACGGGTTTACCCAGGTCAACTCCTTAGTCTCCTTAGTTTAGCCGCTGTCAGAGCCTTTGACCCTTCTTTCCTCAATTTTTCTCTGTTAATGCTTTCACTAAACTCGACTTCTTCTTGACTTTTAATCCTCGATCATAGCTCTTACTCACCCAAGTGATTCCTCGATCGATGGACCTCTAAATCGAGTGCTTCTCCCAATTGAACCTCACCATGTATATAATATCGCCTCCTCCTCCCTTCGATCTTGGATCCCTCTTCCACAGTTAAAACCCTAACTTTCGAGCATCTTGAGCTTCCTAGTGACAACATGGCCCTTGACGAAGGTTCACCGATCATACTGATGTTGAATTGCAGTAGATCCAACTCAGCACCTCCTCCACCATGACCTCCCGATTGATCCATGCCAAGTGGAGCTTCTTCTTTTATTTATCTTTATTTCTTAGCCAAGTAATAGCGTAGATTAGCCATTACTTTTCTTCGATTCCATCTAGTTTAACCTAAAATCCCAAAATAGAATCATCGGAGCTCCAGCTCTGTCGATTGTTTCCGACCATTCGGATCGACCTCTGCCTTCGCTATCTCCTCCATCACCTTTCCCTATCGCTTCTCTTTGCCCTGCACACGTTTACCCCTCCTGATCTCGCTAAGATCAGGCAGTCTGCTCTCCTCCTTCGCCATGTCACTGGAGAGCTCCACCTGCATTCACCTACGCTCACTCTGGCTTCGAAAGCACCCTAGAACCTTCGTCTTTGTGTGACACATCTTCCTGCAGGTTCTGGAGCGCCAAAAAACCCTTTGGCTTGTAGAGCCAGGTACCTGGAGCCCCCTCGCTTCTCCGACTTCTCCATACCTCGTCGGTGCTTTAGGTGCCTATCTAAAGCTCACTACAGCTCCGGCGCACTTCCAGTCATATTTTGGGACCCTTAGGACATCCTCAGGTGGCCGGAGTCAGCCTCTAACATGAATTGAAGCTCAGATCACAAGGAGTTATTCCCTGTTCTTCGAGGTGAGATCCATGTTGTCCAATCAGGAGCCACTTCTAGAAGGAGCAGCTGTCGTTGGATACACGAAGCCCTCGCTGTTGATTCCTCATCTAGGATCTAATCCTATACATCCATCAATGAAGCGTCATCAGTCGTTGCGAAGGCGACGTGTGACCAAGTAAAGGTCCAGCGTCGTTGATCGCTCACGTTGAGGGTATTTTGCATACACCCTCTCGCTTTTTTGTATTTTATTTTTAATCCATAAATGTTTGTCTGTATTATAAATAGTTTTGTAATATTTGCAAAAAGCCCCCGTACTTTCTTTATTTGCATTTAGGCCAAATCCATGCCACCTCACGTGCATGTGCGCGTGAGGGGAGTGGATATTTTGTAAGAATACCCTAAGCATTTTGTATTCATTTTTATCCTAATTTTTGATTTAATAGTGTAATATTTTCTAGAAAAATTGCATTGGGCATGCTGTACATGAAATTAATTGAATAAATACCCCTCCGAGTATTATTTATTGGATATTTTTGGGAAATTTGCATTTTTGGTTCTAACTTCACTGAGATGTTCAACTAGGGTCCTAGAAATTTCAATATGTGCATAAAACACCCCTACATGGTGTATTTTCTTTTTGTAGATTTTAATTTGTTAAAAATACCCCTGCACCCTTAAAATTCGTAGAAAATTACTATAAATACCTAGCATATATATTTCATTTATATTTTTGATTAGGTATTTTAATCTTATTTTCTATTTATAAAAATAAAAATATAGGGCTACTTACTGCTCTTTGCTTTCAAAACTACAAAAAAATAAAAATGCTTTGAAAAATTAGAAAAAATATATTTTGTTTATTATGGTATTTTGAGCCTATAGACCAAAAAGTACTAAAAAAGAAAAAACGCTAAAAATTAAAAAGATCCAAAATCCTTATAAAAATAATAAAAAATCTGAAAATCTCAAAAATATTTGTTTCCATTTCTAAATTATGTTTATTATATTTATTGTATGTTAAAATAGTTTTGGAAAATTTTGACTCGATTTAGTATTTTTAATTTTGAATACAAGTCGACCTATTTATTCAATCCCTATTTTGGGATATTTTGGACTTTTAAATTACTTAAAAATTAGCAAAAATTACCCAAATGATAAAAATAGTAGAAAAATATATAAAACACAAAAACATTTTATTCTACAATTTTTGGTTATTTTTAGTTGTATTTACAAGTGTATTTCCATATATTATATATAGTCATATATATATATAGCTAAATTATATATTAGGAATAAAAAATAAAAAATTTCAAAAAGAAAATAAAATTTAAAATTTTAAAATATAAAAACAAACTTTTGAAAAAAATAAATAATTAAAAACTCAAAATGAAAATCCAAAAATACCCGAAAAGCCCAAAATCATTTGTCTTTCTGCCAATTTTGATTGTCTATTCTCCGTTGTTCCCTGTGTTCGACCCCTGTTGTACTTGTCTACTATACAAATTATTGTAGGGTATAATAAATTTTGACCATGTGCTTGAGTAATTCATTTCTACGGTGGGTTAATTGTTGATTGACCACATGGTTTTATGAGTGGTCGTCTCAGCGACATTTTGTATTTGATTTCGGTGAGGATAATTTTTAGACCATCGCAAAACCCGTGTCATCACCTACCATCAAGGACACTTTGCCAAATGAGTTGCTTCGACTAATCTCACTGTAATAGTGTTAGATTACTTGAGAGAGAACCATGTTGATGATTAATCCCTGATTTATCATCATTATATTTGTTTATTATCATTATATCTTAAACAATTCAACAAAATAAATAAATTATTAATTAAGTTTAACTATTAACCTTTGAAAAATAATTAACACTAGTTATATGTACATAAATAACGGCACTATTGTGCCTTTATTTTATGTATTTCTTTAATAATACAAATTATATATATAACTTGACATTATTCATAAATAACAACAATAAGAAAATAAAAAAAGAAAAGAAAATAAGCATTTTTATTAAATTAAAAACACCTACAAAAATAATATAGTGTATATATGTTGTGTTTTTATTTCAAGTTCTACATGAAAGTTGCAGATCATGAAAAGATCTACAGTTTTCATGTTGAACATTTTTCTATTTAACACATGTAGCTATTTTAATTATATTTATCTTTTAATTTTTGAATTTCTTAAAATCTCATTTGGCCTAGTGGCGCTTCCACCTCTTGCCACTTGACCCGCATGTTCAATCATTGCCACCCTTAAAAAGGATCATCGGATCAATTAGATCAAATGACTCTGATCACTTTCATCCCACTTTATTTCAAGCTGTTTGATCCTTTGATGAGGATTAGATCAGGTCCTTCCACTGCCATCTCTTCCAGGACCCTCTGATTGGCTTGATCATGCCATCGGAGTTGCTTGCCTCCACCCAACTCACAACCGTCTGATCAAATGATCAGGCAGTATAGCCTTCATCCATAACCTCTTGACCACCTTCTCTATAGGGTGCGAAGAGATCAACCACCCCAACTTCCCTGATTTCCCCCTAACTGCTCTACCCAACTCCATGATCATCTAATGACACCAACATCTTAGCCTCACTTCTTTGTCTTATGCATGAACACATGACCTATAGTTCACTTCTTGCTCTAAAATCCATTAACCGGTGAGTAGTTAAAACCCAAGGAAAACCACATATAACTGTGCACCATCTTCTTCAAATATCCATTCACCACCCATTTTGGAAGTTGTTCACCATTTGACAGGCCAAGGCCCAGCCCTTCTCCTTCCTCCCCTGATAGGAGAGCGAGAGATCGAGGTGGCCAAGACGACATGCGCTCAGGTGTTTACCCATGGTTACATGATCATGTTACGTCATCGATTGACAATCGTCCGAGCTTTCTCCAAGGGCTGAGGAGATGAAGCGACGACCCTAGGGTTGACATTGACCTAAATCCCAGGCCAATATGTCCATGGTGAGAATCTTCAAACTTCAGGTACGCTAAGTTTTACTTTTGTATTATTTTCTTCAATTTCTACCACACTGCACACACATCATCTCTTGACCCTACTGTGACCTCAAACTTCACCGATGGTTTTCAACATTCGCTAGAGGAGCCACTCATCCTCTCCTCTTCTCTACCACCTAACCCACACCAACCCTTTCCTTCAAGGAACCCATTCAGTCCTCCCTTCCTATAGCATAGGACCCTCATTTCACTCAGCGCGCACATACCGTCTTGGTTTTATTTCCCTAGCACTTACAGGTAGAAAGCCCCTTCAAAGGCCGGAGCTTCAACAGTGTCTCTGTTTTATATGTTGTCCACTGATGTAATTTCACCGACTTTACTCCTCCGATGCATGCAGAGCTTGGTCATATAGTCAGGACCTTCACCAGAGCTTTGTGAAGGTCTACCGACTTTTATCATAGCATGACGTGAAAGGAGTACAATGGAGGTCATCGGAAGTCTATCATCGCCACCACTACAGAGAGGAAGATGGAGGAGCACAAGTTAGCAAATGTCGTTGGATGGTTCTGTATCTGACGATCCTGTACACTCCACAACCTCGATGTCAAGGCTTGAGCCTCGGTGGAATAGAAGCATCATGGAAGCACAAAGGTTTTTCCACGTGGCCTCCGAACTTGCACTAGCCCGAATCTATCTCCTAAACTCACTGCACGTGCGTAGTGTGTGTGAGGATGGGATATTTACAGCCAAGCTCCGTGAACTCTTCAAAATTTCCTACAGGTCCTCCAAGGGCGTGTGAAGACTGCATGTGTGCTTGGAAATTTTGCATAAAAGCCCTGTCGAGTTTTGAATATTATAAATATGCCCCACGCATATGGAAACTTATAGATAAGACCCTAGCGTGTTCCTATTATTGCATTTATGACCTTGGAAGGCTTGAATTGCAATATATTATATATACTTTATGCATGTTTTTATTTCAATTTTGCCCCTCGTCTTATTTTATAATATCTTGAGCATATGGACTCTATTTGACATGAAATGAATTTCATTGTACTGCTTATTTTATTATCTATCTAATGGTCATTTGTTATCTAATTTGTACCATTAAAGTTGATCAATTAATTAGAGATAAGATTTGTAATATGCTTCTCATTTAAGATGCAATTAATGCCATGTCGTTTTATTTTAAGCATCAATTTGAACTTGATTTCTAATTAAATATCTTGCTCAAGTTATATATCTATTTAGGGGCCAATTCATGTATATATTTATCCATGTGTATACTTAATCTTATTTAGTTGCATTATATTCTTAATTAACATGAATCAAAATCAAACAAAAAATGCATCTGTTGCATAAGTAATGTCTTGCCTCATTGTAAGTCTTTTGACCTAGATAACTTACTCAACCGCTTAACCTAGGTATTAGGACTTAGTTAGTCGCATCGAAAGCATGTGTCCCTGAGTTCGATCCTGGACTTATACAAGTTAAAAATATATTTAAATTGAGTCCTCCTCGTGGATATATTTGACTCGGTTTTGATCGATGTGTATTTGGTCGCATTACAACGAGACCAAATTAATATAGCAAAAAATGCATTCATCAGATGGAGCTGTTGTCGAGGATACATCTTCATCTTTGTGATTAATTAGATTTTGATATGTATTTAAGTTGATTTTATGATATTTAGGTTAGTCTATTTTGTGATTAACTTTCATTATTTTTGTTATGTTATGTCTCATTTCTTAGTTATTTCTTTTGATGTTTTCTAATTCATTGGTTTGTCACATGGCTTGCAATGATCGAGGATGCTTGGGAAACTCAGAGGTGATGAGTCGGAAGCTCCCACTGTGAGGAGTCATAGAAGCACCTTTTCGAAGAACTAAAAAAGATAATTCACATTTATGTTATCACTTTTGTTGTATATATGTGTCCCGCTGCGAGGAGACGTAGAAGCACCTTTTCAAAGAATTAAAAAAGATAATTCAAATTTATCGTTATTATTTGTTGTATATATGTGTTGTAATCTGTTTTTACGGTGGTCCTCAGTTGAGCACTCACGTGACTAATAAGGACTTGGACATTAATAACGGTGTGTTGAGCTTGTTCGCCCCAAACCTGAGCGGGGCTCAATTTGATTGTTCGAATTAGGTCTGATTCTCACTCTTTATTCTTTTATTTTAGCTATTTTTCTTGGCAAAGCATCATGTAAATATCTATAAATACAATAATTTAGTAAATTGCATGTTCTTGTTAATATTGCATATTTAACATGCATTTTTGGGAAAAAGAAAAGAATAAAGGGACAGAAAAAGAATGGAGTATTTAGAATAAATACAGAGTGACCCAAACCCCAAGAGAAGGTAAAACCTTGACCTAATCACAAAATAAAAAGATTAGAGAGAGATAGGGTCTACTTTGTGATTGTGTATATTACCTACATGTGTACATACCTATTCTTGACAAAATAAAATTAATTCATTATTTTATATCCTTGTATATATTATTAAAAATAAATATAAAATAAAACAAAAAGTAGAAAAATTAAATAAAAATAAAAATAAAATCTTCCCTTCATTGTATAAAATACATATGAAAAATAAATTAGTGTATATACAATATATAGTATTATATACAGGTATATTATATTTATGTATTATGTACAAGTATTTTTGTTATGTTATTTTTACAGAAATACCCTTATTTTATATTTTATTTATTTACAACATATTTTTAAGAATACAAAATAATTTTATTTTATTTTTATTCATTATTAATTATACATAATAAATATGGGATTTAGTACATGTACATGTATTTTGTACAATGAGTGAAAAATTTATTTTATTTTTATTTAAATTTTCTAATTTTAAATTTATTTTGTATTATTTTTAGAAATATATACAAATGAGTGACAATAAGAATTTAATTTTATTTTGTCAAAAATAATTATGTACAATTATATGTAATATGCACAACACAAAGTGAACCTTATCTCGCTACTAGTTTTATTTTGCGATCAGGTCAAGGCTTAACCTTCTCTTGGGGTTTGGGTCACTCTGTATTTTTATTCTAAATACCTCCTTCCTTTTTATTTTCCTTTATTTTTTTTATTTTTGCATAAAAACATGCTAATTATGCAATATTAACAAATGCATGCAGAATGCTAAGTTATTGTAATTACAGGTATTTACATGATGTTTTGCCAAGATAAATAGCTAAACTAAAAGAATAAAGAGTGAGAATCATGGATTCATCAACCTACTCCTTCCACGTTCGCCGAAGGTCGAGCTCCATCCCTAGTCACTTCTTCCCTATTTATATGCAATAACCTCGACCGGAGCCCCGCCCTCGAGTCACTCTACCATTTGCAGGTCCTAACGCGCTCTAGGATCCCATTTCGAGCCTTCAGTTGCTCAGGCGGAGCACCTCTAGGTGGCTGGCCAGCGCCACATCCATCCGACCGTCACAATCTTTATCGGGCCCCTAAGCCCGACATGCCGCACCTCCAGGAAACTGCTGGACCCTCTCGATCTTCCATCGGGTCAGTGGATCTCCCCTTCTGCATGATCGGAGCTCGGCTTGGAGAAGTTCTTGCAGACCCTTCCCCAGCCGTCAGATGAGCCTCCTCTTTCCAGATGACATCCCAACCGCTGACCATTACAGCCTTTTAGTAGTTAGATCTGACACCCTTTGACACATCCGACCGCACGTAGTGGACATTCTCTAGACCGTCAGATCTGGGGCCGCTAGTCGATCAGGTCCGTACGCCAACACCTCCACCAAAGCCCGCCACGTGTCCTCACGTGCCTCGTACGCGCCCTGCAAAGGTATATTTCCCTTTTTATCCATGTTTAGTTTATTATTTAGTGTTTAGTACAGTAAAATAAAGTTGTTGTACATATGATTTATAGTTTGGACCTCCAATTTTTAGTATTTGCATTTTCGTCCCTCCGAATATGAGACACGTGGATGTTCACCTGATTTTTGGGTTAATTACACGATATGTCTCGAACTTTTGAGCTGTTAGTTAATGAATGAAAGGTTTCTAGTATTTGCATTTATACCCCTGTGAGGCTTGTTCACGTGATGTACGCGTGTTTATTTGGTTGCAACTTAGGCCCTACATTTCTCTACTATGTTACTGTTTGGGCATGAACTTTGTTTTAATTGCAAGTAGGTCCCTATAAGTTGCGTGTCCTTTATTTAATTTAATAAATATCAAATTAATTCCATAAAATCTCTAAAAATTATTATTGACTTCGGTAGTCATGTAGTATTTTTAGTGATTTTTGTGGATTTATTCAGTTGTATTCAATATTTTCTTAAAATAAAAAACCCATAAAAAGTGTTCTGTCTATTTTGGAAAATACATAAAAATATAAAAAATTATCCTAAAAATTCCATAAAAATATTTGTTTTTGTGTTTTTGTATGCCTTATCTTTAGTAGCATTTTCGTTTTAAAATCCTTTACAAAAACTCTAAAAATTACAAAATATCTAGAAACTTATAAAAATCATAAATAATTCAAGAAAAATAAAAAAATATCATTTCAGTTTCTTTTTGAAGAATTTTATTTATATTTGAATAAAATTACCTTTTCAGGACTTTAGGGTACTTTGAGTAATTTTAATTTGCAATTTAGTCATGGCTGGGTACTTTTTGTAGTTTTCTCCTCTGTTTGATTTTTATAAAATCATAAAAAACATCAGAAAATCCCAGAAAATTACCAAAAAGAGTTTAAAATTTTAGAATCCAAAAAATACTTTTATCTTAATTTTTGAAAATTTTAATCTTAAATAAAAATTGAAAAATCTTATTGGTTGCCTTGTTTTTTTGCTTGATTTTGTCTTTTAATTCAAAAACTAAAAATTTGGAAAGTAAAAACCACTAAAAATTTGTTTTGTTTTATTTTCTGAAATTGACTACTTCGTAGGCTTACTCTTGCTCCTTGTGTTCAACCCTGGTTGCTATATGAGGTAAAAATAATTGCAAAGACCGCTTACATTTTGATTGCTTGTTTTATTTGCTTGAGTGGTTTAACTTTTTCTTGTTGAGTTGGCCTACTGATTGGGGTCGCAACAACCATTGATTTATCTTGATACTTAACCCTAGTCGGTAAGCCGCTCATTAGTATACGGCTCTTCGAGCATTATTTAGATCATGTATTTCATGTGTGCTTGATTGAAGTTAGGATACAGTTACAATGCATCTAATGAGATTCACATCATATCAAAAGACTCATGAGATGCACATAACAACGTAGTGCCTATTGGAAGGAAATCATATATATATATATGATTTTTTTTCAATGGACCCCGTGCCCATTAGACATGAGATGAGCATGCTTCATCTCCATTAGCTTAAAAAATAAAAATACAAGCTTCAGTAAGCGATATATATATATATATATATCCAAGATTCAGTAATATATATCGAATTTCAGTAAGCAATATCATAGCTTTAGTAACTAATATAAAGTTACAAGTAAGTGTCCAAAGTTAATGATTAGATTGCTTCCTTTACTTACAATTGATTCAAAGTTATTGATGGCAATACATAAGTTACTGAAGCGTTTAATATTATTAATATAAAGTTACTGATGGCAATAAGAAAGTTACTGATGCGTTCATTATTACTGATATAAAGTGTTACCGATGGAAATATGAAAGTTACTGATGCGTTCAATTATTAATGGCAATACGGAAGTTACTAAAGTTACTGATCACCAGATTAAGATCTAACGGGTGAGATTAGGGGTTCATCTCATCTCTAATGGGCATGGGTCCATTGGATAAGCTCTATATATATGTTGGAAAAGGGAGCCTACACCTCTGTGTAGGTAAATTTCCTGCACTCGTCCCTTTTCCCCTATATTTTTTTGATTCTTTTGAATTGAATCCTTGGGGGTATTAGATCACAATATCACCTTGACATAATTCAAATTTCAACTTATTTCGAGACTTCTAGCTTATCTATCAAGAATCAAATTTTAACGATCTTAAATTTGCTAAAATCGATCACTTTTGATGGACATATTAGGAATGCTTGTTTTATTTCACATATTCTAGTTAATATTCTAAGTAAATCTCCGAAGGATCCTTTTCAAATAAATTAAGGTGAAAATAGATATGTAAAATAAAGTTACCTACAACATGGGATTGAGTATGTGTGTGTACATATATATATATATATATATATATATATATATATATAGAGTGGCGATCCTGTGAGATGGGGATTCTGTGAGATGGTGATATGGGTAATCTCAACTACCCATTTTACCATCGTTCACGACATGAAACCTGGGGGGATTTAGATAGAATAATGAGTGAAACACGTGTTTCAAATTTCAAGTAAAAAAAACACCCCTAACATGTCCATCTAGAGGGGGTCGATTTCAGCAATTCTGAGACCGTTAAAATTTGACATTCTTGATGGAGGGGATAGAAGTCTTGAATTAAGTTGATTTCGGAATAGCACCATGATGGTATATAGTGATCTAAATCCCCCCAGGTTTCATGTCGTGAACGATGGTAAAATGGATGGTTGAGATTACCCATCTCACCATTTCACAGAATCCCCATCTCACAGGATCGCCACTCTATATAGATATATATATATATATATATATATATATATAGGAAAAAATAGAAGTAAGGTGACACCTTTCTGCAAAGACCGTGAGACATACCACCTCAACAATTCGATCTAATCTACAGTGTACAACATAACTGTCCTATTTGTTGAAAACGACTATCCCAAACTAACGTTATAATCCTATATTTAGTAATATTCTCTTTCCTATCTACTCAATCATCTATCTGCTTTTAATGAAGCTCCAATTACAGAAACATTTTAAACATTTATTTTTATAGCACACGATTACTAAGAATAGTAATAATTCGAATTTTTGATTTTTTTTGTAGATTTTTTCATGCATTAAAACCATTATCACCGCTAATGAAATGTTTTACAACAAAATTCCTTCATATCACTTATCGTTTTGCAATGGAGTTCAACTTTCTTCCATGTTGTTTTTGATGTTCTCTCAAAGGTCATGAAATCCTTCTCTGATTCAACCCAGGTTTGTCTTTGTTTTATAAACATAAAATTTTTAATACACTTTCCAAAAAACATTTGCTCGTTCAATGAGAAGGCATTCACATCCATTTCTTTAATTTTTTAATAGTTTAGCGCTTACATTGTGTTTCTCTATATCTACAGTCAATCATTTGAAGAATCATGACGCCAGGAAAGTTTTTATATATTTTTGAATTCATCTTTTTGGGTATGCCTTTTAGTATGTTAAAACATAAAATTTTGTTCGCAAATCAATAGGATATCGATCTCACTATGCATTACAAGACCATTTTTTCATTACAACTAAATTTTGAAGTTATATAATTCATATTTTGTAAGTAAATGTTTTGCTTTAAGTTAATGTAATAAAAATTTAATATATGTAAACTATTGACAAATTTTGTAAAATATGAAACAAAAACGCAATTTATGTACATTTATTCAAAATTTTTTTATAAAGAGATAAGTATCTTTCATTTGTTAAAATCCTTTTTTCAATAATCATCAATTATTGGTTGAATAAGTGCCATATTTAGTAAATTGTTATATTCAAATCCATAATACGTAGTATTTTTATGATTTTTGTTTTTTTTTGCATAGAGAAGCCATCCTCTCATTTCATCTTGATTGTCCAATTATCTCACTTATCCTAAAACATGTAATATAAACGTACTTTTTTTTGTAAAACAACATGAAAGTACACAAATTAAAATATTTATATAATATAATTCATTGCTTTTTATCTGAAGTTTTTTTTGTAAATATGGGCTTGATTTTGCAAAATAATGTCATCATTTGTAATATATAATCATCGAATGTAAAATATATCTGATTATAAAATACATCTAAAGTTATTTTTATGAGTGTAGAAGCTTGTTTACGTTCAGCTTCGACATTTCATTGTAAGCAGGTTAAAATTTTTGTTCTTTGTATGTAAAACACTGTTAATTTTTGTAATAAAAGTTTATCAAGTTATAAAATAATTTAGCTTATTGCATATGTTATTTATGTATTTTTATGAGCCAAGCACGTTTGTATTTGATTTTGTTTATCGTTTGAATTTCAGCTTCAATAGGAGTAAAATTGCATTGTCCTTTTTGTAAAACACTAGCCACTTATGTAAAAACTGTCATCCAATTGTAAAATAAATTGACTTATTAAGGGTTTTTTAGTTGTTTTTATAGGAGAGAGGCACATTTCGGCTTCTAATATTTTTTTGAGACAATAATCCATAACTTTATTTATTTTGCATAGTCATTTTTACTTATCATAGGAACCTTAATGAATGTGAAATTTGAAATGACGTAATTTTTCAGTTACATTTCGCTTAATATAGTAATCAAGGATATGTTGATTTATTAATAAATTAGTCATAAATTAGCTTGACCCTTTTTTAAGTAAATTTGGTTTGATTGAACACTATCTCTTCAAGTAGTGGTTTTGATCTTGTACAACTATTCATCATCCAACGTCACAAATTCACACCTTTCCAAAAACAAGAAAACGTCCACCTCATTTGAATGGTTCCTATGTGTGTGTAAAGTAAAGCTGCTCCCATTTCTCTCAATTTTTTATTTTTTTTGAAAAATATTTCAGTAGGATTTTACCATTATATCCCTATATTATGTCATTCAAATTTCGGGCGAAACAGAGGTTGATTTCAATAATTCTGTGACCGGTAAAAAATGACTGTCTAGATGGAGGTTGTATTAGTCCCTGTTTCTCTTGAAACTTGAATGACATAATACATGGATATAATGAATTTTCATGGATTTATTTTTCAAAAAATAAAACACGTGAAAAATGGGGCATGAAGCCTAGTTAGCTCCCCCAAGAGGCTCCCACATTTTCCCCTGTATATAGGGGAGACTTTCATTGAGGCTTGACTTTCCTAGATGCATGGAAAGCCACATCATTTTGGATATTTTTCTTATTTATTTTACAAATTCCAACTCCATAAATTTAATAATAAATATTAACATAATATATATATTTATCTAAAGTTTTGTGAAAATATTATTATATTAGGCAATAAATGTTAGTTACAATGGATGATATATTTTACAAAATAGTATGATCATCATTACTTAATAATGTGCAGTTTTTATTATACAAAATTGTTACACAATTTACAATATGATAGTGGCTTTTTTAAATTTAAGGAAATGCCCACCTCATTGGAAGAGTCCCTTATATATGTTTGTAGGATCCCTAATCCCTACATGTTCATTAAGATGTTTAAAAAGTCATATATTATATTTGCATGTACAAATTCACCTCCAAGGGATCAAAAGTCACATATAGTTTAAGTTTCATATTTTCAATAACCCTAACATTTGCATTCAGTCGACATTCTCATAACCCAAACATAAAGATGCCCATGTTTAATTTAATGGTGCAAATCCATGACTAAAAAACAGTACTCATTTTTTTCTCATGAAAAACCAAACCTCTTCCATTCAAATTTCCAGTTCAAACAAAGTTTGGGAAAAACTCCAACTTATAAAAAATATATGTTTTTTCGATTGTTCTACTAAAATTTGGAGAATTTGAATGATCAAGCATGAAACGACACCTAGCTGATTATATGTGATAACTTCACAAAAATACGAAACGACTTATGAATGAGACCTAGCTAAATCCACTCCATGTGCATCCATTCCCCTGAGGGGTCATTCTCCATGACATGGACATTTTTTGCAAAACCAACTTTCTAAATTGTCTAAATCACCCTCGAACTATGATTTTTCCCTACATTTAGGTCCTTCTCGACGTTGTCGTCATAACTCCTTTGTGACCTAGATCTCCGTGGAGATGTTGAGCAATAGAAAGGTAGCCTATGCTTAGAGGGAGTTGTTGTGTGGTCCAAAGAGGAGCCTCAATATTTTTTTGAAGGCAAATGGATCATTCCCCACCTCTTGCTGCCTTTGCTTTTGTCTACATTTTAGGGTTCCCCATGCCTTAAACTACACTTCATCATTTTTGGGGATAAGGAACTTGATGGCAATGTCTCCCTTCCCTCTCAAAGACCATATAGATATATGTGGTCGTCAATTATTTTTTATAATAATAGTGTCCGCTCTAGTGGTACATTATTAGGAGTCAATATGTCTTGGCAGCCTATCATGCAAATGTACGGACATATTGCGTCCACGCATGTACAAGGTATATATGTGTTAATCCTCTACTACTTGTGCATGTATAAGAGATTTTATGTCCTTGTGGGATTTTATGATCCATCAAATATTATATTTGATAGTTTCGTTGCATCTAGGAAAGATGTGGATGCAACGAATCCAATAAAGATATTGATATAGTTATTACATTTAGTAAAGATTTCAAAAGTATCTTAAATATAGTATATAGATTATGGAAATTGGTTGACGGTGCAATATTAACCAGGATAGTTTGAGGATATTAATATAAAAATCATATATATATATATATATATATATATATATATATATATAGGGTAAAATGGGGCTGCCCCCTTGGAGTAGCCAACTTGGCTACTCCCACCCCTATTTTTCCCTTATTTTTTTATTTTTTTGGAAAATAAAAATTTGTATATTCATCATTATATCCCTTAACATTTTATTAAAATTTCGTCAGAAACAGAGACTCCTAGGCCCTCCATCCAGACATCATTTTTTTAACGGTCGCAGGATTTTTTAAATCGACCCTGTTTGGATGGAGGCTGTAGGAGTCTCTGTTTCTGACGAAATTTTAATAGAATGTTAGAGGGATATAATGATGAATTTACAAATTTTTATTTTCCAAAGAAATAAAAAATGAGGGAAAAATAGGGGTGGGAGTAGCCAAGTTGGCTACTCCCAGGGGGCAGCCCCATTTAACCCATATATATATATATATATATATATATATATATATATATATATATATATATATATATATATATATATACGAGAAACTTCAAATGAGGCGGGGTCTCACCATATATATGGTGAGCCACCCTCATTTTAGACATCTTTCCAATATATTTTACAATTTCTTATTTCATACATATAACAATAAATATTAGCACAACATATATAGTGAAATAAAATTATGAAAATATTATTATATTGGATGGAAATGTTATTTTAAATTTGGATGTTATATTTTACAAAATTCATTTTTTACAATGTGCAGTTTATACTTTTACAAAATTGTTACAGAGTTTTACTAAATTCACAGTGGCCTTTACAATGTGTGTGTGTGGGGGGGGGGGGGTCGATGTGCTATTATAAAGATAAAGAATAATCTAGAGTAAATAATATATTATTAGGTTTTCTTACACTACAATAAAATGGGATTATAATTGCATTTTTTTAAAAAGTACGTCACTAAATCGCCTGCGGTTAAATATATCGTGATGATATTATTCGTTATGAAATGATTTTTTACTTGAAATCAGTGATAGATATCGTATCTATTGATATATTATTAGAGACAATCCATATAACGATGCTTATGCATTATTATTTGTAAAATTTTTAAATAATCATGTTAGCAACGATTAGTTAAAATTCTAAAAAATAATAATAGATAAACATTGTTATATGAACAGTCACTGATGATATAACGATGGATATGCCATTTGTTATTAATTTCAAGTGTAAAAATAATTTCGCAACGATTAATAACCGATAACTTAGTGGTGGATTTGAGAAAAATATCAGTATAGCATCACTTTAATTTGTTGCATTTTAAGGTGGAAATTTGATTGATGGTGTATATGCACTAATCAACATCGAAAAAGTTTTATGTACAAGGAGCATATTACTAATTTTAAGTAGCCCTCCCTTTAATCTTAATTCTCGTATTGCGGTGTAAAATTGTTAATTGAACTCCAAGAATAATTTCGTGAAGCAAGCAGCGAGTGTAAATATATCAATGAACCATTATAAATCTGTGTGTTGTATGATTGCATGTATTGTTATAATATAGGACATGAGAGTGCCTCCTAAATATCATTGACAAAAAAACAACTCAGAGTTTTAATATATATGCACAGATACAGATCAAGATCAAGTAAAAAAATCCAAGATCATGCATTTTGATTTTTGTTCTCTTAATTATCTTTTCCTACTAAAATGCCAATGAGCACCCACAACCACAAGACCCAATGACCCTTTAAAAGCTAAGATCCCATCATGCTTAAAACCATTAACCATTGGTGTGTCAGTTGGGATAAGCTCAAAGATGGGGTGGATCTCAAGCATAATCCATTGTTGGATGTAGACCTATGGATCAATTAAGTGCCACCAATATAAAAATAGCAAGTGCTTAGGCCATGATGAACCCCAACAAGAAGGTCCCTTTCTAGGGGACCAATTAGGCTTTTTCCTCTTTAAAGAAGAGCCCCTCAAATCCAAAGCTTAATCTTTTAATCAATATTAAAAAGAGAGAGAGAGAGTCTAGAAGACATCAAAGGGGTCTCTATGCTCAAGGGCATCATCATGGTCACATGGACCTCTATTATGATGGATTCCCATATTTGGGTTAAATCAACCTTATATTTTCTTTAAAATTTGTTCCAATATCTTAGAAGGTACCATACCACCGTCCCCATCCTTTGTACTCTTTGGCACAAGGCATGTGGCGTTCACATGTGTGGAAATGGAGGGTATAGCATCTCCATGTGGGCAGCCCATCCCCAAACTAAGATGGGATATTGATTAATCTAATACAGACATAGGTCGCATATATGATATACTAAGATGCCCACTTAAGTATATTTTATGGCAATCCATGCACATCTTTAAGGAAAAATGCCTAAACATGGACATGATAGCACATGCTACACTCTACACTACCAAGGATACAAATCACAGGTGATCCTAAGGATGTCTACTTTCTTTTAATATAATTTTAAATGTAGATTCCTAAAAAAGTATATAGAATTACTACGCCACCTTAAAACTGTCTCTTTTTAGTAGTTAAACCACCACATACTCATAACCACCATTATTTTGCACACATTTTAGGGGCAATTTTTTTTGTAATTTTATGTGCATAAACAAGAAAATGGATGCAACACACACATTCTTTGTTAGAATAAAATATCCCAGCACAAATCATGATCCACTCATGCAGTAACTAATATATTTTTAGGCCACTTGCAATTTTATTATAATTTAGTTTTTATCACTTATACCCTTCTTAACTTTTCTAGTATCAATTATGCTCCTCATTTTTTTAATATCAGTTATGTCCTTGACTTTTTAAAAATTTCATGATTCTGCCCACCTGTTAAGGTAAATGTAGGCATAATTGATATTACAAAAGGGTAGAATGGATATTACAAAAAATGAAGGAACATAACTGATATTGCATAAGTTAAGAAGGGCACAAGTGATATAAACCTTATAATTTCTGATCGTATACAAGTGAAATATTACCTCTAGTCTCCACTACTTGTAATTTATTTGGGAATAAAATCCTTATGTGCATGTTCGGATAGGTGGTTAACCTCTCCGGGGGTTTACCCCTACCAACATCTCTTTTTCTCTCTCATGTAGGGTTCACTCTTTCTTTCTTTTTTAATACATTAAAAAAATCATTTTTTATTTATTCTAAAAAAATAATATATTATATCATAATATCATCTAAAAAATATAAACTACTCAACTTCTACCTACTTTTTAAACTCCAATACAATCACATCACAATAACTACTTACTTTTCCAAACTTCAATACAATTATATCACAACAAACACAACCCCAATATAACCCTCTATCCAAACACCAAATACAAAAATGAGTTACCCTCTAACAGTTTACCCAGAGGTAACCCGGTACCAAACAGACCCTATGAGAATGTACTTATTTTCTGTTATTCTAGTCATGACATCACCAACATCTATTACACATGCACACTTTTTTAGTTGTGGGCTCTAAACAAAATAAGAGAAAAATCGATTAACATGTAAAAAAATTATTGAGCTTCTTTGTTAGTTGTTTTATACTACAAAGAATCAAAATGGATTTCCTATATGATATTATTATCCCTTTACAACATTAAAAAAGCACCAATAAACACTGGTTGTGAAGAGACAATCCGTGCAGAATCCGATGCCAATCACGTGATTAGTGGCAATAATCCAGAGCATATCACACTAATGGACGGTTTCAAAACTTGACCTCAATCCACATCAATGTGAATATATATTGACATGAATGGTTTGGAAACTTTGAAGACGAGTGAGGAACAACATGGCATGGCCACCTGCATTTCACATGCCTCAAGGAATCCATCTCTATCAAACAATCAACGGCCATGATCAAGATCCCTTCTGATGATCGGACGTACTTCACGATGACCATCTCACGGTCTACATAGTTCGTTAGATATCGATCGAAGTGAATCGGTATCACTCAATCAAAATGCTTAAGCTCAAACTGAGAGATCTCGAATTGGTTAGTTTTTTTATTGAATAAAATAGCTACAGGATAATTAAATAAAATGCATCTATATTGACACTTTTTTTAAATGTGTCACTAGATAGTCCGTTGTTAAATATATATAACAACAATATAACTAGCAGCGAAAATATTTGTTCTATTTGAAATTAGTGACGAATGTCATATCCGTTGTTGTATTATTAGCGAGGTGAATGCAAAATGCTTATCCGTTGATATTTTTCAAATTTTTCATTATATTTTCAATTTAAAATTTAGCAAAAACCACTTAAAATCTTAAACATAATAACAACGGATAAGTGTGACTATATGGACCATAGTTAATATAAATTATATGGTAATAAGTATGATATTCGTTGATAATTTTAAATATAAAATAAGTTTTAAAAAATAGACGATATAATGTCGGATTTTATTTACTGTATTTTGAGAGGATTAAGGCATACATAAAGGGAAAATTAATATTGCATCTTCGTCACATCACGCTTAATACAGGAAAAAGGTACAAGTTATAATGCATAGGGCCTGCTTGGTTGCCAGGGTACCTGGGGTAACCTGGCATATCCCTGTCTCCAACACTGCATTCCTGGATTGGGAATAGTTATATTGACACTATAATTTCTTCGGTATAATAGTTTTTAATCTTGTCCAAATACACTTATTAACATAAAAACATATTATAATCATCAACAAAGTTAATATAACACATAATCAATGTCACATTACATCACAATTATCATTCCAACCATCCCAACCATTCAAACAGCTATTATTCACACGAGGATACCCCAGCCCAACCCAACCCAATCCAACCCAGTAACTAAACATACCCATAGGGTATTGGTACAGAAACAAATGCGTACCCGGATGGCATGACATTTTTTCTAAAAACAAATGCAACGTGTTTTTTTTTAAATTTTACTAAAAAAATGGAGTGGCCACAACAAAATATATCAATCTCAAATCCTTGTTCTTTGTGGAAATGTCAACAAGAAGAGAATTGTTAGAACCATATTTTGGATGAAATGGATTGAAACCTTTAATGGGTCATGGGCTTATGGCCTTTTAGGCACGGGGACTAAAAGAAATAGGTAATGAGCACCATCTTCAATCACGAGCATGATTTTTATCTGACTCGTTCTTCTTCTATGTGCACCTGGCTCAACTGTTAATACTACAAGTTAGGATATCACCCATTTAAGAATAGCCCCTAGGGATGCAAGAGGATATAGATATATTAATGTTGATCCTACTACTATAACCATAGCTTTAATAATCGAATTGAGCTGCCCATCCATTCGGACCAGTTGGATTGAGAATCGGTCTTGATCTGTCGATTTTTCTGGTTCTATCATAAAATTATAATAATATTAAAATTAAAGCCAAGTTGGTTGCGCTCTAGTTGAACCTGATTGGTCGAACACGCCATACATCGAGAAATTAAGTGGAAACCAAAAGATCCATTACCTTCCTTCAAGCCCTAAAGTTTCTCTCCTCCATGCATGCCGTACCCCCGAAATCCATCTTTACATCTTAATAAGGGTTATGGTTGTCAACATTAAGATATGTGAAAAACTATGCCATGATCTTCTCAGATAAAAAACCCATGGTGTGGATTGGAATCCTTATGGGTGCGTTTGGTTCGTAGGTTATTTTGGGGGATAACCCGTTTTTGTGTTTTGGTGTTTGATTAGTGGGTTAAAGGTTGGGAGGGTTTGTGTGATGTGATTGTATTGAAATTTGAAAAAGTGGGTATTTATTATGATATGCTTGTATTGAAATTTGAAAAAGTGTGTAGTTGTTGTGATGTGATTGTATTGAAGTTTGAAATAGTGAGTAGAAGTTGAGTGTTTTAAATTTTTAGATGATATGATGGTATAATATATATTTTTTTGATGGAAAGAGGGTGGGCCCCACTAGTTGGTTAGAAATATGGATTTCAGGGATAACCCCCTCAAAGTGGGGGGGGGGGAGGGGAGTAATCCCCAAACCGAACGGGTCCTAAAACACCTATAATTATCAGAATTCATTAAATCTAATTTTCTGACTTGATCTATTATCCAGATCAGGTAAATGAGTACTTTTCTTATAGTTTTAGTCTAAATTTCCAACGAGATCAAGAACATCGAAATCAGGCATCGAATGAGGAAGTTACACGCGTTTAACGATCATGTGCACCTTTTGAGTCTGGGACCCGAGCCAATATGAGACTAAGTTGTTGACCCACTTATGCTCATTAGCTACCTTGAGATCGCCAGAGCTTGACAACATTTTATCGCACATGTTTGTCGATCCGAGGGCACTATTGCGAAGAGATCGATACGAAGATCGAGATGTGTGGTGCACATGGTGCAGGAAACACCTTGAAACCATCGTTCTAGGAAGGGAGAGTCAAGAGGGAGCGACATTGTAGGTATGGTGTCGACTCCTTAATGTTGGATTTTCACGATTTTTACACCATGGGTATTGAGTATTGTGTGCTAATCAGAAGAAGTGTTTTTATACCCCAAAAATCTTTTTATCGCAATCAAACAAGTTTGGGGGTAGATTTTCATTTTTGTCTTCATGTTATAAACAATTCTGAGTGATTCAGTTAACGCATGTAAACAGAAATTATACTACTGAGATGTGAGAGAGGTGAGAATTAAATGCACGTGCTCAGATCAAGGATCTATATCATTTCACGTAGGATGTATTTTGGGATATCAGGTTATTGCGGCATGTTTCAGGTGATTCCAGTAGATCTTATGCAAAGTAAATTGCTAAATTGGCCTCAATTGAGATTTTTCATCCTCCAGTTAGCGTTTTAAATTAGGGTTTTAGTTTTTCATCCATTAATTAGAGTTACTCTAATTAAGGTTTAGATTAAATTTATTTCTGTCCAATCAAGTACGTTGCAGTGTTATTTTTAGTTAAATAATGATTCGAGTGTGATCTGCAATTAATTAGTTAGAGATAATTAGAGGCCAAATCGAGGTATGTTAGTATTTGATTTTATTTACATTTTATTCTTCTAATTCTACCACATCGTATATAAAATGATGGTAACCTAATGTTTTGATCATTTCAGAGTAAACTAAAATTTGATATTTATCTCTTTTAGCTCTCCCTCTATCTCTTCTGCATGCAATCTCCGTGATTTTTTCTCCAAATCCCTCGCATCCAGCGAGTTTTCTGTTCTTCTACCCTCCAAGTTCTTCCACTAAATAATATTTCCATGACCAAAAAATAATTTTCACCATCGAAATTTCATTTTGCATCAATTGGTATCAGAGCATGGTCTACAGATAGTCATCACAATCTGACGATCTGTATAAATATTCGCGTGGACACACAACTAAAGAATCGCGATCAACGGAACATAAACGACATGTTGAGGAAGCCTACAATAGAGAGATGGTGTCCATATGCCTCCAATTTCAGTTGAAACTACAGAAGCTCATCGTAGGTCTACGGAAACTTAGCGCTACTAGATCGACTCCACCGCCATTCATGACGTTACAGCCACCTGCAGTCGTTGTTAGGAGATTCTCAAACTTCCTCCCCCTTCCCAAACATTGCAGGAGCTTTGACCAACTCCAACAATCAACCCGTCACCACCACCTCTCGTCCTTGAAGTTGCTGTCCAGGAGGTTCCTGAACCTCCTCTCCCTTCCCCGACCTTACATGTCTACTATCCCACCAATCCAACTAGTCTGCCGATCCCTCTAGCCCCCGTACGCCACCCTAACAGACCCATCGTCATCCCTTCTTGCCATCCCAACCCCCCCTCCATTATCAGTCCCTAAAAAAACCTACAACTGGTCAACCCACCCCCACTGTAGCCACACTTCCCACCAGCCTCGCCACCTATCCTGCTAAATCCTCACTCTCATTAGCCCTAATACCATCCTTGGCATCAAAATCACAACGGCCACCTTCCCAAGTGTCACCGCCTCCCTTAACCCCCACTCCTACCACCGGTCAAGCCTAACAACAACCCATCGCCGCCGAGAGACACAACGACCCCTGCGAGCCAACTAGTTGCATCGCTATCTCATGTGCTTCTAGCATAGCCACCGCCTCCATTCCAATAAACTTTGTGCTATCGCAACTGCCACGAAAAGTACCAGAAGAGGGGCCTCGATCCAAAACTACGACGACATCAGCGAAGCCATAGCTGCACAGGGCGTTAGTGTCTGCGACGCATAGGAGAAACCCTCGTGAGATCTCAATACCTTAATGGAATTTTAGGTATATTGAGTTGTCATGAGGGAATTTTGAACCCCCTCTACAAAAAAACTCTTTATCTAAATGCTAAACTTGGTGGAAAGTAAGAGGGAGAATATACTAAAGTGAAGGGATATGAATTTTTCTTACACAACCTCTAGAAAATTACAAACAGAATACTGAAATAAGAAAGGGACAACTCAATCCTAGTCCGTTTGAAATTTCTATTGGAATTAGGACTATTAGACCTCATTATATAAGAAAATGGTCTATACTTTATTCATATCTCCTTTCATCATTACATTTTGGTTTCCATCATCCATGGCCTCCCCTATAACATCTCAGGCTTAGGTCCCTGTCCGTTATTGATAAAAACTAACCATGACAACTTTTTCGATATAGGCCCAATTGAACCCGTTAACAACCACCTAAAATGTTTAAGCATAACTTGTCAAGAAGTAATCTCCACCAGTTATAACAAACATCCACACTTTGTAAGTTTTAGATGTGGGACTATGTTACAACCTCCCACACTTAGATTCACAATGTCCTTGTTGCGACATGGCCCTCGCTTATTCCCAGTGACAGTGACAGTCGCATGCTCCGGGTAGCCTTTTTCCTCCTATTTCTTTATAGGGGTGGCTCCACCTTTCGGATAGCCCTTTCCACTATTAGAGTGACAATTAGCTCTGATATCATTGTAGTGGCCCGCCTTGATGGAAGCACATCTAAACACCCATTCACAAATGTATCCAACAACAGTTATATACAACCTGCATGATAAACCTTCCATACGAAATATGGCAAAAAGAAAATTTTGTTTTAGATAGAAAATGTCCACAAAATGATACCAAGAGTAATCGAAATTCTTATTGTTACATAATCAATAAAGGAAAAGGAGAGACAATTACATAAACTATTCAACTAGGTAACAACCTCAGAAATGGTTCTCAACCGCACTTCCAAATACTTTAGCCTTGGTCTCCTGCTCAAGACTCCTAGTTGGATTTCTAAGAGAGGTAACTTGTGAGTTAAATGATCAAGTACAAATATAAATAATAATTTATAAATAAAAATTTGTGGGTAGCAAGGCAAAATGCTATAACTAAATAGGTATAACAAAATAATTTTTTTAGCAAAATGCTATAACTAAATAGGTATAACAAAATAATTTTTTTAATAACTCACATAGAGTGCCTCTAATTACGATCCAGGCCTGAGATTTTATAATAATTTACACAAGTAATCCATTTCCTTTCAATTACATTATCCATAACTATTATTAGTTTGTTCATTAATCAGTTCCGGACTCACATGTCAAAAGATAGGGACTACACTAGGAATGAAGCATGCAACGCTTCATTCAAAGTGCATATTAAAACATGTACGCAAGCACAATCCTTCAGTTAGTCCGACTGGTTGTACTCCAACTCTCAAGAGAAGGGACATGTAACCCAAGGAACCACAATTCCATCAACTGAGTCAATCGGGGGAGTCTTGCTCGCCCGTAACAAATGGCCACAATTACGGATCTATACGTTACAGTGTACACGTGCATCCACTCAAACTCTCCAGAGTACCCCTACTACTACCCCATTCTGTGACGCCCCTCGAGTAGGGGTAACGCACTGTCAGCTCAGTCGGACCATAAGGGTATGCACCTACCTTGCAGTAAATATCTTTCTATCCCCCATGCGTATAGTTGTATTTTCCACAAAAAAATGCTTAATTCTTGAAGATTAATCAATGGATTGCACTAATCATTCACTAAATAATAACTATTTAGGACTCATGGGTCAACCCATTGGTACATCATTAATCATTATCAATTATGCTCACAAGCACCATACGTATATACCCACATGCGTTGGGTTTAATTTCGTACTAGTCTCCGAATGTTGCAAGGGATATTCAAGATATCTGACTGCAACCGTGCATATAAGAGCTACCATGTCAGATCAATTTACAAGCGACAGAGGTATATGTTATCTTTCAAACTATTCAAAGGTTGGGTATCAACTGTAATAAAGTATTATTCACAGCCCGTTAACATGCTCTTTCTGTCTTTTGAACTCAAAAGATCTTCCAGTTTAGTGGCATTCTTCTATTATGTTTAAGTCTATCTCCATGCCAACATGGTAAGACCATTCATTTTCGGAAACTGACAATACCTAATGTTACATAGCCTAGTTAATATTGTGATATCATCGAAGCATATTAAAGAAAGATGTAACTATAAAACATAATTATGCTATCTCATCGCTAGAATAATGTCCCATGTTTGCTAAGGTTATTCAATACATCGTACCATAACTTAATACCCAATATCATGAATTAAGAAATCATAATACACAAAGATGCTACACACGTTATTGCCATGAGTTGATAACAAAAAGAGTAAATTTCGTTCATATTATATGCAGATAATATATACTGATGTACATTCGGGTGATATAGGAAAAGTCAGTACATGGTACTCTAAACTCCATGCTTATATTGGAAACGAGATTTGTTAATTCGTAGTAGTCAGGAAATCTTCACGTGATAGTTTAACAAAATCCATTTTGGTTTCGCTAGAATTTATCATTATATGTAACCCCCTTACATTACGGCCATAATTAAACTTTATGTAATTGTCCCTACATAATGAATCTAATGACCAATATATTGCGTTAAGTCATGCGCGTTAAGTCACACGAGAATAAATAAAAATCATAATATATACCTCCATGTCATCAAATTTCCACTGTGATTGCCACACATAAAGCTATACAGTAACTTTTAAAAATAAATTAAAAGACGAACACGAATGCAGGGACGGAATAATACATATTAGTTTTTTTTAGAAAAATGATTCTAGGGTCTATCATCCATTGATAATCAAAAAGTGACAAAGTGATAAGAGTTTATTACAATATCAGTATCCAACCACACAACAGTATTCGCACAAAAGCGTACCAACCCCCCCCCCTCCCAAAAAAAAAACTAGCATCTTTGTCCAAAGGAGCGATTTACGCTGGTACTAAATCACCGGTGCATGAGACTGACCCTGAGGATTGCATCATCCAAAAAGAAGAGAATCAAAGACCACCTCCCGGGCTTCTCAACATCAGAAACCAGCTGCTACTTGTGGTTCCAATTTTTTAGTTTTCACACTTTTGCTGGCTTGGCTTAGCGCCCCTTTTCAAGCTAAAGTCCGCCTCGTTTTCTCGTTCCCAATGTTCTTTGTTCGCATCACTTGTTGGAGTTGTATCTGCAATGAAGTTAATGAAATATAGAAAGGTTTTTTCAAAATTTTGCAAGTGCTAAAACTTATGTATTTGATACATATTCTCATCAAGTCTACGGCAAATTTATGCCTAAACGCATCCTGCAAATTTGTGATGCTTCCAACAAAATTTTGACCTGAATGTTTTGAAAGGCCTTTTTCCAACGAGCCTTAGATATCATCTTCCAATCGTCAGAATAGATCCTCGTTGACGAGATTGAGCAAAGAAATTGATTGAACTTGATCATTGATGCATTTAATCCATCAAGCAAGAAGATATATTTAGTAACTATGCCATCCTTGAATAGATGAAGATAATTTTCACAATCTCTAAGACATAAATGGCATCTTTTTACTAAAGTTATGTTGAATTTGTGTAGCATATCCCGCGTAATGATTTTTTGGGCCAACAACCATAAAAAATAAGTAACTCTTGGGTCAAATAGTTTAGACCAAACATGGAGTGGAATGTTGTTCTTCTACCCCCATCAATCATCATACCATATAGAGTTTGCTTAAGCCCTATTTGTGCCTAAATTCTGAAGTTAGGAAGATACATCTATCACCAGGAGTTGCCTCCAATTTGTTGTAGATTTGATCAATGATTTGTTTCCACTGATTCATAATGCTCATCATTCCAACTGGTAGTCTATTTGATATTTGTTTGGACCCATTGTTATTTGTTCTCCATGATGATAGAGCGGCGCTTACCGAGGCCTTTTTGTTCCTTGAATTTGCCAAACATTGAGCGTAATCAATCTTGAAAGGCTTGTTGTCACTGATAGGGTCCTTCCAAAAAGAGGTAGTTTTCCCATTATGGACCATTTTCGAGATAACATGTAACAACAATCGAGCCCCTTTTAGATGATCCTTCCATAATGGTGATTGATTAGCGGTAAGCTTTGTGACCAGTGTAATTGGGCCTCCTTGGTATGAACAAACTCTGAGTATTTTCGAAATCCATGATTTTTTGTGTTCTACAATCTCTATCAATGATTTGGTAAGTAGCACATTATTAAATGATTGTAGCTCAAGGATATTCCAACCATCATTTGATTTTGGTCTTGTAACTTTATTCCGTACCACCTTCACCCTATTTGTGTTTCCATAGTTTCCATTCCATAGGAATTTGCATCTTATTTTGTCTATTTTTCTCAAGACCACACGTGACATTTTTAGGCATGATAGCATATGGGTGGTTGTTGAGCGACCCGAACGACTAAGGTAAGAAGGTGTCAATGGTCATTGCGACCTCAACCTCTCGGGCCGGACTCAATCAAGAAAATCAAGACCACTAATAATAAAAATCAAACAAGTCAGGTCAATAGCGGTCTCGCTATTTTATTTTACCTGGTATAGCTACCAGGGTTGAACACAAGGAGCACGGTTTGGAAAAACCTACGAAGTAGTCGGGAATCAAAAGTAAAAGAAATAAAATAATTTTGGTGGATTTTTAAATTTTTATATTTTTTTGTAATTTTAATATAAAGAAAATATGTAAAAGAATGGAAAAAGGCACACACCAAAACAAGTCAGAAAATTTAAATAAAAATATATTTGGTTTTTATTAATATTCAAGTGTTTTTGATATTTTTCTTTGATTTTTCTGATTTTTAGTTGATTTTATAAAAGTAAAACAATTGTAAAAATAAAAGCTACTGTACAGCCAGAATTTAAAGGCTATTTAAAAATATCTAAATAGCCTATAAAATTCAAGCAACAATTTTATGATAAAGTAAAAATAAAAACCTAACTACAGAAAAAGAAATTACATTTTTTTTGTTTTTGTTTGAATTCTTAATGATTTATTAAGTTTTGTAGTATTTTTCAATTTTTAAAGTTTTTATAAATCCAAAAGCAATAAAAATTGTACTGAATTAAAAACAACAAAACAAACACACGGTAATTTTTTTAGATTTTTTAAGGGTTTTTAATATTTTTAATTGATTTTTAAAACTAGTCAGAGGCAAATTTTAATGTTTTTGAATTATTAAAAATAGAAAATGAAAACAAAATCTGCCCAAAAATTCATAGAAATTTTTATACAGTGGTAGGAGCCACGTATCCAAATTTCATGAAGTTTGGACTAGGTTTCTATTTATTTCAACCAACCAAAGGCATACAACACATAGGGACTGAATTGCAAGGAAAGTAAATTTTCAGACTAAATGATAACATGCTTTAAAAGTATAGGGGGCCTACTGCAATTTTCCACTAATTCCAGCACATGTCCAAAAAAACCATGCACAGAGGTATGGATGTAAATTTGAAAAGTAAAATATAAAAACATAACATCCATTAATCTCAGGGTAAGATATGCAAATGTCATACAAAGACACGCGACGATGCATGTGCACCCATACAAGAAGGACCAAAGTGCAAATAATAAGAACATCAGGGGCCAAAGTGCAAATAGTCCACAGTGCTATATTTATTTTACAAACTAAATACAAACATAAAAGAAATGCAGGGGAAGGATGCGTAAATTACCCAGGCGGGGCGTGCTGGTTACGTGGGTGACAAGTGGCTGGCTCTGGTAGGCTAAAGGCGTGCGACTCTGGTACGACCACCTGGTGGATCCAACGGCTCTGACGAAGGGTGAACGTGGGGCGTACGAGGCCGTTAGATGTCAGATCTAACGACCTGTCAGGCTCAGGAGATGAATGGCTCGGATGCGAACTGGCGGAGAGGAATGATCTGACGGCTACGGAGGATGCTGGAAGAACTCCTGTGGGGCGAGGTTCGCCAGAGCATCGAGGAAGATAGGTGGCTCCGATGAACGATCGGACGGCGGGAACATGATCGTAGGGCTCCTCCGCGTTAGGTGGCGGGCTCGGATGATGTCGTCAACGGTCAGATCTCCTGGCAGGGCGCTGGGACCTGGACAGCCTCCGGTGAGACTAGATGAAGGCAAGCTGGGGGGTAATCGTGCGCTCTTTGACCTGCAGATGAAGGCTTCAACTCGGAGGGACACTCTGGTCAGGGTTATTTGGCCGGAAAGAAAGAGAAGTGACGGTAGGAGGCGGAGGGAGGTTCCGGTGATGCGGGAGATGGAACCTAGCCTAATCTTGGCTCGAATAGCCAAGATCGGGATGATCAGACTGCGGGGGAAGGATGACTGTGAGCAAGGGATCCTATCTAAGCGGCTAAGGGTGATCGATGGAGCTCCGACCACTGGGTCGGAGCTGGCGGAGGTCCGATGAAAGATTCGAAGATAAAGGAAACTCAGATCGACTAAAGGTGTATCTGATGGTCCAAGATTGATCCTGAGCTCCAGGGGGATACGTCGATGGGGGTCATCGCCTCGACCACACTGCGGCAGGCGAGAGGCTCGAACGCGGTGGAGGTCTGGCCACGTGCGTCGAGCTTCAGCTGCATCCACCTATTCCGGCCACCAAAGGGTTCTTCCGAACGTTGTCACCAAGGGGAAGGTCTTTAGGGTAGAAAGAGGGACTGCGGCACAAGCTACGGAGCATGGAAGAAGGGTGAAGCTTTTATATGCATTCCCTAGAGGCGAGGAAGAACGAGCACATGCACACGGATCGAGGTAGATCCGACTCTACCTAGGGATCCGCGAGGGTCGCAGATCCATCAGGAAGAGGCGGGCGGTGAAATCGGGGTGAAAGGAGGAGAGATCCTAGTGAGAAAAATTCAAGAAGTTGAGGGCAACTCGGGTTCGGACGGAGAAGGGTCCGGGAGGGGGAGTTGACCGGGGGTCAACAACTCCTCTGGACCAATCAGAAAATGGGAAAAAGAAAAGAACTGTAAATTAAATAAAAAATAGAAAATGATTTTATTTTGAAATATTTACAAAATGAAAAATGTTTATTTATTTTCAAACTATTTTTTAGTGATTTTTATTTATTTTTTTGAAAAAATAAATTAAGGTATATGCATTATATTATATTATATACAGGTATAAAATACAGATGTATTTTATATTTATATTTATATTTTTTTTTATTTTTGTACAAATACTCTAATTTTATATTTTATTTATTTACAACATAAAATTTAGAGTATAAAATAATTTTTATTTTATTATTTATTTACAAGGGTGGAATAAATACATGATGATACATATATACATGTACTATGTACAAGGTAGAGAGAGAATTTATTTTGTTTTTATTTTAATTTTATTTTTCTAATTTTTGTTATATTTTTAGAAATATGTACAAGATATTAGAAAGAAATTTTTATTTTTATTTTATAAAAATAAAATATGTATATATAGAAGGAATATATACAAGGTTGAATGACCCTATCTCTCTCTACTTATTTTATTTGGCGATCAGGCCCATATTGGGCTCTCTCTTGGGTTCAGGTCACTCAATATTTATTTTAAATATTTCCTTCTTTTTCTTTATTTCTTTATTATTTTATTTTTGCACAAATACATGCTAATTATTAATATTTACACAAAGCATGCTTATTGGTAACTTATTGTATTTACATCTATCTACATGGTATTTTGCCAAGATAATTAGCTAAAATAAAAGAATAAAGAAAGATTAATGAGTATTCATCAGTGGTGAGTGGAGTTAGGGCTGGATTTAATAGACAGACTCTAGATGGCAATGGTAGTAATTTAGCCTTCCAACCTTGGAGTTTTGATGAGAATCTCTCTATAACATGTGTCCAGTCCTCTTTTTGCAGTCTTTTTGTGGATAGTGGAAAGCCTAGATAACTCATCGAAAATTTTCCCTGCGACCATCCCATGATAATTTTTGCTTCTTCTATTTTAGAATCATTGAGATTTCTCCCCATGACTTCTGATTTATCTCTGTTTACCTCCAAGCCAGATAGTTTACTAAAAGTTTTTTTATTGTGGTACATATATTTTTAATTGACTCATGGTCATATTCAAGGAAGATTAACAAATCTCGGCAAACTGAATGTTTGTTATCTTCGACTCCATTCCTGGCCTAAAAAACCCCTTGCATTTACCAGTATCAGCTAATTTTGAAAGCATTGCATCATGGACTGACATTGATTGGATGAAAAGGAATAGAGAGATAGGATCGCCCTGTCTCACTTCCCTTCCCAGTTGCAAGAACCTAATCGAAGTGCCATTCATTTTGAAGGAGATCCTCGTAGTATCCAATGATGCTTTGATCCAATTATAAAAGTCTTTGGGGCTGCTGAGGCTTTCAGAGCCCCCAAGATAAAAGGCCATCTCAACGTATCGAATGCTTTTCGAAATTTTTTTTTGAGGATTAAGGCTTTTATATCGGTTCTCTTACAATAGTCAATAATTGTAGAGGTTACTAGAAAGACATCTTTTGTCGATCTGCCCCTGATGAATGCACATTGAGTAAGTGGAATAGTTTCTTGGATGATTAATCTTCACCTATTTGCAATAACCTTTGAGATGATTCTAATAGGGAGATTTATTTGACTTATTGGTCTATAGCTTTCGATCTCATTTGTGGCTCCCTTCTTATAAATAAGGGAGACAAGTGCATTATTTAAGTGACGAAACTCTCTTCCCATAGAGTTTTTTGATTGCATCCATTTCATCAAGTCCATAAAGTCTAACCTAATAGTAGGCCACAACTTGTGGATAAATTCAATGTTTAGACAATCTAGTCCCGGAGCTTTGTTCATTTTGAATCCTCTAATTGTTGTCTCAATTTCAGACATAGTGAAGGGGGCCAGAACAACCTCGGAGTAGGTAGTGGGTGCAATGAGATTTTTCCAGAATGTGTAAAATAACATGAGAGTCTGAGTTATCCCCCATAAGGTCCTGATAAAAAGAAATGATTATCCTACTTACTCCTTCAAAATCTCTCACCAGTTGGCCTCTAGTATCCCTTAGTTCCATTATCTCATTTTTGGAGTAGTTCTTAGAAGCTATGATTTTTAGCAATTTTGTATTTTCAAATCCCTCCTTCAGATATTTTATTTTTGCTCTATATTTTCAAATGGTTGTCTCTTCCATTCGTAGTGATTCCAGCGACTGATGGAGTTTTTTTTAGTGCCTCAAACTTCTCGACATCAGGTTCCATGATCTTGGTTTTTATGGATTTCATTGTTTTTTTAATGGCTGAGATTTCTTTGGTGATGCCCTGCTTGTTTTCTCTCTTCCATGTCTTTATCCGATGTTTTATTGATTTTTGCGACCCATCTATGGAATGCGTCAGCCGAGTTTTGTTCAGTAGACTAGGATCTAATTTAACTCAATAAATCCAGCTTGTCTAACGAAATATTTTCTATTCTGAAAATTTGGTTCTTTAATATAAACTTTTCACAAGATAACAGGAGAGGATTGTGATCTGAAAATGTCTTGAGTAATGTTTTGAATCGCGATGGATGTAGTATTTCCGTGAACTGAATATTTGCCAAGATTCTATCTAGTTTGGCCCAAGATCCACAGTCTCTAGAACCCGACCAGGTGAAGTTTACTCCCCTTTCCTTATACTCTGAAAGACCTTGCACATTGATCCATTTATCAAATTTCTTATCAAAATTCCTGAGTGGTGCCTTTGATAACCTCTCCATTCTAATTCTAATTAGGTTAAAACACCCTAGTATGAGGTTAGGAACTTTGTCAAATTATAAACTATTTAATTCAGTTAGAAAGGTCATCTTCTCGTTCTCTCCAGGAGGTCCATAGATATTAAAAATTATGAAGTCCCAATTTTCAGTCAGTAAGAAAAAAATGAAGTTTTATGTAATAATGTCCATCTGTTATTGAACTAAGCTTATTGTGGTCCCAACCCGACCAAAGCCCCCAAGATTTAACCCTCTCATTTGAGTGCCAAGAAAAGTCTACCCATTCATTCAACCAATTGTTTAAAGGCAAATTCCTTAGCCTAGTTTCTTGCAAGAGGTAGATATTTAAATTGTAGATTCTCATCAAAGTTTTTTAGCCACTCCCATTATGATTTCTTCTTCCACACCCTCTGATATTGCAGATAATCATATTCAATTCCATTTTTAATGAATTGCTAAAGAAGTCAGACCCACATGACTCTGTTATCACTTCAGTGCCATCAAATTCCAATTCAAAAAAATCAAGTATTTTTTTTGTTCTCAACACCGAATTTGGAGAAATGAGATCTAAAAGCTTATTCAGAGGGATGTTTGAATGTTGATTGCCTTTTCCCTTGCCTTTTTCTGGCATTATAGCTATATGGCTATCAGTGCCCTTATCTGCAATTGGTTCCTTCCACTTCTTGAGAATGAAAGCTGGATGTTTTGATGCTGCTTCAATATCACATGAAGATAATGGAAGACTTTGAAGGTATCTCAAGATAGATGGATCAATGATCTTTCCCAGACTTTCCACAATCGAGATAGCTTGGTTCAGGTTAGCCTTATCCGAGTTTGCAATTCCCCATGCCGATCTTCCTCGGTGTGAGGGAAAAGGTGAGATGTTGAGGTTAACTTTCTTCCAAGATGCTGTTGGGAAAATATCAAAGATTGGCTTATTTAGCTTAACCAGAGGGTTTTTTTGCTATTTTCTCTGATCCATTTGAATGGCATGTTGTTCATTTTTTCCTCAAATTTGAAGCTAACTGCCGACTTGTAAAGAGTATTGTTTTTGACCAATGGTGAATCATAGTGCAAGAATCTGATGATTCTATCATCCTCAGGCAAGTGAAGAGTTACCTCAAAGATTGCATCCACAGTTATGACCTCGATCGCCCTTGGGATGTTTTCAGCATATGGTATGTCGACTAAGAGTTTGATGGGAGAAGCTTCCATGCAATCTTCGTCCAGATCTGGGCACTCATAGTCGATTAGCTTATTGAATTGCTTTGCCATACTGGCTAAACTATATGGGTATCAGTGATGCAACTGAAGACCCAGAGCTTGCTATATGTTGAGATCTCCTCGACCTTCTTCGCACTAAACGAGGGTGACCATTTATAGAACCAAATCCAAGTATCATTTGCTGTCTGTATCGACGAGTGAGCTAAAGTCTCAAAAGTTCCAGTCGAATCAGGTTCAACGATTAATTGAAAATCCGAAATCTTCCATAAGTGTCGTATAGCTCCTACTCCTGTTTCTATTTCCAAGATCTCTCTGGCATTTTGCAATGTTGTTATCTCTTTCGAGAATTCAATAATTAAACATTCCTATAATTTTTTCCTCATGGTTCTTGCTTCATCACAGATGTCTGATTTTCAGAAAGGTAAGATAGTTTTACTTTGGATATCTTGTTTCAGTTGCTGGCCACACATGGAGGGCCTTCTCACGCATGGGAATAATACATATTAGTGGTTAGCAATCGACACATTTGTCGAGTATATTGTATACTCCGTATTAAACCATGAGAATCAAAATATACAGAAATAAAAAAAATGGAATTATCAACCCATAATGATTTAATGGAAAAGATGTGATATATTAATGATAAGAGGGATCTTAGGGTAGGATCGAAATCGGATATTCATCCCCAATAATGACAATCTCCAAATCGCAAGGTATGTGAAAATGAGAGCGAGAGAGTCAAGATCCGTTACCTATGTACGAGCCTTTGATCCGTGCACATAATCAACGATTAGAGTGCAATGATGCCTTCCCCTTACGATGACATCCTTACTCTCCTTATAACAAAGATCCAGAGCCTCAGGCTCACCAATAGGGAAATTCTCTTCCTTTATCTTTCTAGAGAAAAAAAATGAAGAAATCAACTTTGGGGTAAGAACAAGAACGGAAGGAGATCAATGGAAACTTAAAGATCATTCATGGGTGAATTTAAAAAGTAAAGTTGTGAACTATGAGGTAATAATATCTCAAAAATATCCTCGAACATAGAGAATAGAGATCAAAATCCTTGTGTCTAATTTTCATAAATGTTTGTAACTATAGTTCACTAAAACAACCATAACTTCCTCTTACGAACTCGAATTCGTACATTCTTGGTCTTGTTGGAAAGCTTGCAACAAGATGATTCTTTTGAGTATGATATTAACCAGGTTTTGAATTTTTTTTGGAAAAATCTGAAATTCTGAAGTGTTACCATCCCCAAATTTCATAGTCCCACCAATGTAGATGACTCATCAGTTTTTCAACCATGAGTTGATGGATGGCGACAATAATTCCAAGCAAATTGAGGCATCAACTTGGACTCCTCTATGTTCTCCACATTTGTTCTTCCAGCAACCAACAATCGATATAATGCTTGGACCCCCACTTCATACCCCACAGCTATTCTTCCATCATGAAATAAAGGATTAGGATATGGTGATGTTAATGTCGTGATTACATCTTGGTCTATGGAGATGGTGATCTTCAAGTCTTAAGATACAGAGATTTAGACTTCCAATCTAACATTGATGACTACAAGTCAACTTCGAGGTTCATATTCTTGTTGAACGGTGGTGTTGTGAGCTAGATAAGCAAGAAACATGACACTACGACTGATTCAACAATGAAAGCTGAGTATATTGCCACATCAGATGCTACGAAGGAGGTATTGTAGTTGCACAAGTTCATCTTGGAACTTGGCATAATTTCCTTTGATACTCCCATCGCACTACTCTGCGACAACACATGAGCCATAACTTAGGCGAAGGAACCCAGCTGACATTAAAAAAAATACGTTGAAAGGAAATATCATATCGTTCGGGAGATACAAAAGCATGGTGACATCATCACCAAGGTGGCCTCTGCGGATAATATTGCTGATCCCCTTAACAAACCTTTATCCGAAAAGTTTTTTGATCATCATGTAATCATTATGGGTTTAAAGAGTGTATCTGAATGGTTTTGAGGCCTAGTGGGAGATTGTCAAACATGTAAGCCATGAGCAAATAAATTATAAAATAAATATTATTATAATATTTTTATTTATCAATAAAAGTTATTATTTTCATTCCCTATCTGGGATTAATGAATGAATACACGTATATGGTTCCTTAGTACAATTAGGGTTATGTACCATAGCCATATTGATGATCATACATATGTTGATTCAATAGAGCCTGGTGCTTAAATTATATCAAAAGAGTTAGATTGAGGACTCATTTAGTACCGTTAAATGATTGTCAAGAAAGGATCTTCAGTTTGAGAAGGAGATGACAATCCTTACTACAAAGGTTGTTATCTTACTAATCTCTTGATGCATGTCCTCTACATAGGAATAAAGATTCAAATGTGTTAGATAATTTAATTCAAAGAGTTGACTTAACAAAATTGAGGTAACCAAGACCTATGTCTGTCGCGCTGTGTTCACAATCGAATGAGGGAGAAGATAGAAGAAGGGGAAAAGAACTGGAGGGTGGCCAGTGTAGTCACCTCTCCTTTGTGAAGATGGCCAGTGTAGCCGAGTCTCCACCAAGATCTGCAGGTTTTCTTGAAGCTTGGACCTTTTTGGTTGGATTTTATTTGGTAGTTGCTTCTTTGTATTTGGAATTTTTGGTGGTTTTGCTTGGATCTTGTTGTGCCCCTACGGATATAGAATCTTTTTGTTCCGTACATTTTTTTGGGGTCTTAGAAAAAATTGTGCCCAGCCGTCCATCCCTTTTCCGAAGTTTTATTTCAACACATACTCCGGTCTTTAGATTTCCACGCTACCAGAAAAGAGACTCACACAATCTTCCAACATCCCGTCTGAGTTGAGCTAAGTGCATAGTGCGAGAGTACAAATTAATTCTCTATTCCAGAGTTGTACCCAGAATGAAGAGACCAGGTTAGACACTAAGAGTCAAATGTTGTACATTGTCATGTGGAACTTAAAGAATTAAGTCAAAAAAACCTGAAGCTCTTAAAATCCTATTTCTCGGTGAAGTTCCTTTGAAAATTAGGTGGATTAAGGTCAAGTCCAGACCACTCTCGGTGACGGCTCATAACTCGGTTCATAACCCAATGACTTTTCACAGATGCAAATGCATGTGATGTTGGATGAAGTGCAAGTGTGTGAAATGCAGACACAAATTTTTTATGCAAGGGTTTTTTTTTGCAAAAATGAAATAAGAAGCTATTTTTTTTCAAAAATTTTGGTCAAAGTCAATGTTAGTAGCAAAACCCTTTGTTGTTGTTGTTGTTGTTGTTTTTTCTTTTCTTTTTTTTGAAAGATTACCCACCCCGTAAATACATATAGACTTACGTGAAAGTACGAGATATGGGTAAAATATATACGAAGTATATACAAACCCCCTATACTTAGTGAGTGTTGTGTCCTCAGAGCACTAGAAGCGGAAAGAAGACATAGCTCGGGCTAAGCGTAAGGGAGTGAAAATGCAAAGAAAAATGAAGCAGTTGGGATATGTGAATGAGGAGAGTATAGACAGGTGGGTGTCGGTTCCTCCTATACTTAGGTTCTGGACAACCTAAGTATGGAAGAAGGGTGGAAATGGAGCGATCGGGAGATAGAGTGTGATACGGGGAAACGATATATACAGATGGCATCGGTCCCCCCTATACTTAGGCCTTGGCCAAGGTAGAGGAAGAAGCTGTACAAGGAGACCGATGTGGTCGGGAGGGAGGGTGGGTAGCTGATGATTAAGGTGGTTTTCGGCTGATCTTCTTGTGAGCCTACAGTGGGAGATCGTAATGATGAGTCGGTGATGAGGCATATGATTCCCAACTATGATCAGTGTCATCCTCAGAAAAATCATGATGGATAATATATGAGGTGTTTGAGTCAGAAGAAAGATATCCATCATCAGAGTTATCCTCAGAGGAATAGTATTTGAATGTGGGCACACTCCAGATATTCATGTCTTTTTGTTTCTTCAATTGTTTCCTCAGAATTCGTTCCTTCTTGGGGTCACTCGCTTTGTCCTCAGATGAATACTCGGAAGCACCGGTCTCAGTCAGCTCATAAGAAATAATTCCAGTGTACTTGAAGAGGTCAGGAGCATCAGCTTTGGATGAATAGTAGTTAGGAACGGGAGTTGTCCAATGAGAATTGAATTTTGGATCCTTGCGAAGATATGATTAGAGCTGCCGAACAAACTTCACTCATGTAGACTACCTTTTCTGGACCTGATGAGGGATCATCAACTGATTCCTCTTCCAAAAGGTTAAAGGTGACTCTCTTTTTATTTTGTCGTGCAGGTGTCGGTTCACTTGAGTATCCAGATGAATAGCCATTGGAATTCTCCTTGGTCGGTGCTCGGTCTACGTGCTTGTTCTTAGTCTCCCGAATGTTTGAGCACTCTCGATTTGGGATGATTTGGTCAAATTATTCAGAGAATGTTGCTCCAGGGTGCGACCATGGATATGTATCAGGATCGTAGTAAAAGGATTTGTCTATTTTGAGATCCGCGGGGATTGAAATACTGGGGAGAGTCTTTGCATGTTCTTTCTCAATTGATTCGATGTTGGAGCATTCCTGTATCGAGTTGATGTAATCCATGTAGTCAGAGTAGGTTGACCTAGGGTGTGCCCATGCATAAGTCTCCGGATCATATGATTCATATACATGATTCTCCATGGTGAGAGCAGCCGGGAATGGAGCAGGGGGAGATTCTCTAAACCAATAGTCTCATCAACAATTGCTATCTTAGGTGTGGCTGCAGGGTAGGGCTCTTCTACCGTTTCATGGTTACGGTTGTCGGGGACTTCGTGGGTTGCCTCAGAAGATCGTGGTTCTTCAAAGATATGGTCAGATCTAAGTACTTCCAATGCTGTGAAATTGATTTCCCGAGTCCCATAATCAATAATTGCCTTGGCCAATGCCAAGAATGGCTTTCTGAGAATGATTAGAGACTGGGTGAATTCTCCTTGATGCTCAATATCAATGATCATAAATTCTACTTTGAGCGGAGCACCTTGGAATTTTATGATGACAGAAATGATTCCTCTCGACCGCTTTATAGATCGGTCCGCCAATTGAATAATCTCTCGTAATTTACTGATCGGTCCGAGTTTGAGTTCGTGAAATACAGAGGTCGGGAGGATATTGATCGGTGAATCGTCATCAATCCGAGCATGGGTGAAAATTGTATTTTTGATTTCACAGTCAAATCTGGGCAACCGCTTCACTATGCGGCTCTTGGTTTTTCTCCTCAACACCAAGGAGGAGGCCATTGACAAGATATGCCTCTCGGTCTTGGTTCTAATCCTGCCCGACTTTTTTATAGTTAATTTTTTCCATTAAAAATCTTTTAAGGTCGGGAACGTGTTCAATGGCCTGTAGAAAGGGAAGTTCAAAAATCAATTTCTTTCCTAGTGCTTCCCGTAAAGTCGGATCCAAATTCCGCAGATCGTCTTCAGTATCAATTTTTATGAAATTTTCTGAATTTTCAATTTTTTTGTGGTTTTCAAATATTTCCATTTTTTGGTATTTTCTGGGTGGTGTGGGGGTGTGGTGTGTTCTTCAGATGAAAAGGGGTCTTGATATTCAGGTATAGTCCGCGGCATAGTCATTTCTAGGGGAGTAATATGTAGAAGTGAAATTGTCAGAATCATCCCTAGGTCCCTGAATATTCTCAGAATTTTCAATCTCAGATCCAATCATTTCTTCATTTATTTTAATGTCCGAGCCACCATAGAATGCGATTAATCGGTCGGTGAATTTTTGAAATCTATCCTCTATTGAATTGAATCTCTTATTTATCCTCGAAATATCATCCTCAAAATTCGGTTCATGATCAATCATGGGAGCAGTCGGTGTGTGTTCGATAATTTCATCTTCCATTTTCTTGTTTGTACCGAGAGGAGAATTTCTTGGAATATCCGACATATGATCATTATTTTCTGAAAATTTCTCCTCAAAAATAATGGAAGGAGGCTGCTCATATGATCCAGGCATGTGTATTTGATCTGAGTGGAGTTCAATCCTTTGATCATGCTTGGTCAGACTTTGATATTGTGGAGTCAACATACAGGGTTTATGCATTTCTAGAAGGTCAGTCCAGTCCTCTGTATGAATTTCATGTCTGACGAGGAGTCTATCATGGTCAATCCAATGCCGATGATCATTCAGTGCATGTCTTTCCATCTGGGTTGGGTTTCTTTGCCAGTCATGAGACTCAAAGGGATTTTGATTTTGAAATGTTTCATTGGCGAGAAACTGAAAATAAGGCGGTTCAGTCCAAGATGGTAGATGGTCATGTGTGGTTGGATGATTCGAATAGAAATTCAATGAGGAGGTTGAATTCATCCGCGGGTGAAAGTCTTCGGCGAATGTTGGAGGATTATTGAAAGAAAAGGATTTGGTTGATTTGGGCCTAACCGAGACAAATTCATTTTCATAATATAGCTCTGATGGGTGTTCGGTCATTTTTGAAAGGAATGGGGGGTTGGATCTGCGAGAGTTTTTGGACAAGAGTTCCATTATCAAGAAAAGAGGAGAGATGATTGCACGGGATAGTCAAGAGAAATCAAATGTGTGGCTATTGATCTTGAAATCAGTTCACGTACACCAATGCTAGCACAATTCAAACCCTAGGTTCACCAACTCACACAATGAAGCCGTAAGAGTTCGGCTATTATCTTTTAAATTTTAGTTGGTGATAAATCAATCTTGGCAAATAAATTAGCGAGCTATTAGGTGCCGAAATTTCGAATTTGAGCTCTAGCCTTAAGTGTCGTCTCTCGCTCACTCAGAAAAATAGAAACATCCAAGGTCGGGGTTGCTCTCCCGCAGAAATTCTTGATTTTATGGGTTATTTTGAAATCGGCTATATTTAGCAGTCCCAATTTTTATTAGGTGATTACTGAAGAATTTAAATGAGCACAAATACACGTCTACTGTTCAGTCCCAATTTCCTTTAGAATTATGTGATAAAACAAGAGGGAGAAATTCGGGAAAAGCCGATGCACGCAGAAAACTATGATGAATGGTCAGTTAGAAGACTTACAGTGAATCCTCAAAATCTTCATGTGGGATGCTAGACAGAATTTAAAAATTATTCTAAATTAATGCAAGCCGATGAAAAACCACATCTAAGCAGAAAGTTCTATTAGCCGGAAAGAATTGAGTTAAATTTGGCTAAGTTGAACGATCTATGTGCGTCTCAATTAATGTGCAGTGTGGCTTAAGATCCTACGAGCACAATCAAAAAAAAATTCTCTGAGAGCCGTATGTGCAGGTCTATCCTAATCGCCACTCAAGTCGGGCCCCACCCTCACCGGAGAGTGAAACAGGCCACGCCACACCGCAAGAAGAGTTCAAGGTCTTTTTTACACAAGCGAGAGTCCAAACGGACACCGCTATAAATGAGTAAAAATTGAATTTTGCAGAAATTAAATCCTAGACTCTACGCTCTCTCACGACTCGACTCGATCTTAAATTAATTGCAGCTTCTTCGGATGTCAGTGAAGGTGCTTCGGTTTCTTGAAAAACCGCTCCACGTACGCTGGGTACGTCGCAAGAAAAATAAGAGAGTGACTAAAAAAATAATCTAAAATAAAATAAAAGAAATAAATGCTAAAAATAAATGGAATTTACAATGAAAAATTCGGGGGTCAGACTACCCGAATGCGGAAAATCGAACGAAAATTTTCAAAACAAAAATCTAAGCCGTTTGCCTCCCCGGCAATGACGCCATCTGACGAGTCCGGAATCACGCTTGTTAAGGAGTTGTTTTTATCTTTCGTGAGTGAAAATAATAATGTGTGTCGTTCATTGTAGGCGGTGATCGAAAACGGTCAAGAAATAATCACAAATTTTATTCAGTTTTTAATCGAGTGGTTTTATGTTTATTTTACTTGGGCAAGTCCCAAGGTCGATCACAAGGAGGCAAAGGAACAACCTAGATTTATGTCTATCAAGATTCGTGCACGATTTTCGAGGCGGTCTTTTTTTTTTTGGAATTTTTAATGCAAATAAGGGATGCAGGATGAATTTTCGGCCTTTTTAGGGACAAAAATGTAAATTTGATCAAACAATGTCCGAAAAATATGAAACTTGGCCGAGATGATGACTATGATAAAATGAATGCACTGTATTTTTTTTGGAATTTTTAGATGCAATATGAATATTTTATGAATTTTTAAATGCAAACAGAACGATTTTCAATATTTAATTATAATAGATATTAAACCTACTGATTTTCAAGAAATAAAATTATCTAAGATGTGATGGATCTCAGAAAAATCCTAATCTTCGAAAATGTGGGGTTTAATACCTATTATAATTAAATAGTGAAATATGAAAAATGAATTTTACAGGGCAAATGATGCATGCAAATACAAATCTTTTTGGGCACAATGTCAAACGAAATTAATTCTACAATGTATGATTTTTCAGGAATTTTTAGAGCAACGGTAAATTAAATATGAATTTTAGAGCACAAACTGGGCAAAATATATAAATTTCCATAAAACAATTATTTATTAATTAATCATCAATCACAAAAATGTCCACAATATGTCTAAACGTAGAGAATTAAAAGATGAACATCATGCTATTTTTTGAATAATAAAATAATGTCATGTAGAGTTCTAAATATAATGAAGAACACAGGGGTACTAATGCAATTTAAATAAATAAATAAGATGTAGGGGGTGTCCTTGTAATTTCCTACAACCTGGGGGTAAAATATGCAAAATGACCAATAGGTCACGTGCCAAGCACGTGACTTTGGTCGGTGGGGCTGTCGCGCAGATAGTTGAACCTCCGGGGGGCCTTCAGCAAATTCTCCAGAGTCACGTGCATAGCACGTGACCGTGGAATGGGGAAGACGTTCCCCCAACGCACGTGCCTCGCACGCGCGTGGGGGCCTCGGGCCTCACGCTCGGTGGCGAGGCGGAACGGCAGGTGGAAAGGCGGAGGGGCATTGGGATTTGCTTGTCGACCTCCGGTGGTGCAGCTCTCAAGCGAAGCGGAGGAGGTCGGGTCATGGTGGAGTCGGTGGAGACGGGCGGCGGAGTCGAAGACGTAGTTGGCGGTTGATGGAGACGTTGTCGATGATGCTTGGAGGTCGTGGCGGAGTCGTAGCGTCTGGGGTCGGTGACGGCGAAGTTGGTGAAGCTCTGGAGTCGATGGCGTCGTCGTTGATGAAGCTCGAAGGTGGTGCCGATGGTCGTCGATGGCAGAGGCGATGAAGTAGATGGAGGACGATGACATAGCCGGTGAAGGTCGATGAAGTCGGTGAAGATGATGGGGAGATGAACGTTGAAGTTGTGGAGGTGGTCGTAGGCTCAACGAGAGGAACTCGGAGCGGAGGCAGCTCGCGCGAGGGCGGTGCAACGAGGGGGGGGGGGGTATGGACCCTTGGACCTCACCGGGGAGGCCAACGAGGTGCTGTCACCGCCGCGAAGGAGCTCCTTGTGCAATCGGCTGATGGCCTGAACGTCGGAGGGGGTTTGTTCTTAAATAGAGGAAGGTTGTTGCGCGATGAGCGGTGGAGGCTGGGGGGGTTTACGGAGAGGGCACGGAGGAGGTTGGCGGAGATCACGGGGGCAGGTGCGCTCGTTGCGGGAGGTAGGAGATGATGCACAACGGCCGTTCGATCGGCCGCTGATCGAACGACCGCGGAAGGGCCACGTGGCGCAAAAGGGGAAGGGGGCGGTGCACGTGCGGAGCACGTGCCTGGGAGGCGCGTGCGACGCACTTGCGTTCGTTTATTTTTTTTATGAAAACGAATATTTAAAACGTCCAAAAATCACTGACACGTGGCGGCCTCTGGGGCTGCCACGTGTCAGCACCAGAAAATTCGAAGAAAAACATTTTGTTAAATAAAAAAGAAATAGTAAGCGACCTCGGATCGAAAAACTTCCTTCATGAAAAATGCTCATCTCGATGAGATCTACAACTTTCATGAAGACATCAAAGCCAGAATCGATCAAATGTAAAAAGTGAATTTTTGGGGTATCCCATGTACATAGAATACCTTGATTTTTGGGTTTTCTAATTTTTTTGTCATTTTTAGACCAGATCAAAATCCGAAAAATTATGGAGAAATCAAAGATAAATAAAAGACATCTAAATCTATTTTTTTATTGATTAAGAAAGCATGTACATAAAATATAGGTCAAAAACCGTTAAAATATACAATGTACAAAAGAGGCCCAAAACCCAACTTTCACATACGAGCTCCGATTCACTTGAACTTGGTCTTGTTTTGAAGGTAATTGAATGTGCATTAGTTCAAAAGTGAGTAGGAAAATCGGACACTGGATGGGGAAGATATGGAGCTTTTAGTCCGAAAATCCTGAAACTAGGGTTTGGGTTTTTGGTCCACATAACAGGGTTAGTGATTTTTTTGTATTTTTCATTTATTCTTGTTAGTGATATGTACACAATGGAGGTGGTTTAGTGTCATTCGGAGTTAGCATGAAGGAGTTAAAAATCTGGGAAATTAGGCTATTTACAGGTCAACTTTGGCTTGAATTTTTGGCTTCTTATTTTGTGCAGAAATTAATGCTAAAATGCAATTCTTATGAAAACATGCCTGAATGCTAATTATGCAGAATAAATGCAGAAATGTTGTTGATTTTGAGGGAATTGAGCTTAATAAATGAGATTTAGAGTGATGAATCCGAGATTCATCACCAGCCTGGTCCAACATTTTTTCGGGGGACTTACAATAGAAAGTCAGAAGCTTGTGGATGCCGTGTATGGTGGCTCACATTTCAACAAAGATGAGGACGTTGTCTGGCAGATCTTTGAAGAAATGGCTGAAGTAGAGGCCGCTTTATTGTCATCTTGTGCCTATCAGCGCCAGCCGCATAATATTCAGAAGCATGTGCATTTGGCAGCATCCCATGAGCCAGACAAGGATGAGAGTTCCAATCTGAGCATTATTGGGAGCCACCTGTCCAAAGTAGACATCATCGAAAAGCGATCACAGGACCTGGAAAAACTTGATGTGATCAAACAAAGGACACAACACCTGGACAAGTTAGATAAAATCACCAAGCAGCTGGAGCTACTGGCAAGCACATTCAGTACCTGTAACTCCGTTTCTGCATCGGCTCCCACTCCAGTTGAGACAAAGGAACAAGAACCACCATAGCCTCCTCAGTTGAGTTAGCACCAGCTAGCGGTTCAATACGTCTACTACGTGCGAGCCCTAGATCCATCCACTCCGCAGCAATCGCAGCAGCAGTTGGTCGTCTACCAACTGGAGCCCTAGTACATTCCAGGTCAGTTATCCCCTCCACCATCTCTTATTCAGGAAGTGAATGGCGTATGGTCGAATGATGCACAATCGACCTGTTTAGGCGGATCTCGGTAGGGTCAGGCTGCTAACTCTCGCCAGTTCCCTCAATAGCAAGGAGGGAGGTTTGTCCAGAACAACCAGCCTCAACACTAGCAATACCATCAGTCTCCACAATTCCATGGTAATTGGAGACAGAACCGGTACCTACAACTGTAGTACCGACAATATCAGCAGAACCAACAATATGCGGTTGTACCCTATCAGCAACACCCTCCTTAGCAGTACCAACAACAACACTCTTCTCCTCAGTATCATTCTCCGTACCCCAACCAAGAGTCTCAACACCATCAGCAATATCAGCGTGGCCAGCACACTGAAATATCTGAGGCTACATCTTCTGTGAACCCATCCTTAGACTGCCTGGCCCAGCTTGTCAAGGGCCTTACAGATTTATCTAGAAGTTGGATGATCTCATTGCAGCCAACACCTCCATTCCCGCATAGGTGGAGGCAAACCCCAATAATTTTAAGAAGAAAGAGCATGTAGTCTGTGAAGTTCCATCCAGTCTATCAGAGTCAGATATGAATGAATTATTTTTATCTAATGTTGTCACTCTCAGGTGCATTAGGACCTTACAACCATCAACCACTTACAAGGTGAAAAATAAAGCAACCACCGTGAGTCATCGTCTTCTTCTGCATCAGCCGAACCACCAGCCCGGCTGGGTGAGGAAGAAGAAGGAGAAGCACCATCAAAAATCCAAAAATTAGCAAAATCAAAAATTTTAAAAAGATAGCACCAATAGTAGCAACTGAAGCACCAACCGTTCAGCTTTGAAGGAGACCGCACCTACAGTTGATCCGACGCCAGCCGATAGAGCCTCACCTAAAGATTTTGGATGCTCGCCTTTCCTGGATGACCCGGCTCATTTTAGTCATCCATTTGTGCAATCGGATGTGTGCACAGATTTTGTTGTAAATAAGAATACTATTCCTATTTCTATGTTTGATCTTGTACATATTTTGTTTCCTGATGCAATGAGAAAATCCAAAAAAATAAAAAATTTGAAAACTACTTTGTCTGCCCCTGATGTGGTGGAAATCATTCAGAATCTTGTTCTTGAAATGCCTCTTCTTAAAGCCATCAAGTACATGCCTAATATCAAGAAAGGTTTAAAGGAGGCATGTACCTCGAAGAGACAACCACGTAAAGCTCGTGAAAGAAATGTGAAGCACATTCTCACCGCATCTACAGTGAACACAATTAGCAATCTCCCAATAAAGAAGAAGGATATGGGAGCTCCTTTAGTCAGATGTCAGATGTTTGATCAAGAATTCGATCGAACTCTACTTGATAGTGGATCCTCAATCAACCTGATGCCCACTTCACTGGTCAGAGAATTTGGGTTAGGACCGCTCAAGTCCACTAGAATGATTCTGCAGTTCGCAGACACATCCATTCAGCAGCCCCGAGGAATTTTGGAAGATGTCGTCGTCACCATTCAGGGAATGCAGTTCTCTGCAGACTTCATAGTTATGGATATGGAAACTTCAGTTCCTCTTATGTATACCCCAATAATCCTTGGATGACCACTCCTTCGAACATCCGAGGCAGTGGTGGACTATGGCATCAGGCAGATAATCTTCTGTTCGAACAGTGATAAAGTGTCAATTGAGACGATCCAAGTACCTAAACCTTGAACATCTACATCAGACAAGAGTGAGCCAACAGAGCAACAGACAACAAACTGTGACTTTTTGGCCTAAATCCGTGATACAAACCTATTTATGGATGACATTGAAACCCAAGCTTTCCTATCCACAGAGGAAACCTTGGACATCACTACGAATTCCTAAATATCCTAGATGATGAGATTTTTGCTGAGTTGCCTGATGAAAGTATTTATGACCACCTTTCCTTGGCAGAGCAAGAGAACATCATCACCAATTTTTGTGAACAAGATTCGATCATTAAAGAATTCCGTGAAGCACTGCAATCAAAGCCTACAGTACAAATGGAGGACGCACTACAGATGAAAGACCCAACACCATCGCCATTCATAGTAGCCGAATTCACCACTAAGCTGAATCAATCCCCACCTGAGTTCAAACCACTTCCAACAAACACGAAGTATGCCTTCCTTGAGGGTACGTCGAACATGTTCCCCGTGATTATCAATTCACAGCTAACCGAGGAACAAGAATCTCGTCTGCTCTAGGTTTTAGAAAAACTGCAAGACCATAGGCTGGAAAGTTTCAGATCTCCATTGGATAAACACTTCACTATGCTCGCATCACATATACCTTGAAGAAGACAGCAAACCTACCCGCAAATTTTAGCGCAGATTAAATCCAAACCTTCGGGAGGTCGTGATGAATGAGATCCGAAATGGTGTGATGCAGAATTTATATATCACATCTCCAACTCAAAGTGGGTGAGTCCCCTGCATGTTGTGCCTAATAAGTAAGGTATCACCATGATCAAGAATGACAAAGGAGAGGAAATCGCAGCCAGAGTTCCAACATCTTGGCGCGTCTGTGTGGAATACAAGCATATGAATTTAGCAACCAAGAAATATCATTTCCCACTCCCCTTCATTGACCATATAGTCGAAAGACTCGCCATGAAGGAATATTTCCATTTCTTGGATGGATACTGTAGTTATAATCAAGTTGAAATTTCTCCTGAAGATCAAGAGAAGACAACCTTCACCTGTCCCTTTAGGACATATGCCTTCCGCAGAATGCCATTCGGGTTATGAAACTCTCTAGCGATGTTCCATCGCTGTATGTTGGCAGTATTCACAGATATGGTTGGAAGTCTTCATGAGGTCTTTATGGATGATTTCTCGGTCTACGAAGACAGCTTTGATAAGTGTTTATCTTATTTATACCGAGTTCTGAAAAGATACTGTGAAGTGAATCTTATGTTGTCGTGTGAGAATAGCCATTTTATGGTGACCGAAGGTATTGTGCTCAACCACGTCATCTCGAAGCATGGCATGGAGGTAGATCCGGCGAAGGTGGAAAGTGGAAGTGATTTCAAAGCTCCCCTGGTTTGGCGATATTGTGAACTTTCTTGTATATAAGAAGACTCCACAAATTCTTGTCAGAAATCCATTTCTATTAATGGGAAGATCCGTATCTCTTTTGTGAGGGAGCTGACTGCATCTAGAAAGATGCATTCCTCAAGAGGAAGTCCACAGTATCCTCGAGCATTGTCACTCCAGAGAATCTGGAGGACACCACTCTGGAGGAAGGACGGCAGCAAAAGTTCTACAATGCAGCCTTTGGTGGCCGACTCTATTCAAAGATGCAGAAAACTTTGTCAAGCATTGCACTGACTGTTAGAGACTGGACGGTACCGTTGGAATGAGAGACACAATGCCCTTCAAGTACATTCAAATTTCAGATGTGTTTGATGCGCGGGGCATTGATTTCATGGGCCCATTCCCTAACAGCCAGGGATTTGAGTATATTCTGCTCGCTATCAATTATGTAAGTTGTTGGGTGGAGGCTATCCCAACTTGAATCGCCAACAGTCATACTGTCTGCTGGTTTCTAAGAGATCACATCATTGCAAGGCTCGAGATCCCCAAAATATTGATATTTGATGGGAGTAGCCACTTCATCACAAAGAGGTGAAGAAGCTGATACATGAATTCTGCATTGAACATCATGTCACCTCTCCGTACCACCCACAATCCAATGGTCTAGCCGAATGTTCAAACATGGAGATAAAGACAATTTTGTAGAAGCTCGTATGCCCCGATAGGAAAAATTGGTCACAGTTGCTTGATTCAGTACTTTGGGCCTATCAGACGACATACAAGTGTTGAGCATGATACTCTTCGAGGATAGGTTATTAATGATATAAAGTTATCATTATGATCCCCAAAATTCCTGGCTCAAACAAATAAAATTTTTTTCTTCTCAAGCCAATATTAATTACAGAAAATAATGTGAGCAAGAGAATTTTTGCTACTTATTTACCTGTATAGCAACGTGATCGAACTCAGGGAGGCTACAATTCCTGAGGGTTATTCAATTAATCAAAAAAATAAATTCAAAGAAAAAGGAAATCTCAAATTCAAACCACCTTACTTTTGTGAAATTTTCACCTTTTTTATTTTTGATTTTTTGATTTTTATTTTTTTTCTAATTTTCAAATTTTTAATGATTTTGATCTTTGTATTTTTTATATTATAAAAAATATGATTTTCAAAACATTTTCATGCACAAAAGAAATACATTTTTTAGATTTTTAAATACAAAAAAATGCCCAAAATTTTCAAATAAAAAACAGAAATTCATGTATCAGCTTACGAGGCATACGAGCTTCTACAAAATTGATCTATTTTTTGCACAACATGAAATTTGCACAGAAATTAAAACTTACCAAAAGAAAATTAATCTATTTTTTGGAATATTCGAAGTAATATTCACATTTTTAAGATTTTTCAAAGTTCAAACATGGAAAATGACATGTTTTTGATTTTTTAATAATATCAAATGAGGTTAAAATGCAATGAAAAATTTAAAATATTACAAGACACACAACATACGTCTACACAAATTTTTGTGGAATTTTCAGAACAATAAAAATATTTATTTCAATAAGAATAAGCAAGCAATAAGGGTCTGGAAATGAAGGACCGAAATGTAATTTTTTAATGTTTTTGAAATTAAAATTAACGGAAATAAATTGTAGGGCAAAAAGTGCAAATTACCCAGGAAACACATGTAGTATGCGTGACATGAACTAGTAGGGGCCTTTTTGAAATTTTTAGAACTTCCAGGGGTCTTTCTGATATATACCCAAAAATTTATATTTAGAAACTAGGGTTTCCTCTCTTCTTTGTTCTTTCTGCCAAAGCAAAGGAGGGATCGCTGCTAGGCTGTGACGGTTGGGACGACGACATAATGGGCGATGGAGGTCTTTCCACTCCAACGGAGGTAGGCAGGACTCTCGTAGGTGAAGGTCGGCACGGCGACTGAGAAGCTATGGCAGAACGAGGGGATCCTCAGTGGAGGCACTCACGGTCAACGGAGAGCCTCACGCGGAGGCATTGCTGCTTATGGTGGAGGGTCGACGAGTCTTCAGGAGGTGGCGCCATCTTCCAGGGAGGATGGTGTTGGCGCTGCGGTCGGGCGGAGGGCACGGTCGGTGGAGGTTCTCCTCTCTGCTGATGGAGGTGGCAACGGCTTGGATGGCGAGCCGTAGTGGTTGCGGCTAAGGGCTACATATTCTATCGTGAATCTAGCCAGTGGACGACGAAGAGGGTGGGCGGCAGCGGTAGGAGTGTTGACTCCGCCAGCCAGAGAAATTTATTTTTTTTGATTGTATAAAATAGAAATAGAAGAAAAAATAAAATATCTTTTTTTTTATTTTTTATTTTTTAAAACAGAAACAGTAGACATCATTTTATATATATTTTTATTTGTTTTTTTTTATTTTTTTGTAATCTTTTTTCTTTATTCCTTGAAAACAAATGTTAGAAAGAAAAACTATATAATATTTTTTATTTTTGTCTATTTTTTATTTATAGATAAATTAGGACGTGAACATGATGACTCCATCCCAAAATCAAAACAAACTACATGAATGGGGATCTGGCAAAAAATGAGGTATGGATCCGAATCTCCGGCCACCGTACGTGGCCGGAGTTGGTAGATTATGTGCGATAGAACGTGAAATGAATGGAAATCGAAGTTGATATGGAAAATCGGATCGGAATCAGATTAAATCGTGATGTGCTATTCTAAGATCTAGAAAAAAATGACGATGAAATAAAAATGCGAAAAATTAAACTACGATTATCCTAGGTTAAAAACAATAAGAGAAAAATGGATCTCACCTTAGGAGCGGATGGAGATCATGATTGCCGTGACGAAGGCTGACTCGCTGTCACTAGATGGCTTGGAGGCTAGGCACCCTTCTGCGACAAGATAGCTCTCGGAGAATGGGCTCCTCTCACCAAAGATTGATCAAGCTGAAATGAGGGAGAGGGAGACATATTAATAGATAAAAGAAAAGAAGTTGAAATTCAAAATTTAAAACGAGATAAAGATAAGGAAAGAAATTTGAAATGAGATAGAGATAAGAAAGAAAATTTGTGTTAAAAATATTTAAAAAAAATAATTTATTTTTTTATTTTCATCACTTTATTAAATTGAATAATAAATGTTAATTTTTTTATTTTTTGTGAGGATTGTTTAAGGGAATTAATTATATATATGCACTATATACATATGGTAAACACAATCAAATAAGGAGATTAGTTTTTTTGTCTTAAAATGTTTATATTTTTTTATTTATTATTTTTTATTTTAAATAATTATAAAAAATATTTACAAATACAATATGTACAAATAGATGGTAAAATTGCACAAACCATCCCAGAATACCGACTTTCAAACCGTACCTCCAAAAATTATGAAACCACATCCATTTAAAGATAATTTAGTTTAGAATACAATGGAAGTGAGTTTGTTCAATTTGAGTTCATATGGAGCCGGAGTTGGTCTTTCAATTATCGTTTTATGGATTTTTCCGGATGTGGTTACTTTTATTCTGTACATGATTTTATTTTGCAAACATTTTTATTATTTAGGAAACATTTTTATTTACAATTTTGTTTTGAAAATTATTTAATTTGAGGTCAATTTATGTACAAATAAAATAGTGTAAGTATACAAATATACACAACACATTTTTTTGGATTTTCTGATTATGGACCCTATCTCCCCTACTTTATTCCTGGTCGATCATGTCAAGTCTTGACATTCTCTCGGGGTTCGGGTCAGCATGTATCTATTACATATATACATTCTTCTTCTTCTTCTTCTTTTCTTTTCTTTATTTTCCCTTTCTTTCTTTATTTATTTATTTTTGGTTATAGTAATAAGTGTACAATATTTATACACAGATGCAAGTTAGTAAGAATATGGAGTTAGTATTATATACAAGTGTTTTATAAGGGATTTTAAGCTAAAATAAATGAATAAAGATGATGAAATGTAGATTCATCATCCCCCAATGCTTTACCTTTGCTAGTCCCTTATCAAATACTTATTTGACAGAATAAGTGAATAAAAGAAAAGGAAAGGAAAAATAAAGGAATTTGGACCATATTGAGTATTAAACTTATCTTCATAAAATTGTAGTATGGAGCTCTGTCAGATCTTTCGATTATTAGTGTGGCAGAACCTTAATGGGAAATGGATTTAAAACCTAACAACCTCTAAGTTCCACAAGACTCCTATTCAGGTCTCCTCAACAGTCAAGTCAGAACAAGTCTACATAAACAAATTCTTATGACTATGAATCTTTACTTGTACGGTGTAAGTGAGGTATAGCTCCCCATCTCAAAAGTAGCAAAGAAACAACCTCCCTTAATAAGCTAACTCTAGTCCTCCAGTCTAGCAACTCTTTCTTCGAGGAGCGGGGATATTCCCTTCCAAGTTCAAGTACAACCAGCTCAAGAAGAGCATATGGAGAAAAGAATGGATAGTAACCAGTGTAGCTACATATCCTTGGATGCATGACCGGTGTAGCCAAGTCGTCCAGCTGCAAGCTTACAAAAATTTGACTTTGAAGCTCTTATTTATTTATTTTTTCATCCTTATATATACACTCCGGTAGGCATTTTACTTTTCAATCAGGTTTGTCCACTTTTGGAGATTCAACATTTTTTTGAAAATATATACAAGGTGCAGCATGTACATAAGTTGTTTTTCCTCTTGAGCTAGTAGACTATCCCTCTTTTGAAGCATTATGGGAACCCCATAGCATTCTGTCTTTAGACCTCAATGCTACTAGATCAGGTTGAGATGTACAACCCTCCCTAGAGGAAGATGAGATGTTCCACCTAGAAGTACTACCCTCGTATACTCCTCCGAGCCAAAAGATTATGCCTCCTCACTACCTCCTCCATGAAGAGCTACGTGTAAGAGTGCTTGTCCTAGATAAGCCACGGTCTGAAAGAATCATGTGTGTGTTGTTAAATGTTCTACTTAGGCTAATCAAGATGACATGTGAACATAGTCTTATGGACTTAAAGAATTAAGTCGCTAGGACCTGAAAGTCTTAACTCCAGTTCTTATAAGGTTCCTCTGAAATTAAGTGGATTAAGGTCCATATAAGCTCCATTCTTCAATTTTATTCCAGACTTAGTTTAAATGTCAATACTATCACGAAAAATGCATATGTAAATGCAAGAAATATGTACAATGCAAAAAGAAAGTAATTTTTTTGAAACCATTTTCTAATTTTAAACTTTTTATGGATTTTTGGAAAGAAGAAAAAAATGATGCTCATGTAAAAAGAGAGATTTTTTTAATTATGCAACTTTTTTTTATAGATTTTTGGTTTGTAATTTTTAGTTTTTTTTAAGAAAAAAGGTTAGTAAAATATATACAAGTATATACAAGGATTTTTTGTTATTTTGTTTGTTTGTTTTTTCTTTCTTATCTTGTTTTTTTATTTTTTTTTGTTTTTTTAAGGTGGTCGAAGTCTATATACTCACACACACATGGATTTTACAAATTTATATACATATCCCAAAAATAATCATATTTAAAAGTACGAGTTTTGTCTAAAGTATATATACAATATATACGACACCCCCTATACTTAGATTGAACTATGTCCTCATAATGATCAGGGAGCGACAAAGGAAGTCATAACTCGTGCTAAGTATAGAAAAGTGAAAAGACTCCTATGCTACAACGACTCAAAAGAAAAGATGAAAAGAATAGAAGTCGGTGATCCCTACAATACTTAGGATCAAATAATACTAAGTATAAAAGAATGTGCAGAAGGGGAAAAGCGATGAAGAGAATGTACAAACTCAAGAAAAAAATGATATGATTAACATCACCCCCCATACTTAAGGTAGAGTATCCCTAAGTATAGGCAACAATAGGAGTGATGAACACGACGAATATGAACAACACAAATCATTCACCCCCTATACTTAGGATAAAACACATCCTAAGTATAGCATATATACACACAGAAAAGAGGTGAACGATAAAACAGAAGAAGAAAGAATGAAATGAAAGGATATACAAAAGGAATGGATGTACAAAGGTCAAGAAGGTCAAAAGCGAACCTTCTTGCGGGACTACAGACGTATTGATCTGACAAGGTGTAGGTCGATATTGGGGTCATCATTAGGCATAAACTAATTAGGATCGACCAAGAATGTATCCTCAGGAGTCTCAGCGTGTGCAAGCACGAATCGATCAGTGGAAGTAGTGTGGTCATGTCCTGCATGGGAAGTTTCGCAAATATCAAAGTAAAAATGCTCGAAATCATTACCAGAAAAAGTAAGATCAATTCCATCCTAGCGTGCATCTACTGTATCATTATCTTTATCAAAAGGATGGAATTTTTTTTATAAAAGCAATCAAATCAAATTTAGCCTTATCAGTCTCATCTAAATCAAGGTGAATAGGAACAAACTCATCAGTGAAAGTAGGCAAATCATGTACGTCCTGTCTAGTCTCAGAGTCTGCCTTCCGCTCTAGGGTGTCTATTATGTAAATCTTGCAGATGTCATCAATACATCTCCACATACCAGAAGGGGGAATTTAAAGGTATATGCTTTCCAATTCTTCCTCCTTGAAGAGGAATTCTTGGTTCTCAATATCATCCAACATATAATAAGAATCTCTGATATTATCATCAAGGTCAAGGTCCTTGGGGTTATCTAACATGGGTACACTTTCATGGGATGTAGGTCTCTGGTCAGTAATGGATGTAGTGATCAACATATCGCTCCCTACATCATAACAGAAGCGAATATCTCATGATCCATAATCAATAACGGCTCTCGCATAGGCGAGGAAAGGCTATCCTAGGATGATTAAAGGGTGCTCCACAAGGATGGAGGTCTCCATGGGCAATACGACAAAATCAAAAGTGAATCTCATGCCCTGAATAAGAATGAAAGTGTTTTCTAAAATACCCTTCAGCCTCTTGATAGATCCATCAGCAAATTGAACTATCATCCTAGTTTTCTTGAGAGGACTAAGATGAAGAGAACATACCATAGAGAAGGGTATTATATTGATTGAAGTGCTACCGTCAAGGAGAGTGTTATCACGAGAATAGTCAGATATGGAGCAACTTACAAGAGGTGTGGTAGTGTTCCCTTTCTTAAAATGTGGACGGTGGGAGATGGTGCAGGCAGTGGCCATGGTCAAGATGTGATGCTCAGATCCGCTTCTCTGATTTCTCTTCTTGTGTTGAGGAGCAGATAAATGTGTCATGGCCTGGTGAAGTGGGGCTTTAATGATCTCATGAAGGGTGTCCACCACTTCAAGTTCAGTCAACATTTTTTTGAATTTTTGAACCTCCTCCATACAAGGAAGGAGATCAGAATCAGCATGTGCACGAGGATTGCTAAGAGCAGTTTGTACAGTGGCATCATCAGGGTAAAGGTTGGGACATGTGGTAAATGACTGTGTGGGAAAATGGTTTGGCATGGGTTCCCTCTCCTCACAAAATGAATCAACAATGTGTCTCACGAAATCTTTTTGGATTTTTAAAATTTTCTCATTGTTTGTATTTTGGGTGATTGCAAGCTCTCATGATCATTCTCAATGAATCCATATCCTCAAATAGTGGAGCAGCATTATGGCTCTTATTTTTGTTAAATAGATTGCTAATCCTTGAATTCATATGCTCCATCATCTGATTCAGGGTCTCAAGTGTGGAAGTCATGAAAGGTGAATCCAAAATCCTAGGATCGGGTGAGTGGAATGAGGGTGGGTGAGAATCAGAGTCTGACTCCTGAAATAATGGGTTAGGTGAATATGCACAAAAATCAGGAGGAAAGTCCTCTTGGAAAAAGGAAGGTGGATCGACTGGAGGGTACGGGGGATCCACGAAGATCGATTAAAATAACTCCAGTCGGCCATCTCCGAAACAAGAGAAAATGATCGGGAGAGCACGAGGGTCAAGTCAAAAGATGTGAAAAAAGAGGCAAATGCGCAAAAGGATCTAGTATGCACACAAGCAACAAAACATAATACAAAGCCCCAGTTCACCGCTCAACGCAATGTGAAGACCGTGAATGTTCGGTCAATTATTTTGTCAATTTTTAGAGTTTGGTGAGAATACAATCTATCAGAGCGATTAAAGCGAGCTGTTAGGAAATCAATGCTCCCAGGAGACTGTCCCAATCTCACAACTAGTTTTTCCAGCCAGTATGGGTGCGGACCGTTTACCAGCTACCTGATCTGCCCACTCTGTTAAGGAAATCCCGGACTGATTACCGGCTACCCAGTCAAGTCCTCACTAGAGAACAACTAATCACAAGATAGTAGTCTGAAGAGAGTTCGGGCATGGCTCTATCCTAGTGTGTGGGTCGCTCTCTCGCTGCAGATAAATCAAACAAGGCGGGGGTTACTCTCCCCCACAATAATGATTTTTCGTAACGTTTATTTTCAGATCGAGTTTTCTTTAGCAATCCTGAATTTTAGGCAGTTATCACTTGGTTCAAACATTTTCAATGAATCGCCTACCGAGTGTCCAATTTCCTTTTTAACTCATGTAAGTGAAAACAAGGAAGGAGATCGGAAATGCCAATGCGCGATTAAATACAATGATGCATGCAAGGGTTAGAGATGCATACCTTGTCGCCGACACTCTACATGCAGGGTGATCCGCGTAGAGTTTAAATATAGAAAAATAAATTACACTATATATGCAAATGCAAATGAACCGCCCTAACAATAGCTTCTATTAATGGGCAAGAACCAATTAAATCTGACTAAGTCCAATTACACTATATTCTATAAGTACAAACTTCTTGTTTAGGGTGTTTGGACCTAACTAATTACTTGGTTCAAGCAAATTAATTAAAGCAATCAATAGGTAGCTCACGAAATCCGTGAGAAACAAAGAAAAATAGGGCAATGAAACAAAACCAGTGATGTCCCCCAAGTGCATCGGCACTTGGCGAAACAGACCCCGTAACAAATGAATGTTCATTTACAAGAGTTCAAATGCTAGAAATAAATAAAAGAAAGTCTTTTTTTGTCTCCTTCAATTCTTCTTCTCCTCCTCTCACGCTCTTTTGCGGCTTTAAGATGAATCAAGCTGCCTCTGCTTCGCTTGGGTGCTTCGGCTCTCCTAGGATCGCCTCTTTCGCTCCACGGGCCCTCGCAAGAAAAAGAAAAGAGAGAATGTGTAAGAAACACAATTATAAAATATAAGCACGAAAAATGAAATAAAAATAATGAAAATGAACAATGGAGTGAATGTGGAAAAATATAAACACAACAACCAAGAATAACAGGTTAACATAGAAACTTAACTACCCTTACTTTGCCTCCCCGACAATGGTGCCATTTTGTTGAGTATGATAATCTTCAAGGATTGGTTATTAATGATATAAAGTTGTTGTTGCGATCCCCAAAATTCCCTGCTCAAACAAACAAAAAACTTTCTCTTCTTAAGCCAATATTAATTACATAAAATAATGAGCAAGAGAATTTTTGCTACTTATTTACCTGTATAGCAACATGATCGAACTTAGGGAGGCTACAATTCCCGAGGGTTATTCAATTAATCAAAAAACTAATTAAAAGATAAAGGGAATCTCAAATGCAAACTACCTTGGTTTTTGTGATCTCCTTTTAATTTTTTTTACATTTTCCATTTCTGATTTTCAAATTTTTAATGATTTTGATTTTTGCATTTTTTTTAATTTTCAAAAATATGATTTTCAAAACAAATTCATGCACAAAAGAAATATATTTTTTAGAATTTTCAAATATAAAAATGCTTAAAAATGTTCAAGTAAATTGTTTTTGTATTTTTATGAATTTTTTCCATTTTTTGTATTTTTTTAGATATTTTTAGATTTTTAGGATTTTTAAAATGAAAAACAAGGGAAAATGCAAACAATCAGCACATAAAACTTTTTCGCAATTAAAAAATATGAAATAGAATAAAAAAATGCGAAAATTGTTTTTCTTATAAAATAAAGGATATTGTCTACACACAGAACTGAAATCACTATTTTTGGTTTTTCCAACAATTTTTATGATTTTTATGAGATTTTTAGTATTTTACATTTTTTGGTTTTAACAATAATTAATGCGTGAAATTTGCACAGAAATTGAAACTCACCAAAAGAGAATTAATCTATTTTTTGGATTTTTGAAGCAATATTCGAATTTTCAGGTTTTTTCAAAGTTCAAACATGGAAAAATGACATGTTTTAATTTTTTAAATAATATCAAATGAGGTTAAAATGCAATAAAAAAATTTGCACTATTACAAGACTCACAATAGGAGTCTACATAAATTTTTGTGGAATTTTTAGAGCAATAAAATTATTTATTTCAACAAGAACAAACAAGCAATAAGAGTTTGGAAAGGAAGGACTGAAATACAATATTTCAATGTTTTTGAATTGAAAATTAACGGAAATATTGCAGGTCGAAAAGTGCAAATTACCCAGGAAACACATGTAGTACGCATGACTTGAACTGGCAGGGGCCTTTTTGAAATCTTTAGAACTTCTAGTGGTCTTTTTGATATTTACCCAAAAATTTTTGTTTAGAAACCAGGTTCCCTCTCTTCTTCGTTCTTTCTGCCAAAGCAAAGGAGGCGTCGTCGCTAAGGCGTGACGGCTGGGACAGCGACGCAATGGGTGATGGAGAGCTCTCCGCTCCAAGCGGAGTTAGGCATGTCTCTTGTAGGTGAAGGCTGGCGCGGTGACTGAGTAGCGATGGTGGAAGGAGGGGATCCTCTGTAGAGGTACTCGCGATCGACTGAGAGCCTTGTGTGGAGGCAGTGCTGCTTCTGGCGGAGGGTCGACGGAGCTTCAGGAGGTGGCGACGTCTTCTAGGGAGGACGACGGTGGCGCTGCAGTCGGGCGGAGGGCATGGTCGGTGGAGGTGCTCCTCTCCGCTGATGGCCGCATGTGATAGAGGTAGTAGTGTCTTGGACTGCAAGACGCAGGTGGCTACGTCGAAGGGCGACGGTTGCTCTCGCGGATCTGGCCGGGGGATGGCGAAGAGGGTGGGCAGCGGCAGCAGGAGTGATGTTGCCCCCAGTTAGAGAATTTTTTTATTTTTTTGATTGTATAAAACAAAAACAAAAGAAAAAAACTTTTTATTAAATTTTTATTTTTTAAACAAAAACTACAGACATCATTTTTTATATTTTTTATTTTTTTGTAATCTTTTTCTTTATTCCGGGAAAACAAATGTTAGAAAGAAAAGCTATATAATATTTTTTTGTTTTTTGTTTATTTTTTATTTATACACAAATTAGGACGTGAGCACGATGGCTCCATCCCAAAATCAAAATAGAATGAATGAACAGGGATCTAGCGAAAAATGAGGAATGGATCCAGATCTTCGGCCACCGTGCATGGCCGGAGTTGGAAGATTATGTGAAATAGAACGTGAAACGAAGGGAAATCGAAGTTGAGATGGGAAATCAGATCAGATTCAGGTCAAATCATGATGTGTGATTCTAAGATCTAAAAAAATGATGATGAAATAAACATACAAAAAATTAAACTACAATTATCCTAGGTTAAAAATAACAAGAGAAAAATGGATCTCACCTTAGGAGAGGATGGAGACCGTGATCGCCTCGATGAAGTCCGGCTCGCTATCACCGGACGGCTCGGAGGCTAGGCACCCTTCTACGACAAGATAGCTCTCGGAGAATGGGCTCCTCTCACCAAAGATTGATGAAGCTGAAATGAGGGAGAGAGAGCCATATTAATAGATAAAAGAAAAGAAGTTGAAATTCAAAATTTAAAACGAGATAAAGATAAGGAAAGAAATTTGAAATGAGATAGAGATAAGAAAGGAACTTAGGTTAAAATTATTTACAAAATTTAATTTAATTTTTTTGTATTTTTGTCACTTTATTAAATTGAATAATAAATGTTAATTTTTTTTATTTTTTGTGAGGGTTATTTAAGTGAATTGATTATATACATAAACTATATACATATGGTACATTCTATACATAGTAAAATAATGAGATTAGTTTTGTTATTCTAAATTTTTATATTTTTTTATTTATTACTTTTTATTTTAAATAATCATAAAAAATATTTACAAATATAATATGTAGAAATAAATGGTAAAATTGCACAATCCATTCTAGAAAATTGACTTTCAAATCGTAACTCCAAAAAATATGAAGCTACGACCATTTTAAAGATAATTTAATTTATAATACAATGGAAGTGAGTTTAGTTCAATTTGAGTTCATATGGAGCTAGAATTGGTCTTTTAATTATCACTTTATGGCTTTTTCTGGATGTGGTTACTTTTATTCTGTACATGATTTTATTTTGGAAACATTTTTATTATTTAGGAAACATTTTTATTTACAACTTTTGTTTGAAAATTATTAAATTTGAGGTCAATTTATGTACAAATAACATAGTGTAAGTATACAAATTTACATAACACATTTTTTTGGATTTTCAGATTAAGGACCCTATCTCCCCCTACTTTATTCCTGGTCGATCAGGTCAAGTCTTGACCTTCTCTTAGGGTTCGGGTCAACCTATATCTATTACATATATACAATCTTCTTCTTCTTTTTTCTTTTCTTTATTTTCCCTTTCTTTCTTTCTTTCTTTCTTTATTTTAGGTTAAAATAGTAATAAGTATACAATATTTACACACATATGTAAACTAGTAAGAATATGGAGTTAGTATTATATACATGTGTTTTATAAGGGATTTTAAGCTAAAATAATTGAATAAAGATGATGAAATGCAGATTCATCAACAAGTCACCATTAGGAATGTCTCACCGCCTTGTATATGGCAAGCCATGCCATCTTCCCGTGGAACTCATTCACAAATCATTATGGGCAGTTAATGTTTGTAACTTGGATTTAAAGAAGGCGGGACAAAACAGAAAATTGGATTTGAAGTGGCTCCTTTCCATGAGTATGCATATGACAATAGCCTGATGTACAAAGAAAAAGTCAAGAAGTGGCATGAAAAGCACATCCGCAGCAAGATCTTCGAACCAAGGCAGAAAGTTTGTTGTTTGATGTAAAACTCAAACTATTCCTAGGGAAGTTGAAAAGCAAGTGAACAAAGCCTTTCATAGTGAAACATGTGCGTGACAATGGAAGTATCGTCATATCTGATTTGTCAGCTGACGCACAACCATTCATGATCAACGAACAACTTCTGAAGCTTTACCTTGAAAATGACACATTTCTGTCCATGGTCGATTCAATTCAGGTGGTCCATGATGAAGAACTCACAGCCGCATCATCTACTCAATCATATGAGGCCAACAAAAATAATTTTGAATAGTTAATCATTTTCTTCTTTTCTTCTTTTCATTATTCTTTTATTCTTCCGTAAAATCACATTCATCACATACAACATTGCTATACTTAGGATATGCTTCATACTAAGTATAGGGGGGATGAGTGCATTCGGGTGCTCATTATTTGATCCCTCCCCGTCTCCTCAACTTTTGACATTCTTTCTATACTTAGGGATATTTTACCTTAAGTATAGAGGGCGATAGGCCGAGCCATTGATTTACTTATTTATTCGTTCCCATCCTCGACCCTCAATGCATTGGTATACAGTCTCCTATACTTAGGATTAGTTGATCCTAAGTATAGGGGGACGGTCGACTTCCTATTCTTTAGTCATTGTAGCATAGACTTTTCTATACTTAGTATGAGTTATGTCTTCCTTTCTCTATGATTTATGAGGACATAGCTCAAGCTAAGTATAGGGAGGTCAATATATACTATATTTTAGATATAACTCGTACTTTCGTATTTTCAATAAATATGGCTAAAACGTTATACATATATATACAAATTCATTAAATCATTTAATAAAAAAGATGTCTATATTTCCTAAAAATCTTTTTGAATATATTGATTAATAAATAAGGTAAAAACGCCTTACAAAATGTTTGGAAATAGTTTGAAATTTATTTGAAAAATTTTTGAAAACTATTTGGAAAATATTTTGTAAATTGTTTTCAACATTTATAGAAAAATGCGTGGCTTGTAAAAAAATATTTTCTTTGTGTGAAACAAAATGTTTTGAAAACTATTTGCGAATGGTTTTGAAAATGGTTGAAAATATTTGGAAAATTCTATATATATATATTGTTTCAAAAACCTTTGCAAAATAGTGTTCAAACTTGTAAATGTTTGTAAAAATTATTTTGTAAAAAATATTTTGGACTATAGTTTTCAAAATTATTTGTAAAATCATTTTTCAGATAAGTTTGAAGAATATATACATCCCACTAAAATTCTTTATTGTATAAATATATCTGTAAAATTATTTAACATATCCCTTATTAATTATTAAAACTCAAACTCTTGTAAATAATAAGATGCATCTCCGTGTAAATATTTGTCCCTATTTTATCCAAAATATTTTGTTTTCAAAAATCACAAAAAACATTTGCAAAAATCTTTTTGAAAAATTTGCATAAAAATATGCAAAAGCTTTTTTAAAAATCCATAAATAGTTCAAAAGTTTGAAATTTGCATTACAACACTATTTTCCTGCATTGTACATAGCATGATCATTTTTCGGAGTAATCTAAACAATTGAACACATCCAAGTAAAGTCAGAAGATTGGAGCTTAATATAGACCTTAATACACGTAACTCAAATGAACCCATTGAGGACTGGAATTGGAGATACATCAGGTCACCTTAAGTTAATTCTTTAGATTCCATAAGATTATGTTCATGAGTCAATTCATTGTGCCTAAATAGAACCCTTCATATCATCCATACGACTCTTAAGACTGTGACTTGACTGTAAATCTCGCACCTAGCACTTATCTCAACTCAGATGTACTGTTGAAAAATCTTGGGGTCTAAGTCGGGGAGATGCAAGGCCGCTTTGTCAAGGGTGGTTCAGGAACCATTCTTGGGGATTGTCGACACATATACTCTAACACACTTCTTTCGATAACAATGATATCTAAAGAGTGGAGATGGATTGAAACAATGCTTCGAATGAGGGATGGTCTACCGACACAACTTTTTCCAAGACCCCAAAAAAATGGGTGGAACAAAAGATGCTATATCCACCGGGGCACAAGAAATAACACAGATGCCATGCAAAGTCAAAGAAAATATCTAAAGAAGCCTTCAACCAAAAATTTCAGAAATATGATCTTCAGAAAAAAGCCTGCTTCTTGTTGAAGATCCGGTTATACTGACCGACTTCACAAGAGAATGGAGACTATACTGGTCCATTCCCACTTCTCTTCCCATTCTTCTAACTTCTTATCACATTTGGTTGTAAAGACCAGAAGCACCTGACCTTAGAAGGAAATATCCGCCTCCACAAGGATGAGTAATCAGAAGAGCAGACACCTTGGTAGTTCAATGGTTTTGTCTTGGGCGAGATAAACATTTTCACACACATGGTTCTATGACTTCAAGGTAGCAAGAATATGCGAATGAGAGGATGGTTTTGAACTGGTTGTGAATTGGACTGAATATCAGGAGTATGGAACCTAAGGGATGTTGTGTTACAAATCCTGACCTAAAGTTGTTCCGAACACACCATTAATCCAATGGTCTTCTCTAAGCTTCAAGATTTGACATTATTAAGACAAGTTTAAAAGTCAGAAATTATTCCAAATTATTTCTTTTTCTTTTCTTTATTTTCTTCTCCACACTCATAGGTGATGAACCTCAGTTTCATCATCTTTATTTCCTATAATTAACCCCCTTGCTTAAAGTTTTGTCAATAAAATCCAGTTAAAGTGTTGTAATTAACAGAGTCCTAAATAAATTAAAAATCACAAAAAAATGACAAAACAAAATTCGTGGTATTTTTTAGACTTAAAAATACCCTCAAAAATATTTCGGGCCTTTGTTTGACTTCATCTCCAGTTTTGGCCAACATGAAAGTTGTATATCTCGTCAAGATCTACAACTTTCATGTTTTGAGTTTTCTCAAATTCGGCCATCTTGACCTTCATTTTTTAACTGGAAGATTGAATAAATCTGATTGGGCCACGTGGCCCTCTCTGGGGGCGCCACGTGGCCCGCACCCTCTTGTCTCATCCACCACCACCCCTGGCCGTTGGATCTCGTCTCAGATCCAACGGCCCCGCTATGTCCATGCACGCCTATGTCCTCAGCCTTTGATCTTCCCCCGCCTTCAATCCAGACCACTCATTTGCGCCTTAAGCTGAGCGCACCACGTGGCGCGTTGTGCACCCTTTGATTGCGCCCCAGATCTCTCATCCAAGCTTCTTAATACGCCCTCTGTTTCTAACCGATCGATCAACTCCAGCAACCCATCTAGACCGTCCTTTAGCGCCTCGTTCTCTATGCGCCACGTGGCTCCATCGCTGCCTCTCGATCATATCGGCCGAGATCTGATCTAACCCGTCGCTTAGCGCCTAATTGACAGCCGTTGGATCTCCAGATCCAACGGCCGACAGCCATCGTCAACCTCCAGATTTCCCCCTCGCTTCTCACGTTCTCAACTTCACACACGACTTCCCCCTTCCTATTTTTTCTATCACCTCCGACCTCCTCGCACCTCGCCAACCACCGCTGGGTCTTCCCTAGTCATCCACCATCCTCGCGCATCATTCCATTAACCACCATCGTCCTCCCACTCGCTCCATTTCCTCCTTGAAACCCACGTCTCCACCACCACTCATGCCATAACTTTCTTCAAATACATCGCCCCTCCCACCGTTCACCTTCGTTCACCTGTACGAGGGAAACCTCTCAGCGAGTCCCCGCCCCCCGGTGACAGCGAGGGGGCAGCTCGGAGCGCGAAGACGAAGGTACGCCCCGGTGACGACCCCTGGCGATGGTAGGCCAGGCCTGCGGAGCCCCGTCTCCGCCAAGCTGCTCCCCGTAGCCGGGGGAGTTCAGATATGACCCCGAGGTCCTCCGATGACCTCGAGCACATGCCCCGCTCCGCCCAATCGTCGGTAAGTCCTCTCTTTCTCTCTCTGCATTTTTCTTCTTAATTCTTGTATTTTTTTAGGTCAGTCTACCCCCCTTCCAAGCTCCATTGAACACCCTCCGCGCTCCGCCACACTCCACTCTTCCACGCGACACCTTCCGCTCACCTTCTCCCTCCTCCAAACCCTATAACGCCTCCGACCCACCTCCTCCGCCACCCACGGCGGAGGAGCTACGAGCTCCCACCTGCTCCGTTCACAGAGCTTCCATTTCACCTCCACTACGCACGCACCACAAGTAGCATGCTTCGGCTATGTGCTTAACATTGCATGTCTCTAATTCGTGCAACGGTCGGAGCCTCGCCGGAGCCTATTTCGTCACGGCCAGTCTCAGCTTCAGAGCTCCGTTGACCGACACCAGAACCTCCTGGGTCTTCCCCGAGGACCCCACTTCATCGACGACTATTCCTAGGGCTTGGGGGAGGACCGAATCGACGGAGAACGAGCGGCGGAGGAAAGCCACCTTCGTCGGAGCTCTATTCCCTCCGCCAACCGAAGGAGGAGGATAAACAACAGTTGCCGTTGGATGGTCCCCTTCCCGCGACCATCCAACGGCTCAGATGAGCCCACGTCGCCAGGGAACATCGTCACCAGCAGCCCTTGGATTATCACGATCCAAGGGCCGACATTCGGCCACGTGGCAACGCCAGAGCTTCACCGAACCTCAGCCCCCGAGCCTCCAGGCTTGGGACGTCTGAACCTCTTCCGAGCTTGTAGCGGGTCCGAGCCTCAGCCGAGCCTAACCGAAGCACCTTCGAACCTCTGCTGACTCCGAGCCTCCTTCCGAGCCTAGGTCGCACGTGCCTGGCACGTGCGTACCTGGGAAATTTGCAGAGGAGCCCACTGACTTCTCCACATTTGCAAGCAGGTCCAGATCATGTGCAGTCCACGTGCATATTGGGCATTTTGCACATTTGCCCTCGCGACTTCCAGCATTTGCAAAAAATGCCCCTGTGCGTGTGGACAATTTACAGGGAAGGACTCGTCTTTATTTTTATTGCATTTTAGTCCCTCCCAGGGACCTGTTTGTAGGTATCTTTTTATGTTTTATTGCATTTATGCCCCTGTCTTCTTTTATGTATATCTTAAGCTACATAGCTCCAATCGAGTTGATTTCAGTTTCATTTTAAAGCTGGTTTGATGATCTTTCTAATGGCATGCTTAGTTGTTGTTTTGGACACAATAAATTTTGATGTATTATTTTGATAGCTATGTGTCACTTAATCTATGCCTTGTTCGAATTGAGTTCATCACCTTAATTAAATCTGGAATTGACTTGTTGACTAGTTTGCTCATTAATTTCTACCTAGGGCATATGTTCATTGCATCTATTTGCATTATAAAAATGGATAAAAAATGCATGTTTATTTTTAATGCATTGTCTTGTCGTCAAATCACTGCATGAATTTGACCTATATGCCTTTAACTCAACATTTAATTAAATAAACTTAAATCCGATTAATACGAGAGAGGCTCGTGTCCCTGAGTTTGACCTTGGTTTCTTGCCAAGTAAAAAAAAAATAATGACCATCGCATTCTTATTTGACATGTATCAATGAGATGGTCCCTTTGATGACCAAAATCAGCCCGACTGCTACGACTTATTGAAGTGCTAATTCCGCACTCTTAAAGGGCCGATTTTGCGAGTCATCAATAGGCATAAGTGTTTTCTAGGGACTAGCAAAGGAAAGTATAGATGGGTGATGAATTCCCATTTCATCACCTTTATTCTTTCATTTTGCCTCTAATCCCTAGCTGAATGCATGAATATATCATTAATTTGCCAAAATAAACATTCATTAATTTGTACAAAATATCATATAAAATATTGTACATTTATTGTATTTATTGCCACAATTAAAGAATAAAGGAAAGAAAAAGAGCGAAGCGTCAAGGACAATGAAGTGACCCTAGCCCCCGAGACTCAGTCATCGTGTTGACTTAGTCGATAAGGAATAAAGTACGGGGAGATAAGGCAGCTAATTGTAAAGAAAAACACATATGGATCACTATACAAAATAGGCTAATAATTACTTTTTGGAACTTATTTTATTCTTTGTTGTTTTCACCTCAAATAAAGAAACTTTGTACATGAAAATTGTAGCTAAAAAATACAAAAATTATTACACAAAAATAATACACAGTGTATATTTTATACACAGAATAAAATCCTACAACCCAAATTTCATAGACCCACATCTATCAAATAAAAACTCAAAATGTATTTCAAAATCACATTAGTTGTATATAACTTCTAATAAGTTATTTAATGAAGTTGGTTTCATATTTTTTGAAATCAAGATGTGAAAGTTAGGTTTTGGACCCCTATTGTACAATATACCCGAATAAAATATTCATTTTATTTATTCTTTACTTTTTATAAATTTATATTTTTATAATTATTTAAATATTAGTTATATCATATGTACACATTAAAACTAAAGTAAAACCATAAATAAAACAATAAAATAAAATAAAATGCAAAAATACATAGATGAATATACAATACATATACATATACAATGTGCACCTATCTTTTATTAAGTGAATAGATTATATCATAAAAATATAATAAAATATATTTAGTTATATAAAAATAAATTGTAAATATATAAAATAATAAAATAAAATAATAAAATCAAAATTACAAAATAAAAATAAAATACTTGAAACATATGTAAATATACCTATAAATGAAACCCTAAAAATAAACTCATAATTAGTGACCTCTAAAAAATAAATAAAAATATGTATAAAATACCACAAAAAATAGAAACAATTTTTACTTTATAACCTAAAAAGAATTAAATCAAATACTATATATTATTTATTTTCCAAGGCATTTTTGCCTTGTAATTTCCTGGTTGGTCCACGTAGACCAACCAGGCGCACCCATTGGTTGACTTAAGTCAATTGTCCGGCCCCTCCTCTGACTTCTATCAAAACATTACGAGGGTTCCATTTTACCATTTTCTCCACGCCTCCATCATCCTCCTCCCACATCGAAACCTTCACTAAATTGTAGCCATGTTGTCCGCCATCCATGCCCTTCCTAGAATCTACACCAACCATCGATCGATTGCACGCAATTAATCCTCGAAACTCACTCAAAAGCTCATCTATAAATAGGCCTCACATATCTTCTTTTGCCTTTTGATCCCTATTTTTTGGTCCTTAACCCCTTAAATTGCTCCAGAAGGCTCCGCCAAGGTGACAACAGTGCAAAGCTTGCATTTGCAGCGAGGAAGGGCCAAGTAAGAGGCGCATCCACCATCTCCGACGAACCCTCGCATGAGGTTTTGCTCCTGGCTTCTCAGGCCAGTTGAGCCTCTCTTCTCTACATTCCTTGGTAATCTTGTAGTGTAGATTTTGTTCTGCATCATTAATTTTAGGTTTAATCAAGTAGTAGCGCATAATTCGCAAATCCCCAATTCTTGGAGCACGCCTCCAGATCAAAATCACAATAATCCGACCGTTGATCCGCCTCGATCTTCACACCATCTCACTCCTCCTCACCTTCTCCACATGTCACCACTTCATCCAACCCATATCCGTCGTGGATCAGGGACTCGGAGTTCCCTCCACTGCCCATCACTGGAGCTCCCCCCTTCATTCCATTCCCATGATATTTCGAGCAAATCCTTGGTGGAGGAGATAGACCTCGCACCCAGGAACATTTTGGTGCTAATTTACAGGTCCGGGGACGCGTCTGAGACCCGGACGGCCACTTGGAGCGGCTCCAGGTACTCCACCAATTACCGGAGCATCGTGAGCCCCCTCGTCGTCCTTGGACCCTGCTGTTGCACGCGGAGGAAGCTCTTCTACCTGCTGGGCTTGTTGGGAGCGGCTGACTGCTGGAGCACAGAAGAACGAAAGATCAAAGTTCACCGGGGACATGTTCTTGGGTTTTCTTCCAACATCCTCAAGCACAAATGGGTCAAGAACACTTGCCTGGTTCAATCCTAGCCGTCGGATCACATAGAATGCTGCCCCTTACACAACTGCAAGATCTAACATGTGGCGACACTAGAACAGCCAGATCAAAGGTGTTAGTGGGTAATTTTCACATACCACCTCTGCTCTTTTTGTAATTTTTCTAAAGTCCTGTAAATATTTTATGTAGTTTAAAAGTTTGTGGACAAATTGCATAAGAACAATGCTACTTTTCAAGTATTACAGTTTAGTCCTTGTTAGAGTCACGTCCATGAGCACGTTTTATCTTGTGAAAATTTCAACTAAGCCCTCAAAGGTTATTTCAATTATCATTTAATATATAAAGTTTGAATATTAGCTTTCAACTTTTGGTTAAATTACACTTTGCTACTCTCATTTATTTTTATTTGCGATTATAGCCCTGCTAGGTTAAATTTTTGTGTGTATCATTTTCTATTTATTAAAAAAAGTTTCCATGCCTAAAAATCACTAAAAAATAGGAGTAGATACCTAGATGCATGCATGATCATGCTATATAATCATATTTACATTTTATGCTGTTTTCCTATTTTCTAAAAATCAAATAATGCACAACCAGTCCCTGTTTATCTCAAAAAAGGCAAAAAAATATAAAATAGAGGCTAAAAATCTCTTAAAAAATATATTTTGTGATTATATAGTGTCTAATATGTCTGACAAAAATCCCAGAAAATATAAAAGGAAAATACCTAAAAAATAAAAAGCCTCAAAACCTTATAAAATTATAAAAACTATTCTAAAAATCCAAATGCTTGTTCCTGCTATATATTTTAGTTATATTAGTATATATTAAAAATAGTTTTGAGAATTTTTGATTTATTAAGTATCTGTAAATCTCAAAATAGTTCAACCCAATTAAAAGATTCCTGATTTTGTATATCTTGAACCATAAAATACTTCAAAATTAACATAATTTACTGAAAAAACCACAAAAAACACTAGAAAAACCTAAAAACCCAGAAATATCTCATTTCATGCATTTTGAACATTTTTACATATATTTATACACATCTTACCATATATAGATTATTTATACATATCTATATATTATATCTCTTATAAGTATTATAACTACCTTAAAACATTTTTAATACCTTAAAAAATAATAATAAGGACTGTACTTACATATTTTTTCTGACTTTTCTATATTTATTATATAATTTATACATAGTACTATAATAAATAAATCCCTTAGCATACATATACACATATAAATCCTTATATATCCATACATTATTATATAATAGTAAATTAAAAAGAAATTAAAATTCATTAAATATCTTTGTAAAAAAGAGAGAAATTAATCAATTATTTCATTTAATTAAAATTTTAAAAAACCCACATTCTTTGGTTACCTTTGTGCATATCTATATATACATACATCTTGATATTATTGATTCATTATTTATTTAAAAATAATATTGTGTGCTACATCGCGTGTTCCCTATGTTCGACACCCTACTCTCCTTGTAACTATACACATTTTATTGTAGGGTTTATAATATATTTTGATCAACGTTGTATTTTCATTGCTAAGTTATTCATGTGGATTAATTGTTGTTTGAAGATTGGGTTTCTTGTTGTTCGTCACAGCGACTGTGTCTCTGCCTTGTGTGATACATATTTAAACCCGTGAAAAATCCTCTTCAACACCTGTAGATTCTCAATCATTGCAATGTGCGAGGATGATGAACCGTACCGGTTGACTAGGTTAAGTTGTCGTCGTTATTCCCATAATCAGGCGAGAGATTCAATCTAGAAAAATTTGTACAATCAACCAAAAAATGATATTCAATAAAATCTAAGGCGGTCTAGCTATGGTTTTAACCTGGCATAGCTCCCAAGGTTGAATACAAGGAGAACGCGAAAAACTTGGTAGTGAAAAATTCAAAAATGAACTTTTTTTGTTTTTCATTTTATATTTTTGTGTTTTATTTTGTGGATTTCCTTTTTTTGTAAATTTATATTTTTTATGTTTTCAAATTTTTATTTTTCTAATTTTTCATATATATATATATATATATTCAAAAAGACGAAATTCAAAAATCAAATTTATACACAAAAATGCAGAAATTGTGAATTTTGGATTTTCTAATATATCAAAAAATGTTCAAAAATTTTCAAAGAAAATATTTTTGGATTTTAAATCTTTTTTACTATTTTTTGTGATTATTCAGAGATTTTTTTAATTTTTCAATGATTTTCTTAAAATCAGAAAGTGCAAATTACATTAGACATGAGTATTTAGCAATTTAAAAATAGAACATGAACGCAAAAATTATGCAATTTATATTTCCTGGAAACTAGAAGAAAATATCTACAACCAGAGACCAGAAACACAAATTTTTTTGATTTTTTTCAATAATTTTCTACATTTTTTAATGTTTTGAGTTTTTTGCAATTTTTTGGAGTTTTACATATAATTACATGCATGAAAATTAGCTAGAAATTAATAGATAGAAAAAGAAATCTATTCTATTTTTTGGAATTTTCCGATATTATTTGATTTTTAATGATTTTTCAAATGTCAGTCAAAGAAAAAGACATTGTTTTTTTATAAATAGCAAATAAAAATAAAGTACGATGGAATTTTTATATAATGAAGAGGAACAATCAGGAGCATAACACAATTTTTTTGTAGAATTTTCAGAATAATAAAAACATTTATTTCAATGCAAAGAAAAGCCAATAAATAATTTGGAAATACAGGGATTTACTTACTAAGATTTATTGTTTTTGCATGAGAATATAACAAGAAATAAAGGTTCAGGAAAATAATGCGAATTAACCCAGTGATAGGGCATGCGTTGCAAATGATAGAGCTGGTGGGGGCATCTTTGCAATTACGAAAACTTCTAGGAGTTGACTGTAATTTTCCAAATATTTTTTAATTATTCCACTAGGGTTCATGTTTCATTTTTTCTTCTTCCTCAAGCAGAAGGGAACCAAGGGGGGTCGCCGCCCCTCTTCTTCTCCACGCAAAAGCAGGGGTGATGATGTGGGATCGCGGCGGCTGCGGACGCTAACTCCTTCGCATAGGTGGTGCTTCGATGGTGTGGGACCTTGCACGGGTCGGCGAGGATCGGGTGGTGATAATGGCGTAGAGCCTCGCGTAGGGCTGGGCTTCACACAGAGGTCAGCTCGCATGGCGGTTGTTCCCTGCAGGCGGTGTGCGTGGGCGGATCGGTGGACGGTGCGGTCGATTGTACGAAGGGGAGCCGCGAGAGGAGGAGGTTGGCAGGCTGAGTCAGCCTGCTTTGGTCGACGACGAGCAGGAGAGGGCCACTCGTTGTAAAGGATGGTGGTGGGCGGAAGTCGACGGGCGGTGGAGCAGCTCTGCCCCAGATAGAGGAGGGGGTTGCACGGTCATGTGGGCACAAAGGATGAGGTCGGCAGCAGGAAGGTGGACGACGGAGATCTCCTACGACGGATGATGGAGTTGGGCAGAGCGTCAGCAGCGAGGCAACACACGCCTCTGACGGCCAAGGTGGGTGATGATTGACGACGGAGAACGGCAGCGGTGTCACCACTGGCGAGGGGCAACGATCAATGGAGAAGGCGTCAGTGCTAGCGGGTGGCAGCTGGCGCTGCCATCCAGCAAATTTTTTTTGTAATATTTTTTTAACAGTAGAAAATGTATATTTTTTTCTTATTCTTGTACCTGCAATAAAATCAAATATAATTGACTCAAACACGATGGCTCGATCTAAGAAAATAGAGAATTAATGGATGAGGTTCCAACGGATATGAGGGATCGGAACCGGGTCTCTGGCCACCGTGCGTGATAGGAGGTGAGAGATCATGTGAGGTAGAACGTGAACGCGGATAGATTGAGACGACGAATGTGGTGATCGGATCGGATTGCGACATCAAATCGAGATGGATATTTTTGGAATTAGATCTAAAATTTAATCACGAAATCGAGGCACGACTTAAATCTAAAATTTATCTAGAAGAATGACGGAAATTAAAGTGGATCTCACCTTGGGATTGGACATGCCGTGATGGCCTCGATAAGGACCGACTCGCTGTCACCGGAGCAATTGAGGCTGAGCACCCTTCTGCGACAAGAAGCTCTTGGAGATCGGTCTCCTCTCCACCAAAGATAGATAAAGAGCGAAAAGGAGAGACCCATTAAAAAGAACAAGAAATCCAAAAGAGGAAACTATGTACAAAAAAAGAAGGTGTTTAGTGGTGGTTTAAATAAATAAAATAAAATAATAAAATAATAAATTAATTAAAAACGAAATTCTTAATTAAATAAAATAAATAAAATAATTTATTTACAAAAATTAATTAGCCACCTTAACGATGGTTATTTAAGGTATATAATCAAATCTTATATACATGGTAGGTTTTCAAATCAAATAAATGAATAAATAAATAAATAATTTCGTAATTATATTAATTTAATTAATTAATTTAGATATTAAAATTTTTGGTGGTTTTTATATAAGGATGTTAATTTTATAAATATCATATATACATAATGTATATTATACATATATACAAATATGAAAATAATTTTATATACAATTTTGTTTAAATCAATTATTTACTTAAAATTAATGTGAATAATATTTACAATTATAAAAAATATAATATGTCCAAAAATAAAAACAATAAATAGATGGTCAAATTGTAAAAACCATCCCATAAAATAAACTTTTTAATCGTAACTCCAAAAATTATGAAACCACAACCATTTTTAAGATGATTTAATTTCGAGTACAATGGAAGTGAGTTTGATTCAATTTGAGTTCCTATGGAGCCTGAATTGGTCTTTCAATTGTCACTTTACGGCTTTTCTAAGTGTGGATACTTTTTTCTATGTGTAGTTTTACTTTGCAAATATTTTATTGTTTAGAAAATATTTTTATTTACAATTTTCATTAAGGAAAAATATTTAATTTTATGTCAATTTATATATATAAATAAATTAGTGTCAGTTTTATACAAATACAAAGAACAAATTCAAAAATAAAAAGGAAGAATATTTACAAATTATTTTTGGCCTTTTGGATTAAAGACCCTATATCTGCCTATTTATTCCTGGTCGATTAGGTCAAGTCTTGACCTTCTCTTGGGGTTCAGGTCAGTCTGCATTTATTTCATAAATACATCCTTTATTTTTCTTTTTCTTTTCTTTTCTTCTGCATTCTTTTATTTGAATATAAACAATGTTAAAATGCATAATTAACAAATACATGCAAAATGGTAATTTTACTTTACCTTTGCTAGTCCCTTAGTAAACACTAATTTAGAAAATAAATGAAAACAAAAATAAAGAAAAGAAAAAGGAAAGAACTTAGACCAATATTGATTTTTAAACCTATCTTCATAAAATTGGAGTATAGAGCTCGGTCAGACCTTTGGATTATTAGTTTGACAGAACCTTATTGGGAAACGGGTTTAAGACTCAACAGCCCTCAAGTTCCACTATTCTATGGTCAGAACGCCTTAATCAGTTAGGTTAGAACAAGTCTACATACACAAACTCTAGTGACTATGAATCTGTACTTGTACATTGTATGTGTATTTTGGCCCCCCACTTCAGAAATGACAGAGAAACAACCTCCCTCAACAAGGTAACTCTAGTCCCCTAATCTAGAAACTCTTTCCTCGAGGAGCGGGGATATTCCCTTCTAAGTTCAAGTACAACCATCTCAAGAAGAGGAGATGGAGAAATGAATGGACGGTAACAGTGTAGTTACCTATCCTTGGATGCATGACTAGTGTAGTCAAGTCATCCCGCTGCAAGCTTATAAATATTTGACTTTGAAGCTCTTATTCTTTTTTATACTTGTAAATACACTCTGGCATGCATTTTACTTTTCAATCAGTCCTGTCAACTTTTGGAGATTCATCATTTTTTTATTATTTTTTTATTTTTTTTGAAAATATATACAAGATGCAGCATGTACATAAGGAGTTTTTCCTCTTGAGCTAGTAGATTATCCCTCTTTTGAAGCATTATTGCAACCCCACAACATCCTATCTTTAGACCTCAATGCTACTAGATCAGGTTGAGATGCACTACCCTCCCTAGAGGAAGATGAGATGTTTCTCCTAGATGTACTACCCTCGTATGCTACTCCAAGCCAAAGTACGTGTGCGAGTTAAGCCATTATCTGTGAGACCAGTCAAGATGATATGTGAACATAACTTAGTGGACTTGAAGATTTAAGTCTCAAGACTTGAATAATCCTAAACTCAGATCCTATAAGGTTCCTCTGACATTAAGTGGATTAAGGTCTTAACTAAGCTCCATTCCTCAATTTTATTCCAGACGAGTTTAAATGTCAACATTACTATGAAAAATGCTCATGCCAATGTGAGAAAATATGTATAATGCAAAGAAGAGAAAAAAACTTTTTTTGAAACAACTTTCTAATTTTGAACTTTTTATGTATTTTTGAAAGAAATACACATGTAAAAAGTTTTTAATGAAAATTTTTATTTGTATTTTTTAGGCATTTTTTTAATAAGGGTTAGGGTTAGTAGATAAGATACACATATTTACACGGAAGTGAGTCAATTATTTACAAGAATTAGGTGAAATGATTTTTACATCTTGAGTGTAGGTGAAAGGATTTACAACTTGAGTGTTAGTAATTTATACAAGTTTGTATATATAATGTTGGTAAAGAATTTTATGGGTGATGCATATATTCCTCAAACTTATTTGAAAATAATTTTACAAATACTTTTTAAAATTAAAGTCCAAAATAAATTTTCCAAATAATTTTACAAACATTTACAAACATTTGAAAACTATTTAGCAAACATTTTTCAAACAATATATATAGTTTTTTTCAAAATAATTTTTCAACCATTTTCAAGACATTTGCAAAGAGTTTTACAAAATAATTTTATTTCACAAAAAGAAAAGAATTTTTACAAACCAAAAATACTTTTACAAAGGTTGAAACTATTTTTCAAAACATTTTTCAAATAGTTTTTAAATGTTTCTTCAAATAGATTTTCAAACTACTTTCAAAATATTTTAACCTGACTTATTAATCAATAGGTACAACAAGGAATTTGAAGAAATATCTGCATCTTTTTATTAGTTGATTTTACTGAATTTTACATGTATTTATACAGTGTTTAGCCATACTAAAAATACGAAAGTATGAGTTATGTCTAAAGTATACATATATACAATATATATGACACCCCCCCTATACTTAGCTCGAACTATGTCCTCATAGTGATCAGAGAGCGGCAAAGGAAGACATAACTCATGCTAAGTATAGAAAAATGAAAAGAATCCTATACTATAACAACTCAAAGAATAAGAAATGAAAAGAATATAAGTCGGTAATACCCACTATACTTACTATGAAATAATCCAAAGTATAGAAGATTGTACAAAAGGGGAGAACCGAGGATGAGAATTTACACAAAAATCAATGAATATACATGTCCCCCTATACTTAGGGTAAGGATACCTAAGTATAGAAAAGAATATCTACATGCATGGGACAAAAAATAGAATATACATAGATTACTTCCCCTATAATTTGGGTCGGAGATCCCAAATATAGGCAACAAACAAGAGGTAATTGACACAAATAATATGAACAACTCGAGTCTAGCACCCCCTATACTTAGGATAGAGTGCATCCTAAGTATAGCGAAAATCCCAACCGAGACCTAGGGTGCTAGACAAAACAGAAGAAAAGAAAGAATAAATCAAGATGAAACCTGTATATACAAGGGGGACAATGTTGAGGAGCCTCTCAACATGCGGTAGAGTTTACGCCTCTAGCTGGGTGCACTGGCTAGGATAAGAGCGTATCAAGGTTCAGGACGGCATCTGTAATGCGTATGTCGTACTGCCATTGTCGTCTCAATGGGAGAAGAACAACAGACTCGGGATGGTCAAAAGAGACACCCGAATATGCACTCAATTGGGTGTCGGCTACCGGGAAAAGATAAGACAATGTATGATCATACTCCGGTAACACGAAAGAAATCATCGACTCAAGGTCTGAATGGAGTGAATGGATGGAGCCGAAAAAATTAAATGTGAAGAAGGAAGGATCTGTCAGGTAATCCTCCACGTCAATCACTGTCTCGAACAGATAAGGAAGATCAAGATCGGGAGACTCTCTATGAAAATCGATATCCGATGTATATAGGGTAGATAAATCAGAATCAACATCGAATAACTCGAAGATCGGGTCATCCTCGCGAGGGTCGTCGAGGAGAGAAAAATCAAACTTAGAGAAATCAGAAGTAACCGACGACTCCGTCTCGTGATCCGATAGATTGGAATCACAGTGAAACCGAGTACAAGGGACATAATGCATCCTCCCGTAGATAACCCTCGGGGAGTAATGTAGGCTCGTTGGTAAAAGATGGGGAATCAGATCGTAACTGGGGATTTATGTTGTTGTCAAATACCAAGTTCCTGCACCAAAGTAACTCGTCAGCTGTAAACGTCATCTGAACAACCTCAAGGCATGGCATGCTGCTAGTCAACAATGCGGAAGCATTAGATGTCTCAAGATATGATCCTCGAACTGCGGCAATGCTGTCAATCATTAAGTCCTCCAAAAATGTATCGACATCATCAAGTGGGAGGACACACGGCTCAAGATGGGACTATCTAGGTCTGTCAAATCAAAATGGTGTCCCTCGTCGTGCTCTATCTGCTGGGATGGATCCAAATGTATATCTGAATCTGAGAAGATCTTCTGAAGAATGAAAACTGAATCAGCTGAACATGGACACTGAAATGACAGACAGGATGGCTGAAACAATGTGGGCTCCTCCTCCATTTCTTGTGATACTAGCAGCTCTAGAATACAAGAATCTTCGACATGAAAGTACGTGACTAGCTAAAACTCTGGATGTAAAACCCATAGGAACTCGATCAATGTCTGGCTTTGGGAACTCGTAATGATAGTCAACATGTCCGTCATCTTAAATGTAGTAGAATCCACATCCTATAAATGGTGTGTGCTGTATGAATCAGCATAAAGTGCCACACACTCAACTAGTGGTGTATCTCCCTCGTGTGTTGTCCTGAATAAATAATCTCGTGAAGGCCGTGAAGTTGACAAATTGGCTGAAATCTCTTCCAAGAAGGTAAAAAGTATATCCATGTCGGGACTGTGGTGTGAACCACCACACGAGGTCACTACCAGTCCTATCCGCTCTGCGATCATCCCCCTCATGGCGATCTGTACAAGGCTAGTTGTTGAGATTCCATGGTCTGGAAATCTTCTCAATAGGTCAACAAACCTAAGCCATGAATCTCTCAATGGCTCCTGGGGATCTACTGAAAAATCTTGAATGCATGATCGCATCAAATTTGCTTTACGCTGAGGATAAAATCTTTGCAGAAATTGTGAACGTAAATCTCCCCACATAACAAACTTCCTTCCCAACTATCGGTGCCAACTCATGGCTCTGCTCTACAGTGTAAAAGGGAAGGTCATCAGCATCAGCTCCTCAGAAGTGATATCTAGATAGGTGCGGGTCATACAAAATTCCTCAAACTCAGATATATGAAGAAACGGATCCTCATGCACTTCTCCCAAAAACTTCGGTAGTGACTGAATGTAATATGAATATAGGATAAACGAACTCAATGTAGAATCTGACTGAGCTCCTAAGTGTGGTTGCTCATGTCATAAATAATGTCCAATCAACCCATAATCGAAAGCATTTACAACTTGCGACTGCTCTTTCTCATCATTCATGTAGTGCACTATCATCTCAGCAAGGTAATCACCCGTGTCTCGTATCTGGTCGATCTGAACTCTTCGGGCGTCTTCTCATAGCACAACATGCCTAGTATAAGAAGGTGGGGAGGGATAAGATGGGATGTCAGTCGGAGTTCCGACCTCCCAAGAGAGTGGGAGAGAATGATGGGAATGAAATGAACAAGCCGCAAGACCGGCTGGAATGAAGGGCGACCCATCATCACGAGATAGAAAAGGAGAAGGATAATAAAGGGCGGGAGGGAGGGAAAAGAAAACAAAGATAAAAAGAAAATAAGGTTACTACTAACGACTCGAAAAATGCATGTAACAACTCACACCAAAGACATCCAACCACAAAGGAAACCCTCAGTTCACAAACTCAACACAAATCTGATCGTGAGAGTTCGGTCTTTATCTTTTCAATTCTAGAGTTTAGTGATAATTCAATCTATCAGAGCGGTTAAGTGAGCTGTTAGGAGCCCAATGCTCCGAGGAGACTGTCCCAAATCTCACAACTAGTTTTTCCCGGCCACTATGGACGCAGACCGTTTACCGGCTACCTGATCTGCCCAATCTGCTAAGGAAGTCACGGACCGATTACCGGCTACCCAGTGAAATCCTCACTGGAGAACAACTAATCACAAGAACCAGCAGTCCGAGGGGAGTTTAGGCGTGGCTCTATCCTAGTGTGTGGGTCCCTCTCTCGCTGTAGATAAGTCAAACAATGAGGGGGTGATTCTCCCCAAAACAATGATGTGTGTTAATTACATTTGATTTTTAAGGATACAAGTATAATTAGCAGTCCCAATTTTTAAATTTTAAATTTTCACTTTTTTTGGATGTTTTTGATAAATGCACATCTAACGGGATTTCCGATTTCTTTTATTCCTATATCCACAAAATAGAGGGGGAAAACAGAAAAGCCAATGCATGAGAAAATATGGATGCAAATGCTAGAGATAGCGGTGCGTACTTGACTCCAGTGCTTTACAAGCAATATGATCCGCGCAGGAAAATAAAACTAACTTTATGCAAAATGCAAGCCAGAATCATCCTAAACAATAACTTCTATTCGGGAAACACCGGTTAATTATTTGACTTAATCCAACATTCTATAGATTAGATATTCTTTTAGGGTGTTTGGACCTAATAATTACCGGGTTCAACCAAATAAAACCTAAGTCTAGGGGTTACATTCACAAAAAATAAATAAAAATAAAGGCGATGAAAACAACATATAAACTGCGGTGAGGTCCCCCAATTGCACCGGTACTTGGCGAAACAGACCCCGAATAATTTCTGAGTATCTCTATAAAAACAAAAAAGAGCAAGTGCCTAAATAATTACAATTAATTACACTTTTTTTGAAAAAAAATTCCTGCCCTTCAACAATCTCCTGCTCTACTCGGTGCTCACTCCTATCGGTCAGTGATGAATGTCCGACCTCCGCATCGCTCGGGTGCTTCGGCTATCTTAGGATCATCTCCTTCACTCCGCGGGTCCTCGTAACAAAGAGAAACAAGAGATATGTATTAGAACAGATAAACAATTATTGGAAAAATGCAGTGAAATGAAATAAACAAACAAGCAAACAAGCTAAACCAAACAATTGTTGTTTGACAAAAATGCATCTCAAGAGTCCGATCTTGTAAACCCTTCATATGCCCGCCACAACGGGTCTGATAAGTGTTATGTAGTGTCTCTCTCGGCATGTGCAACCCAATATGAGTGGCCTCACAACAAGCAGCTTAATTTTGCAATTTATTCAAGAAAATAGCTGCACAAAAAATACTACCAAGCCATGCTCCCTGGCAACGACGCCATCAGATGAACTGTCTTGGCCGACAAGGTTAAGTTGTCGTCATTATTCCCTTAATCAACCAAGAGATTCAATCCAGAATTTTTTTTTCGGAAATTTATAATTTTTTATATTTTCAAATTTTCGTTTTTTTATTTTTGCAAATATGTATTTTTTTTATTTTCAAAGAGATGAAATTCAAAAATCAAATTTATACATAGAAATGTAGAAAGTGCAACTTTTTTTATTTTCTAATATATCAAAAAATGCTAAAAAAATTTCAAAGAAAATCTTTTTGGATTTTAATTCTTTTTTACTTTTTTTGTGATTTTTCATAGATTTTTTAATTTTTTTAATAATTTTCTAAAAATCAGAAAGTACAAATTACACTAGACAGGAGTATTTAGCAATTTAAAAATAGAATATAAATGCACAAATTATGCAATTTATTTTTCGTGGAAATTTGAAGAAAATATCTATAACCAGAGACTAGAAACACAATTTTTTGATTTTTCAATAATTTTCTACATTTTAAGGTTTTGAGTATTTTGAAATTTTTAGGAGTTTTACAAATAATTACATGCACGAAATTTGGTTGGAAATTAATAAACAGAAAAATAAATCTACTCTAATTTTTCGAAATTTTTCGGATAATGACACTGTTTTTTTACACTATTTTTTGATTTTTAATAAATAGAAAAAGAAATCTACTCAAATACCAGGCAGAGAAAATGACACTATTTTTTGATTTTTTTAGAAATAGCCAATAAAAATAAAATGCGATGGAATTTTCATACAATGAAAAGGAACAAATCAGGAGCATAACACAAATTTTTTATAGAATTTTCAGAATAATAAGAAATTTATTTCAATGCAAAGAAAAGCTAATAAATAGTGTATTTCAAATACAGGGACTTACTTGCAAAGATTTATTATTTTTTCATGTGAATATAACAGGAAATAAAGGTTCGGGAAAATAATGCAAATTACCTAGTGACAGGGCGGGCGGTACACGTGATAGAGCTGGTAGGGGGCGTCTTTGTAATTACAAAAACTTCTAGGGGGTTGACTGCAATTTTTCCAAATATTTTTAAATTATTCCCCTAGGGTGCATGTTTCGTTCTTTCTTCTTCCTCAAGCAAAAGGTAACAAAGGGGGGTCGCTGCTCCTCTTCTTCTCCAAGCACGAGCAGGGGTGGCAGCGAGGGATCGTAGTGGCTACGGACGCTACGATGACGCGGGACCTTGCGCGGGTCAGTGAGTATCTGGTGGTGATGATGGCGCAGGGCCTTGCACGAGGCTGGGCTTCACGCAGAGGACGGCTCATGTGGTGGCTATTCCTCATGGTCGGTGCGCACAAGCGGATCGGTGGACGGCGCGGTCGATGATGTGAAGGGGAGCCGTAGGAGGAGGAGGTCAGTGGGTTGAGCTGGCATGCATTGGTCGACAATTAGCAAGAGAGGGCCGTCCGCTGTAGAGGATGGCGATGGGCAGAAGTTAGCGGGTAGTGGAGCAGCTCCGCCCCTGGCGGAGGAGAGGGTTGTGCAGCTGTGTAGGCTCAAAGGATGAGTGTGGCGACAGGAAGGTGGATGACGGAGATCTCCTATGATGTATGATGGAGTTGGGCGGAGCAGCCGTGACGGTGCGACACACGCCTCCGGTGGCCGAGGTGGGTGATGCTCAGTGGTGGAAAATGGTGGCGGTGCCGCAACTGGTGAGGGGCGATGGTCGGTGGAGAAGGTGGCAGCGCTGGCGGGTGGCGGCTGGCTCTGTCGTCCAACATTTTTTATTTTTTTGTAATTTTTTTTTAATAGTAGAAAATATATATTTTTTTCTTATTCTTCTACCTGCAATAAAATCAAAGATAATTGACTCGAACATTACGTCTCGGTCTAAGGAAATAGAGAATTAATGGGTGAGGTTCCAGCAGATCCGAGGGATCAGAACTGGGTCTCCGTCCACCGTGCGTGATCGGAGGTGAGAGATTGTGTGAGGTAGAACGTGAACGCAGATAGATTGAGAAGATGAATGTGATGATCGGATCGGATTGCGAAATCAAATCGGGATGGATATTTTTGGAATTAAGATCTAAAATTTAATCATGAAATCGAAGCACGAATTAAATCTAAAATTTATCTAGAAGAATGACAGAAATTAAAGTGAATCTCACTTTGGGATCGGACACACCGTGATGTCCTCGACAAGAACCGACTCGCTGTCACCGGACGACTCAGAGTCTAGGCACCCTTCTACGACAAGAAACTCTTGGAGATTGGGCTCCTCTCCACCAAAGATGATCAAGATCAAAAAGAAGGAGAGGAGACCCATTAAAATGAAGAAGAAATCCAAAAAAAGAAACTATGTACAAAAAAAGAAGGAGTTTAGTGGTGGTTTAAATAAATAAAAAAATAAAAAAGTAATTAAAAATGAAATTCTTAATTAAATAAAATAAATAAAATAATTTATTTACAAAAATTAATTAGCCACCTTAATGATGGTTATTTAAGGTATATAATAAAGTCTTATATACATGGTAGGTTTTTAAATCAAATAAATAAATAAATAAATATTTTTGTAGTTATACTAATTTAATTAATTAATGTTAGATATTAATTTTTTGATGGTTTTTATATAAGGATGTTAATTTTATACATATCATATATAAATAATGTAAATTATACATATGTACAAATTAGGAAATAATTTTATATACAATTTTTTTAAATCTATTATTTACTTTAAATTACTGTGAACAATATTTACAATTATTAAGAATATAATATGTCAAAAAATAAATACAATAAATAATTGTCAAATTGCAAAAAGCATCCCAAAAAATCGAATTTTCAACCGCAACTCCAAGAATTATGAAACCACATCAATTTTAAAGATAATCTAATTTAGAGTACAATGGAAGTGAGTTTGATTCAATTTGAGGAGCCGGAATAGGTCTTTCAATTGTCATTTCACGACTTTTTCTGAGTGTGTATACTTTTATTCTATACATGGTTTTACTTTGCAATTATTTTTATTATTTAGAAACCCTTTTTTATTTACAACTTTCAATAAGTAAAATATTTAATTTGAGGTCAATTTATATACAAATAAAATAGTGAGAGTTTTATACACATATACAAAGAATAATTTCAAAAATAAAAAGGAAGAATTATTACAAATTATTTTTGGATTTTTGATTAAAGACCCTATCTCCGCCTACTTTATTCCTGGTTGATCATGTCAAGTCTTGACCTTCTCTCGGGGTTCAGGTCAATCTGCATTTATTTCATAAATACATCCTTTATTTTTCTTTTTCTTTTCTTTTTATTCTTTTATTTGAATATAAACAGTGTTAAAAATGCATAATTAACAAATACATAAAAAATGTAATTTCATGAAATCAGTGGTTATTATAGTTATTTGACTAAGGAAATAAAGCTAAAATAATAGAATAAAGGCGACGAATCATGGATTCATCAGAGGACACTTGCAATTTTCTCCTGAAGAATGAACCTTCTCCTGATACAATTTGCCCTCTCTTGAAAAAGATATGGGTCCTCCCAGTGGTAGAAATGGATATTAGACAAGAATTTGTATACTTTCAGTTTCAGTCAATATTGTGGAGTTCTCTTGGACACAAATAATTCACAACATCAGAAAACCAGGGGGCGAGGTGACTAACAATATGGCGTCGTCTGGAAAAGTTTCGGTTGGCCTCAAATTCAGCTCAGGAGATTCAGGCTTGAGTATCCTCGAGAGATTATCTGCCATCACATTTTTTATCCTAGTATTGTGTCGGATCTCGAGGTCAAACTCTTGGAGTAGAAGGATCCATCTGATAAGGCATGATTTTGCATCCTTCTTCTGTTGCATGTATCGGATGGTAGAATGATCTGTGTAACTTATAACTTTGGATCCAATGAGATGGGATCTGAACTTTTCCAAGGCAAATACTACTGCTAACAACTCTTTCTCGGTAACAGTGTAATTCTTTTGAGCTTCATCTAGAGTTCTGCTAGCGTAATGAATAGTAAATGGTATAATGTCCTTCCTTTGTCCCAACACGACCGATGGCATAATCTGACGCATCAGTCATGATTTCAAATGACAGTGTCCATTTTGGTGGCTGTAGGACAAGGATCTGAGTGATCAAGTCTTTTAACTATGAAAATTATTGGAGAACACAGTCATCGACGATAAAGTCTGTCTCCTTTCGTAACAATTCGGTCAGCGAAGGAGCAAGCTTACTGAAATCTTTGATGAATCATCAGTAGAAACTGACTTGCCCTACGAATGATTGGACCTGTTAAAGATTGGTAGGTGCTCTAGTTTTGAAATCACCTCTAACTTGGCTGGGTCAACTTCCATGCCATGTTTTAATACAACATGACCCATCACGATCCCCTTTGTCACCATGAAGTGTATCTATTCCCACAAGAGCATGAGATTGACTTCACAGCACCTCCACAATATTCGATCTAGATAATCCAAGAATTGATCAAATGAATCCTCTTAGATCAAGAAATCCTCCATGAATACCTCTAGAAAACTACCCACCAAGTAAGCAAATACTACTAGCATACATTGCTGGAATGTAGCAGGGGATTGCACAGCTTGAACGAAAGCATACGTCCCAAATGGACTGGTGAATGTCGTCTTCTCTTGGTCTTTAGGAGTGATTGTGACCTTATTGTATACAGAATAACCATCTAGGAAGCAAAAATATTCCATCGCAACCAGTCTCTCAAGAATCGGGTCGATGAAGGGCAATGAAAAATGGTCCTTCTTTATAGAGAGGTTTAGACATCTGTAATCTACACAGACTCGCCACAAGGTCGGCACTCTAGTCGGGATCTCCTTTTTTGTCATTAGTAACAATGGTGATTCCAGACTTCTTTGGCACAACGTACATGGGACTCACCCATTTACTATCGGAGATGGAATATATGAACCCCACATAGGATATATGAACCCCACATAACACCATTTCCAAATTTCTTTCATGATGACCTCCTGGAAGTTTGTATTAAGTCTCCTCTGGAATTCGCGAGAGGGCTTGCTATCATCTTCGAGGTAGATGTGATGCGAGCACATTGATGGATTGATCCCGTGGAGATATTATATCTTCCAGCCTTTCTTTGCGGTTTCGTTCAAGAACCTCCATCAGACGAGATTCCTGGTCTTCGATCAGATGGGCATTGATAATGATCATATACATGTTCGGCTCTCCCGCAAGGAAGGTATATTTAAAGGGCAGATGTTCGAGTTCTAGCGGAGTGGGAGATACTTCTGTGGTGACTTCGGCAATCACATCAGGTGTTGGCTCTTTCATCGGTTTTGTGTCCACCTGAGTCAGTTCAGTATCTTCATTCAATGATTCACATATTTTTTCGATGGCATCCTCTTTATTGCAGAAATCCTCGATAATCTACTCCCGGTCTTCGAGGCTCAGAGGGCCTACACATACTTCGTTAAGTACATCAACAAAAATATCATTATCATTGACAGGGGGAATTCGACTGCTTTCTCCACTCCTTCCTCTCGGAAAAGGAATTCGTGGATCTCGATGTCGTCCATGAATAAATTTATGTCTTCAATTGTTGCAAGAAATTCGTAGTCATCATGACAGTTAAGTCCATGCATGCTCGACACAGATGCTGCCTCTGCTGGTTTTGACTCATGTATGGTCTATATGTGTACTTTGGTATTGCTGGAGATTAATGTAATCTCTCCAGTGTCGTAGTTCACTATTGCCTCGGTTGTTTGGATGAACGATAGACCAAGTATGATGGGGGTGTGGAGCAGAGGTGCGGAGGCATCCATGTCTAGTACAGCAAAATCAACAGGGAACTAGGATCCCTAAATCATGACTATCACGTCCTCCGACATACCCCTATGTCGCTTGACTGACTTATCTACAAAATGCAAAATCATCTTGATAGGTTTAAGCAGTCCTAACCCGAATTCTGTGAGTAGTGAAGCTGGCATAAGGTTGACAGAAGATCCACTATCGAGCAATGTTCGTTCGAACTCTTGATTGGACATGCTGCACCTGATGAGTGGTGCTTCCTTGTCTTTCTTCTTATCAGGGAGATTGTTGATGGTGTTGATGATTGACATGGTGAGGATACGTTTCTCATTCTTTCCACTCAAGCTTATGGAATTGTGAGGGCACGGCCGACGCCTTGTTGTACATGCTTCCTTGAGTCCTTTCTTTACTGCCAGCATGTACTCCATGGTTTTAATCAGTGGCATATTTAAGACCAAGTTTTGAATGATTTCCACAATTGAAGGATCAGACAAAGTCTTTTTCAAAATTTTAAGTTTTTTGATCTTTTTCATTGCTTCAGGAAAGGGAATATGTATAGAATCAGAATTGTTTTCATTCAAAATTATCTCCATGTCATTATGTACATGTATATTGTTGATGAATCCAGGTTTTATCACACTAAAAGTTGAAAATAGAGCTCATTCCCGAGTAATTAGCAGCATTTCATCATTTATTAAGCATTTTTACAATTCATGCACTTAGAATTAATATATGCATTTTAGCACACATAATTGCATTCATAATCATCTTCACTTTTTCACCTAACTTCCTCCATTTTTAATCAATTCATGTTAATTCCGATTGGACTCAAACCACCTCCATTGTGAACATATTACTAACAAGATTAAAGGGAAAATATAAAAACTTGCTAACTCAAATAATTGGCTCGTGAGATAAAATCTTAATTTCAGAATAGGCTGGCTAACACGTGCATATCTTCTTCATACAATATCTGATTTTGGTGTACTCAATTTTAAAGTAATATACATTCAAAGATATTCAAAACAAGACCAATTTTATAAAACTCGGAGCTTATATGTGAAAGTTGGATTTTGGGCCTCTTTTGCGCATTGTGTATTTTAGCGATTTTTGATCTGATATTTTATGTACATACTTAACCCTTTTTATTTTATTTCTTTTTCAATTATATTCTTTGATAAACGTTTTATTAAAATGCATAAAAATCCAAATCTAAATAAGACTGAAATCAAAGAAACTGACCGAGTCTGCGTGTCCCTCATGAGTATGTACAAATTTCTCTCATTTTCCATTTACTTTATTTTTTATTTATTAAAAATCCAAAAAAATAGATTAATGTGTAAATATGTATCCTTTATTTTATCGTAAATTTTCTCCATTTTTATAATATTTAAAAAATGACAAAAAATTACAAAACATAAAAATCAATGTATTCTATATACATAGGGTACCACTAAATATCATTTTGCACAGATGGCCTCTTTTGATTTTGGTCTCTATCAGAAAAGTTATAGATCTTATCAAGGCGAGCAACTTTTGTGAAGTAAATTTTTTGCTCCGAGATCGTTGGTTATTTCTTTTAAATTTAACTTCTTATTTTATTTTTGAATTTTCTGGGAGTAACACGAGGCAGTTCCTGGAGATGCCATGTGTCACCCATTTTTAGTATTTATATACATTTTATTATTCAAAAAGTTATTTAAAAATATAATAAAACAATAATAATAAATTTTTTTATAACCACCAAGTGACGCAATTGTGGTTGTCTTATCTCGATCGATTGGACAGCCACTGCTCTTCCTTCATCCCTGCGTGACCCGCACGTGACCTTCTCCCTTCTCTAGTTTCTGGTATTGCCCCTCCGTGACCTCCAAGCGCCAACTGTCGCCCGACCTCCAAGCACCAACTATCGCCAGACCTCCTTATCCCCTCCAGCCATCTCCCCTCTACTTTTATCTCTTCCCCACATTGTTGTTGACCTCGCCCAACAACCCCTAACCAATGCCTTATCATATCCCCTCATCATGCAACCACCACGACCAACCTCCATCGTTATCTCTCTCCCTATCTTAACCTATCACCACCTGTCATCCCCAATGATCTCGTAACCTCCGATCGACCTCCTCTGCTTATATTATCCTTCTTATTGCCTCAATCTCCTATAAAAACCATCATTGACACCACGTCCAGGGCATCCACCATCTTCTGATCGAGAGAGAGAGAGAGATGAGAGAATGGGTGGTGACAACACCCAAGCTTTGCCGACGAAGATCCGCATCCAAGGTGAGATCCTTCAAAGCTTCGTCGCGTACGTTGCATGACTCGAGGCGATCACCAGAAGGAGCAGGACCTCTATTCTCCTCCAAAAATCCCAGGCAATCTGTTCACCTTCTTCCCTCTCTTTTTCCTCTATTTTTTTATCTTCTCCTATTTTCCCTTGTTCTTCTTTGCCTCTATCATCTAAAACCCTAAGTTCTGAATCATCTAAAAACCTAAGTTCTAAATCATCTAAAAATTGACCTAAGGAGACAGTTGCCTCCCTGAGTTCGACCTTCGGCTTACCAAGTAAAAAAATAAATTAATTAACCGCTTGCTTTTAATTGACACATTAATTAAGATGTTTTTGATCTATCCAAAATTGCCCAACTACAATGAAAATTCAACGTTAATTCCACGTAACTAACGAGGGCTTTTCGTGGTTCTTCAAATGGCGTCATTGTCGGGGAGGCATGGCTTAGGTTGTTTTTAGAAAATCTAGTTTTTAGGTTTTCCACCCTCGGGTAGTCTGACCCCTGATTTTCTTGTATTTATTTCTCTATTTATTTTTCCAATATTTTTTTGGATATTTCTTTGTGAACATCTCTCTAATATTTGATCTTTCGTTTTCGTGCTAGTTACTCGGTGGACTTGGAGCGGCTTTCTTAGAAGCTGGCGTAACTCGAAGTGATTGGATGTACGAAGAATTTATTTTTTAGAGAGAGAGTGTGTGTATGTGTGTGTGTGTTAATCTTTTATTAATTTGTAATTAACCATTTCCAACGGTTCTCGATCGGGTTCTCGCGTATGTAAAGAGACTGGACTTTTTCTATGGTGTGTCGGACATGTTTCATTCTCCGGTGAGGGTGGGGCTCGACTTGAGTGGTTTGTAGTCCGAGATTTGCACCACGACTATTAGAGCTATTAGGATTTTTTGTGCTCGTAGGATTAGGACCACAATGCACTTAATTATACGCACTAAATCGAGTTTCCTTTAGCCAAACTAAATTATTCTATAACTCGTTAATAGACATTCCTGTTCTAGGTGCGATTTTCCATGCATACATTAGATCTATTCTAGGGAAATTTCAGTTCTGTTTAGATATTGCACAAAGAATGTAAGAAATCACTGTAAGTATCTCTGACTCAGCATTCAGCATCGTGTTTCCCGTTGCACGGCTTTTTCGATTCTCCCTCGATTTTCATTCACCTAGGAATAAAGGAAATTGGAATCTCCGTGGAGATGTATATTGATCTCAACTCAAATTCAAAGTGATAACCAAATTAAAACAAGGGGACTGCTAACATTATTGACTAATCAAAATCGGATAAAATTGCATATCATGGTTTACAGGAGAGTAACCCAGTCATTGTTTGAATTTACTTGCAAGGGAGACGAACAAAAGAATAGAGCCAAACCAGGATTTTCAGATTGACCACTGATTCTAAAAAAATGATTAGCTACTTCTCGGTGAGGATCTACAGGTAGCCGGTAAACGATTCAGATTTCCTTAGGATAGTGGGTGGTTTAGAGGACACTACATATGGCTCTGTCCTTGAGTAATGGATAGTCGTATTTATACGGTCCCTACTTATTCCCATACTAGTTGAAAGTGGGTGCAACTATTCGTAAGAATTGTTGTGCACGAAATCTCAGAGGATGGAAATTTAATGGTAAATTAGTCGTTGTAATCCCCAACATCCCGCAACAAACAATTTTTTGTAATTTTGCTACTTATTAACCTGTATAGCGGACATGATCGAACTCAGGGAGGCTACAAATCCTGAGGGTTATTCAATTAATCAAGAATTAATTAAGAGAAAAATAGGAATCTCAAAGGACAACTATCCTTAGTTTTTGTGATCTTTTATCTTTTTATTTTTTTTCAAAAAAATAACACGAAGCAATATTCACAAGATCAAAAATACATACACCAACTCTTCTTATAATTTTTTTAATTTATCAAAAATGCTCAGAAAAATCCAGAGAAAATATTTTAGAGTTTTAAAAGTTTTGATATATTTTTGAGAATTTTTGTGGAATTTTTAGATGTTTTTCTATTTTTCTAAAAATCAAACAGTGAGAAAATACGAAATGGTGCACAACCTGGAGTGATTAAAACCTTAAAAATATTTTAAATACTCAAAACTCCTGGCAATTATTTTTATGACAAAGGCAAATATCTACAAACAGGAACTGAAATTACTATTTTTGGATTTTTGTAGATATTTCTATGATTTTTAAAAGATTTTTGATGTTTTTCAATTTTTTGGGTTTTATAAATAATTAATGCATAAAATTTGCACAAAAATTAAAAGACAATGAAATGAAACTACCCTAAATTTTTTTGGAATTTTCAGAGTTTTCGAATTTTTATGAATTTTTGAATTTCAGGAAGACAAAATGGCTCTATTTTTGATTTTTTAATAATAATAAATGAAAAGAAAATGCAATGAAAATTTTATGCTAGATGGATATGCATATCAGGAGCATAGCATAATTTTTTTCAAGATTTTTAGATCACAATTAACATTTATTTCATTCAAAGAGAGCAAGCAAGTTATTATTCTACAGTTCAGGGACTAAAATGTAATTTCGAAAAGTTTTACACTGAAAATAAAAAACAGAAATCAAACAAAGGATGCAAAATGTAAATTACCCAGTATGCATGTGCTGGGCACGTGACTTGCATGTAAGCGGAGACTTCTTTGTAATTCTGGGAAATTCTTGGGGCTTATTTGCAATTTTTTTCTTTTTTAATTCACCCTCCCCTGGGATTCTTCTTCGTCTAATCTTTTCAAAGGGGGAAGGAGTAGGTAGGGCCGCCGCTAAGGAGATGGAGGGCCGGCTGAGATCGTCGGCGGGCGGGCTTGGCGCAAGGATGGGATGCGGCCGCTGGATGCGTCGAGGCGGCGGGGAAGGCGCGGTGGACGGGAGGTGCTGCTGTAGATCGGGTGGCTCGAGGGCGGTGTACGGTGGAGCCATGTGTGTGTCGACCTGGAGAGGCGGTCGGGGGTGGTTGTTGGCTACAGGTGACGGGTCGACCTGGAGGCGCGGGCGGCGAGGAGGGTGAAGCCGCCGCCGTGCGGCGATCTGGCGATGCGTCGGCGTCGACAGAACGGAGAGGTGGCGCGGGCCACAGTGGAGAACGAGGCGCAAGGGTGGAGCTCGGGGGGGCGGCGATGCCTGGAAGGCAGCCGTCCCCTTTTTTGTTTTTTTATAATTTTTTTGTAATTATTTTATTGTTTGTGTTGTAAACACTAATAAAAAACTTTTTATTTTATTTTTTTGTAAATCTGAAAAATAAGAATTAAAAAAAGATATAGAATTTTTTTATTTTTTTATTGTTTTTTTATGATCCTGCAAAACAAATGTGAGGGAAAAAAGAAACAAATATTTCTTTATTTTTTATTTATTTACAAATAGAAAATGAACGAGGATTCGGTGAAAAATGGGAGAATCGAATCCGATCTCCGGCCACCATACGCGGTCGGAGTTGAGAGATCGTGGACGATAAAATGGAACGCGTGGAGATAGAGATAGTGAGATGAAAAATCAAGCAGATCAAAATCGTGATGAAAATTTTTTAAAGATCTAGAGAAATAAAATGATGATGGAATTAAAAATATGCGACAAAATAAACTACGATTAAACTAAGATAAATAAGAAGAAAAATGTGGATCTTACCTTAGGAGCGGAAATGGACCGTGATTGCCTCGACAAGGCCAACTCGTTGTCACCGGACGACTCAGAGGCTAGGCACTATTCTCGACGAAATTTTCTCTCGGAGATCGGGCTCCACTCTCTAATGATTGGTCAAGTTGAAATGAGGGAGAATGAGCCATGTAAATAGAAAAGATAGAATGAAATTTGAATTTTTGAATTTTTTTGATAAATAGATAAGAGAGATGAAAATTGAAATGAATTTTTGAATTTTTTGGTGGAAGAGATAAGATAGGTGAAATGAGATAAAGTAAAAGAGATAAAATTATCTATTTTTTTAATTTTCATCACATTATTTATTTGAATTAAAAGTTATTTTTTTTTATTTTTTTATGGTGGTTAATTAAAAATAGCAACTATATGCATATGCTATATACATATATGACATTATATACAAGGGTAAATGAGGAAATTAGTCTTTTTTATTTTAAGAATTTATTTTTTATTTTTATTTTTATTTTAAATAATTAATAATACTAATTTACAAATATATACAAATACAATATGTACAAAATACATGGAAAAATTGCACAAACCACCCCAGAAACTGACTTTTCAACTGTAACTCCAAAAAGTATGAAAATACAACCATTTTAAAGATAATTTAATTTTGAATCCAATGGAAGTGAGATTGATCTAATTTGAGCTTATATGGAGCCGGAATTGGTCTTTCAATTAGTGCTTAGTGGCTTTTTCCAAGTGTGGTTACTTTTATTCTGTACATGATTTAATTGTGCACTCATTTTTATTAATTAGAACACATTTTTGTTTACAACTTTTGTTGTGAAAGTTATTTGATTTGAGGTCAATTAAGGCACAACTAAATTAGTGTTAGTTTTATACAAATATACACAAAATAAGTGAGTACTATTTACAACAACACACACACATTTTTTGATTTTCTGCTTAAGGACCCTTATCTCCCCCTACTTTATTCCTGGTCGATCATGTCAAGTCTTGACCTTCTCTCGGGGTTTGGATCAACCTGTATACAGTCTTACTTTTTTATTTTCTTTATTTTTACTTTCTTTGTTTATTTATTTATTTTAGGTTAAAATTAGTAAGAGGTGTACAATATTTACATACAGATGAAAGTTAGTAAGAATATGGAGTTAGTGTTATATGCAGGTTTTTTATAAGGGATTTTAAGCTAAATTAAATGAATAAAGATGACAAATCACAGATTCATCATCCCCCTATGCTTTACCTTTGCTAGTCCCTTAGCAAACACTTATTTGAAATAATAAGTGAAGAAAAAGAAAAAGAAAGGGAAAATAAAGAAAGTAGGATAATATTGAGTATTAAACTTATCTTCATGAAATTGTAGTTTAGAGCTCTGTCGGATCTTTAGATTATTAGTGTGTCGGAACTTCTGTGAGACTTAGAATTTTAAAATCAACAGCCTTCAAGTTCTACACATCATTGTCACAGTTTCGTCTCAGAAGTCATCTTAGATCAATCCTCTTCCCAAAGCACACCCTATGAACATTGAACAGCCGACTCATGTGTGTGAAAGGTTTTAGCTCTTCCCATCCAGAATGCCGGACTACCATGCAAATCTCCTCTCCAGTAACTCGTCCTTGGAGAGTCAGGTATTTCCTTCTAAGGTCTGTCGTGCTGTGTACACAATCAATTGGGGGAGAAGTTAGAAGAAGGGGAAAAGAACTGGAGGGTGGCCAATGTAGTCACCTCTCCTTGTGAAGCTGGCCAGTGTAGCCGAGTCTCCACCGAGATCTGCAGGTTTTCTTGAAGCTTGGACCTTTTTGGTCAGATATTTATTTGGTAGTGGCTTCTTTGTATTTGGATTTTTGGTGGTTCTTCTAGGATCTTGTTGTTCCCCTACGGATATAGAATCTTTTGTTTCCGTACATGTTTTGGGGTCTTAGAAAAAATTGTACCCAGTTGTCCATTTCTTTTCCGAAGCTTTATTTCAACTCGTACTCTAGTCTTTAGATTTCCACGCTACCAGAAAAGAAACTCACACAGTCTTCCAACATCCCGTTTGAGTTGAGCTAAAAGCATAGTGCAAGAGTATAAATTGATTCCCTATTCCAAAGTTATACCCAGAATGAAGAGACCAGGTTAGACACTAAGAGTCAAACGCCGCACATTGTCATGTGGAACTCAAAGAATTAAGTCAAAGACTTGGAGCTTATAAAATCCTATTTCTCGGTGAAGTTCCTCCGAAAATTAGGTGGATTAAGGTCCAACTAAGCTCCATTCTTCAATTTTATTCCAGACATAGTTTAAATGTCAATACTATCCTAAAAAATGCACATGCAAATGCAAAATATGAACAATGCAAAGAGTTTTTTTTGAAAAGAAACGGTGCACATGTGAAAAGAACATTATTTTAAACAATTTTCTAATTTTGAACTTCTTTTTTATGGATTTTTGGAGGAAAAAGCAGATGTGAAAGAATGTTTTTTTTATTATGCAAATTTTTATAGATTTTTGGTTTTGTAATTTTTTTAAGGAAAAAAAGTTAGTAATAAAAATGTACAAGAATGTACGAGATTTTTTTTTGGTTTTTTGTTTATTTATTTATTTTTTTATTTTTTTGTTTTTGTTTTGTTTTTGTTTTTTTGTTCTTTTTTTGTTTTTTTGTTTTGTTTTTGTTTTGTTTTTTTGTTGTTGTTTTTGTTATTTTTTTGTTTTTTGTTTTTTCTGTTTTTTTACACACGTGGATTTTACAAATTATACACATAACCCCCCAAATAAACATATTTAAAAGTACGAGTTATGTCTAAAGTATATATACAATATATACGACACCCCCTATACTTAGCTCGAACGATGTCCTCATAGTTATCAGAAAGCGAAAAAGGAAGACATAAATCGTGCTAAGTATAGAAAAGTGAAAAGACTCCTATGCTATAACGACTCAAAGAAAGGATAAAAAGAAGAGAAGTTGGTGATCCCCCCTATACTTAGGATCAGGTAATCCTAAGTATAGTAGAGTGTACAAAAGGGGAAAACCGATGAAGAGAATGTAAAGACTCAAAAATAAAAAGACACGATATGAACAACATCACCCCCATACTTAGGGTAGAGTATCCCTAAGTATAGGCAACAACAAGAGTGATGAACATGACGAATATGAACAACACAAATCATTCACCCCCCTTGTACTAAAGATAAAGCACATCCTAAGTATAACATATATACACACACATACACACACACACAGAAAAAGGGGTAAATGATAAAACGGGAGAAGAAAGAGTGAAACGAAAGGATATACAAGAGGAGTGGATGATCATGTATCAGACGCAGAAGATAGAATCAAGTGATCATCATCTGATACCACATATATCGAATCAACAACGGACAGGAATGTATAATGATCTAGATATGGCTTCAGCAACTGTCCGTTCACAACAAATGGTTGTGCGTCAGATGACAACCCAGATATGACAATGCTCCCATTGTCACGCACAGCTCTCATGATGAACGGTCATGATCACTTACTTTTCAATTTTCCTGGAAACAACTTCAACTTAGCAACAATAAACAAACTTTCTGATCAAGAGAGAAAGTCTTTCTTCGGATGTATTTATCATGCCAGCGCTTGACTTTCTCCTTATACATAAGTGAGTTATCATATGCAAAGTCTCGGAATCCTAGTAATTTATTCAAATCCAACTTCTTGTTTCTTCCTGCCTTCTCATAATCTAAATTGCATACACAGAGTGCCCATAAAGATTTGTGAATTAATTACACTAGTAGGTGGCAAGGCTTTCCATACACCAATCTGTAGGGAGACCTATCCAAAGGAGACTTGTACGCCGTCCGATAAGCCCATAGAACTTAATAAAGCATCTTGGACCAGTTCTTCCTATCTGGATGTACAAGTTTCTGTAATATCGTCTTGATCTCCCTATTTGAAATTTCTGCCAAGCCATTAGTCTGAGGGTGGTAAGGAGACGCAACTCTGTGCTCAATAGCGTACTACTTTACAAGCTTCTTTACTTCTCTATTAATGAAATGGCTTCCCCCATCGGAAATCAGTATTTTGGGAATACCGAACCGCACAATAATATGGTCCTTGAGAAAGGAACACACTGTACGACTATCTGCGGCTCGGGTGGGGATAGCCTCCACCCATCGACTAACATAATCCACAGCGAGCAGGATGTACCGAAATCCCCGACTGACAGGAAATGGGCCCGTGAAGTCTATACCCCAAGCATCAAAAACATCAGAAATCTGTATGTATCTTAGGGACATGGTATCTTTGGAACCAAAAGTTCCTCCCATTTTCTGACAATCAGTACAACCTCGAACATACTCTGTAGCATCCTTAAATAATGTGGGCCACCATAGGCCACTCTACAAAACCTTTGTTGTCGTGCGTTTCCCCGAATGATGCCCACCATATTCTAGTTTGTGACAGTGCTCAAGTACACTGGTGTGTTCCTCCTTAGGAATGCACCTTCTCCAGATACAATCCGCACCCTCGCGAAATAGGTACGGATCCTCCCATTGGTAATAATGAATCTCTGACAGAAATATGTTTACCTTGTACTTCAGCCAATCATGTGGAACTTTCTTGAAGACAAGATAGTTCACAATATCAGAATACCATGGGAGTGAGTCCACAGACAAAATGGCCTCATCTGAAAAGGTTTCAGAAATAGGAATCATGTTCTGCTCGGAAGTCTCTATGTCTATGATATGGGAAAGGTGATCTGCCACAACATTTTTCACTCCAGGTTTATCTCGAATCTCTAAATAAAATTCCTGGAGAAGAAGGATCCATCTGATAAGGCGTGGTTTGGCATCCTTCTTTGCCTGTAAGTATCGTATGGCAGTGTGATACGTGTACACAATAACGTGTAAGCCGATGAGGTAAGATCTAAACTTTTCTAGCTCAAAAACAACTGCTAACATTTCCTTCTCTGTAATTGTATAATTCCGATGTGCTTCATCCAGACTCTTGCTAGTATAGTGTATAGCAAATGGTATCGCATCCCTTCTCTATCCTAAAATCGCTCCAACTGCGAAATCTGATGCATCCGTCATGATCTCAAAAGGAAGAGACCAATCAGGTGGCTGTAAGACAGGAGCACTAGTAACCATTTCTTTCATTTGATTGAATGCAAGGAGAACTTTCTCATCGACAACAAAATCAGTCTCCTTACACAGAAGCTCAGTCAAAGGTCTGGCAATTTTGCTGAAGTCCTTTATGAATCGCCTATAGAATCCTACGTGTCCCAAAAATGACCTCGACTTCTTCAAATTCTACAGTGGCTCTAATTTGGAAATCACATAAATCTTAGCTGGGTCAACCTCCATACCATGTTTGGAGATGACATGGCCCAATGCAATCCCATTAGTCACCATATAGTGACTCTTCTCCCACGAGAGCACTAGGTTTACCTCATAGCAACGTTGAATAACTTGGTCTAAATGAGAAAGACATGTGTCAAAACTATCCCCGTAGACCGAGAAATCGTCCATGAAGACTAAATTACCCACCATGTCGGCAGAAACAACCAACATACACCTTTGAAATGTAGCGAGGGCGTTACACAATCCAAAGGGCATCCGTCTAAAGGCGTTAGTGCTAAACGGACAAGTGAACGTAGTTTTCTCCTGATCCTCAGGAGCGATAGCAACTTGGTTGTATCCCGAGTACCCATCCAAGAAGCAAAAGAACTCTTTCCCTGCCAACCTCTCAATAATCTGATCAATAAAGGGCAGTGGAAAGTGATCCTTCTTGGTAGCTGAGTTCAGGCGTCGGTAATCTACACAGACACACCATGAAGTAGGTACCCGGGTCGGAATCTCCTCATTGCGGTCATTCTTTACGATCGTAATCCCAGATTTCTTTGGGACCACATGTAAAGGACTGACCCATTTGGAATCCGAAATGTGATATATCAAGCCAGCATCACACCATTTCTTGATCTCCTTCATGACAACCTCCCTTAGGTTTGGATTTAGATGGCGCCGACATTCACGGGAGGGTTTACAGTCATCCTCTAGGTAGATATGATGCAAGCATAACGCTCCATTGATCCCACAGAGATCCGAGATATTCCATCCTATGGCCCTGCGTTTCTCTCAAGAACCTCTAGCACGTGACATTCTTGTTCAGCGATCAACTGCGAGCTGAGGATGACCGGAAACATTTGGGGGGGACTCGCAAGGAAGGCATATTTCAACGTTGATGGTAAAACCTTGAGCTCAGGTGGGGTCTGAATCGGCTATGCAATAACCTCTGCTACTGTACTGGTAGACGGTATGTGAGCCGCGCACTGTAAACTATCCACTTCGGCTATTGATGGCTCAGCAAATAGAATATTTGATAGATCTGTAATGAATGATCTCTGCTCAGGAAGGAATGGCTCATCAGGATGTTCAATATTCTTATCAATCAACGGCTCAGATATCTCAACAATAATCTCAAAAAGATGTCTCTCATCTGTGCATAAATCAGGAAATTCAACGAATGGCTCAGATATCTGGTCCTCAGAACTCTGCTCAAACTGCTCATCGGCAACTGTCTCAATTGGACAACCAAGGGAACTCATGTCTACTGTACTATCCAGAGAGTCCTTTTGGGAAAGGAACTCCAGGGTATCTATAAAATCCGTGAAAAGATCCATCTCTCTGAATTCAGCAAGAAAATCACAGTCATCTGGCTCTGATATAAATTTCTCTTTATCATCTACTGCTGGTGGCGGTGATGGTCTAGGATCAGAGATCGTCTAAATTTTCACCTTGTCACTACGAGAGTGAAAGATGATCTCTCCAGTACCATAATCAACTGCTACTTCGGCCGTTCGAAGGAACGGTCGACCTAGTATGATCGGGGTATGGAGTAACAGTGCAGGTGTGTCCATATCCATGACAACAAAATCAACAGGGAATTTCATTCCCTGCACCGTTATAATAACGTCCTCTAAAATGCCTCTTGGCCTCTTAATCGATCTATCAGCAAACTGAAAGATCATTCTGGTTATTTTAAGAGGCCCTAACTGGAATTCAGTTAGTAAAGAGGAAGGCATGAGATTAATGTCAGAACCGCTATCGAGAAGAGTACGATCAAATTCTTGATCAAAGATATGGCAACAGATGTGAGGTGCTCCCTTGTCTTTCTTTTTAGGCGGAAGGTTACTGATGGCATGAGCTGTGGCCATGGTCAAAATATGTTTCTCTGCTTCCTTTCGTCTGTTCTTCCTTGGTTGACGCTTTTGGGTACATGCCTCTTTCATTCCCTTTTTTACTGTAGGCATGTATTCAATGGCCTTAAGGAGTGGCATCTTTAAAAAGATGTTCTGTAAGATCTCAACCACTCCAGGATCAGATAGTGTTGTTTTCAATTTTTGAAATTTTTAGCTTTGAGAGCAGAAGGAAATGGCACAGAATCAGAATAAACATGCAAACGTTCATTTCCTTTATTCAAAGTAGAATCATCATGTACAAGAGGACAACCAGAATCAGTCTCTATAATGTTGTCCAATCTAGGTGAAGGAAAAACAGAATCTAAAACAGAATGGGATACTGTTGCTGCTGAAGAGGAAGAATCTGCGACTGGTATATTCTCCCTTGTTGATGGTGATCTGCATCTATCTAGTGAAGGTGGCGGTGAAGGCGGTGAAACTCCAGATGTGGGTGCTGCTATACTGGGCCTCTCGACTGATGGTCAAGGAGATGATGTAGAAGATGATGCTCTCTCAGTGGATCGATCTCCCAACCCCAACTGCTGCATAGGCGGCTGCAATCTCCTACCGCTCCTGAGATGAATGACGTTAGATAAACATGTAAAATCAAGGGACATACCTATCTCAGGGGTGGGTGGGCCATTGTCTACTACTCCTTGCGTCTGAAGTTGTTGGGGTTGGCTTCAACCTGTGCTGGAATCAGTGTCTTGGTGGTGGTTAAATCGTCAATCTGCTGAGTCAATTCATTCATGTTATTCATAAGCAGTGTAAGTTGGTCCAGTGCAAGATTGTCTGAAGGGGCCTCAGGTTTCTCATTGACTGGATGTCGCCGAGGCTGATAGTGCGGAGGTTGTTGGTACCCATACGGATTCTGATAATAAGGAGGAGAAGGGGGAGAATACTATCCATAATATGTAGTCTGTTGCTGATTAGGATGAGGGAAATACATAGAATATTATTGAGACTGGCCCTGTCTCCAGTTTTGGAACTGAGGTGGAGACTGATGCTGAGGCTGGAACTGTTGGTGCTGGTACTGGTGCTGTTGTTGTCTTCCTCCCTGAAACTGGTGGGCGGGTCTTTGACCCTGCTGTGAACCCAACTGGCCTTGCCCTGACGGACGGGGCTGGTTTCACTCACGGTCGAACCAGATACCGTTCACCTCTTGAATATCGGGTGGAGGTGGAGACTGCTGCTCAGGAATGTAGGCTACTTCCTATTGATACGGAACTATCTGATGTGAATGATGCTAAACCTGATCAGGTGTCTGCACGTAGTAGACATGCTGAACTGTTGATGGTCCTCTGCTACTCTGCTTGGTGGAAGAAGTCTACTCCCTAATAAAGGTATTGGCTGCTGCATTCGTATTGTGGTCTATGCTGATCGAATTTAGAAGAAGCTCCAGATGCTTTGTTATCTCATCCAGCTTATCCAGGTTCTTTGTCCTCTGCTCGATCACATGAAGGTTATCAAGTTCCTGTGATCGCTTTTCAATAATGTCCACTTTGGATAGGTGATTTCCAATGATGGCCAGGTCAGTGCTATCCACCATATCCATTTCTTTTGTTGCCTTCATATTGACATCCTTGTGGGGTACTGTAGGGTGGTGACGGGGTGCTTCTGAAAAGCATGTGAAGAAGAAAGAGCAGCTGAACTATCCGCCATCTCCTTAAAAATTTTATAAAGGACATCCTCATCCTTATTGAAGTGACTTCCCCCACAAGCGGCATCTACCAGCTTCTGGTTCTCAATGCTTAAACCCCCAAAGAAATTTTGTACAAGGCTGGTCTTTTGAATATCATGATGGGGCATTTCTCTGTCAGATCTTTGAATCGTTCCCATGCCTCGTGAATAGGCTCTTGGGGCATCTGGGAGAAATTAGCAATTAAGGATCGCATTTGGTTGAGTCGTCCAAGTGGATAATACTTATTCAGAAATGCGGATCTCAACTCTTCCCAAGTAGTGGCAACCTTCCCCAAGTGATTTAACCAATACAAAGCTTTACCCATCAGACTGAATGGAAATGCGGTCATCTATACTACCTCTAATGGGACATTTGGGTAGTGTACTGTTCCACAAATGCAATCGAACTGCTGGAGGTGTATATAAGGTTCTTCATTAATATTTCCATGGAATATTGGGAGAAGAGGTAAAATAGTAGGCTTAAGCCCAAAATGCCCATGAACAACAGGGATTTGTATCCAAGAATTTGTCTGTCCTGCCCCTAGATTATAAGCATCTTTTAGTGTAGGCTTAGCCCTAGGTTCTATATGAGGTTCTTCTCCCCCATTCCCACTCCAGGGTTTCTGTTATCCCCCACTCTCCTATCTTCTCTTTCCTGTCTCAGCTCGAGAATCATGTCTCTCAATGTGTTCTGAAAATTAGCCTGCTCTGCTATCTGGGCTTGAAATGTCTGAATGGAGGCTAACATGGTGTTGTTGATCTCACTCTGCTCCGACATGGTTCCCTTTCCCTTTGGTGGCATCAAGTGTTCGGTGTCTGACTCTGAAAATGTGCATGATACTCGATTAGTACTCAAAATTGATGGAGTCTCAAATATTAATTTGAGAGTAAAGCCAATCTCAAATTGTGGATTGATGGATGTTATGAAGGGCGAATTGGAGGAAGAGGAATATTCGGGAAGTGAGTCTCCCCGAATAGAAGGTGAACGGCTCAGAGTGTAGAATGAGTTCTCAGAGTCCGAACGAAAAATACTCCAGTCCGACATCTTCGAAATCAATAGGCAGGATGCGAGAACACGCAGGTCAATGCAAGAGTGAAAGTGAATGAAGGCGCAAATTGCGCAGAAGGATCTTTACTGCTAGCAAGCAAACACAATACAAACCCCTAATTCACCAACTCAACTAAATGTGAAGACCGTGAAGGTTCGGTCAATTATCTTGTCAATTTTAGAGTTTGGTGACAATATAATCTATCAGAGTGGTTAAAGCGAGCTGTCAGGAACCCAATGCTCTCAGGAGACTAGCCTAATCCCAAAGTTAGATCTTTCCCATCCAGTATGAATTGCAGACCGTTTACCAGCTACCCGGTCAATTCAATCTGTTAAGGACGTCACGGGCCGCTTTACCGGCTGCCGAAGAGATCCTCACTGGAGAACGACTAACCCAAGATAGTAGTCTGAAAAGAGTTCGGGCGTGGCTCTATCCTAGTGTGCGGGTTGCTCTCTCGCTCAAGCAAACCAAACAATGAGGGGGTTACTCTCCCAAAAACAATGACTTTTCCTTGTATTTTTTTAGGTTCGAGTTTTCTTTAGCAGTTCCGGTTTTAGCAGTTATCAGTTGGTTTAAAATATTTTCAAAGAATCACCTACCGAGTGTCCAATTTCCTTTTTAACTTATGCGAGTAAAAACAAGGAAGGAGATTGGAAATGCTAATGCACGATTAAAAACAATAATGCATGCAGAGGTTAGAGATGCGTACCTTGTCGCCAGCATTCTACATGCAAGTGATCCGTGCAGAATTTAAATAAACTATCCTATATGCACATGCAAGTGAACCGTCCTAAATGATAGCTTCTATTAATGGGCAAGAACAAGTTAATTTGACTAAGTCCAAATTATGCTCTACTATATAGCACAGAAATTTCTTGTTTAGGGTATTTGGACCTAATTAATTATCTGGCTCAAGCAAATTAATTAAAGCAATCAAGAGGTAGCTCATGAAATCCTCGGGAAATAAAGAAAAATAAAGGCGATGAGAACAAAATCGGTGAGGTCCCCCAAGTGCACCGGCACTTGGCGAAAAAGACCCCGCAACAAATGATTGTCCTTTTACAGAGTTCAAATGGAAAAGAAAAACTCTCTCTCTCTCTCTCTCTCTCTTTTCGTCTCCTTCACTTCTTCTTCTCCTATTCTCACAATATCCTGCGGCTTGGTGAAGAATCAAGCTGCCTCAACGCCGCTTGGGTGCTTCGGCTCTCCTAGGATTGCCTCCTTCGCTCCGCGGGCCCTCGCAAGAAAAGAAAAGACAATGTATAAGAAATAGAATTATCAAATATGAGAGGAAAAAAATGAAACAAATGCAGTGATATGAACAATGGAATGAGTGGCAAAATTGTAACAGATATTTACAACTAAGAATAGCAGGTCAAAAGAGAAACCTAACTACCCTCGCTGTGCCTCCCCGACAACGGTGCCATTTTGTTGCTGCGAGAAATTGGTAGGATCAGAAAATTTAATGGAACTAGTCGTTGTTATCCCCAAAATCCCGTGACAAACAAACAAATTTTTTTAATTTTTCACTTATTAACCTATATAGCGGACAGGATCGAACTCAGGGAGGTGATGTATGTCCTGAGCACTCGGGTATAAGGTACTAAATAGGTCGTTGTGACCCAAGCGATCAAGCGCGGACAATCAAGAAAAATAGACCACTAATATTAGACAAAATCGTTCAAAAACGCGAAAGCGGTCTCGCTATTGGATTAACCTGGTATAGCGACCAGGGTCGAACTCAAGGAGCACGGGTTAGCCTCTCGGCCTACGAAGTAGTAAAAAGGAATAAAATAAAAGAACAAAATATTTTTAATGGGTTTTTAATTATTTTATATTTTTTTTTGGATTTTTAGCTAATTAAGAAAATGAGAAAAACAAGGAAACACACACTTCAACAATTTATTTAAAGAACTAAAAATCAACCAAAAATTCAAACAAGAATATTTTTATGTGTTTTATATTTTTTAGTGTTTTTGGTGAATTTTTGAGAATTTTCTAATGTTTATTTAATTTTCTAAAAATCAAAAAGTGACTGGAATAAAAGGTACTATCCAGCCGAGCTAAGAAGGCCTAGATAAAATATCTAAAAGCCCCAAATTAGCTAGGAGGTAATTTTCCTGTAAAGAGAGTAAAACAAGGAAATTTTAGGCACCTATTTTATTATTTTTAGATTTTTGGATTAATTACTAGAATTTTTATAGGTTTTTAGGTGTTTTTTAATTTTTAGTGGTTTTCAGTATTGAAAAATAGCCAAAATTGGCTAGCAAATCAAGCTAAGTAAACCAAATAGTAGACAATTTTTTGGAATTTTTAAATGAGTTTTAATATTTTTTTAGGGCTTTTAAAGTTAGACAGTAGCAAAATTAAAGGTTTTTGAATTTTTAAAAATAACAAATGAAAACAAAAAAGTCCTAAAAAATTCTCGAAAATTTTACACCATGGCAGGAGCCATGTGTCCAATTTTCGTTGGATTTGGAGGTAATTTGCTATTTTATTCAAAAATAAAGAGAGGGCACAGTGCACAGGGACCAAAGTGCAAATACCCAAGAGTCTGGGGGTCTGGTGCAATTTACCCAGCAAAACACGCGCCACGCGCGTGCCTGGGGCACTCAGGGACCCAAATGCAATAAAAATAAGTCCCGAGGACTTATTGGTAATAGGTACCAAAAGCCCAAGGGCTTATCTGCAAAATACCCACGAATATCACGCACATGCTCAAATAAACCACGCATAGGGTTATAAGTGCAAATAAGTAAAAACTTTCATTCAACTGTTAACATCCAGAACAACAGGGCATAAGATGCAAATATCCCAACAAACCACGTGACGAAGCACGTGTCAGACCACACACAAGGGCATAAGTGCAAAATCAACAGAGTACGGGGTCCTCTATGCAAATAACCCTAAAACTAAACAACTAAACTCTATATTTACAAGACTAAACGCTAAATGAAAGAAAAGACAGGGCCTAAGGGTAAATTACCCTTTATTATGCGGAGCGGTTGGATGGACGCCACGTGTCTGATCAAGCGGTTGAGGGCGACTGGGGGTCCAACGCTGCTCTCCTCGGATCGATCCAACGGAGGGGGGCTTACCACGTGTGAGATCAAGCGGTCGAGAACGTCTGGGGGCCACACCCTTCGCTGGTCCAACGGCTGAGATCGCCTCTCCAAAGATCTGGCGGTGCAGGAGCCTCCTGAGATGGACGGTCTGGATCAACACTGGAGGGCTGAGGCGATCAGACGGCGACGGAGGGTGCTGGAAGAACAGGTCGCCGGCGAGACTCGCCAGCCTCTGGCGTGCACTAGACTCCTCCTGGAAGCACTCTGAAGGTCGGAGAAGAAACGTGGTGTGCTCCCGCGTCTGCCGGTAGGCTCCGATGATCGAGCCGAGCTCCGAGGAGCTCAGGCGAGGTCGGCGGAGCTGAGCCTCCTGGGTGGATGTCGAAGGACCTCAGATGTCCTTCGTTTGACCTGCAAAGCGATCCGGAAGACTCGCGGGTCGAGGGCAAACTGCCTCGACCCGGTTAGGCGAGGTGACGGTGGTTTATGGGTCGAAATGGCGAGCTCCGGCGAAGGGGGTAGACGGAGGAGCTCGGCTCCCAGCTCCTGTGCGAGCTGGGTTGGATGGAGGGGTGAAGAAGGTGCGTCGCAGGGAGGCGGATGCGATGGTCAATTCCGATGATCGAACGGAGTGATGGGATGGTCGGAATCAGCTAGAGACGGCGGCGGTACGAATTGGGCGTAAATGGAAATCAGGGAAAAATAAGGACCTACAAGGTTACCTGGGTGGACGAAGAGACAGGGGAGGAGCTGGGGAAGCTCCTGGTCGTTGCCTCGAGGAGCATCTCCCTCCGAGTCTCGGTGCTCACGCTGGTGGCGGAGCAGCGACGGCGTAGCTCGCCGGATCGATGGATTCTCTTCCTCCCCTCGCTTCGAAAGGCTCGGACGCGAGCTGTCACTCACGCGCACTCTCTGGAGCTCATAGGTGAAGAATTCGAATGGCCAAAGATGGAGAATTAGGGTGGCGGAGCAACGGCTATATATGGCTAGGGGTCCGGCTAAGAGAGGTCCGGGCAAGCTTGGAAGCGCGCGGATCCCGAGGATGCGGCTCTGGCGAGGATGTCGGATGTGTCATTAAAGATTCGGACCCGGGGTTTAGGTGGTAGGCACTCGGGTTTAGCGGGGGAAAATCCGAGAAGTTGGGGACCCGCTAAGGACCCGAGTGGAGTGGTCCTGGGGGGGGGGGGGTAGTTGACCGGGCGGTCAACATCCCCAGGACCCAATAGAAACAGGCCACGTGGCTGTATTTTGAAGTTAAAATTAAGGGTAGCTAGGGGCCGATTTAGCAAAAACTCAAAACATGAAATATTTTTAATTTATTTTTTTTCTATTTTTTGTGATTTTTAATTAATTTTTAGAAATAAAAATAAGGTACTTACACTATGTGTACTATATAGGTATATGTATACTATTAGGGTTTTTAATTTTTGATTTTTAATCATTATTTTTATGCAATTTTATTCCTATTTTATTTATTTTCATTATAAAATAAGGAATAAAAAGGTATTTTTATTTTATTTTTATTATTTATATACATAGGTAAAATAAATACATATATACAGTTATATACATGGTATATGTACAATCTATTTTTGTGTTTTTAATTTTGCTATTTTTATTTGGTTTTTGTTTTGATTGTTTTTATTTTATTTATTTACACTATATAATAAAGAATATTTACAAAAACTATAAAGATTAATTTTATTTATTTATAGGGCTAAATATGTAGGTGAGTCTATGTACAATGTGAAAGTGATATTTTTGTTCTTTTTGTTTTTCATATTTTTATCTTTTGTTTTTATACTTATAAATATAGACACATATTTACAAGCCTATTTTTGGTGAGGAAAATATTTTTATTTATTTACATAAATATTTACACATGAGCCCCTATCTCTCTCTACTTTGGCTTTTATGCGGTCAGGCCCATGCTGAGCCCTCCCTTGGGTTAGGTTGCTCAATATTTATTCTAAATATTTCCCTCTTTTTCTTTTCAATCTTTATTCTTTTATTTTTGCACAAAAAACATGCTAATTATAGGTTTTTACACAATGCATGCTTTTGGTAATTATTCCTATTTACACATATCTACATGTATTTGCAAAGGTTTTTGTAGCTAAAATATAAGAATAAAGAGTGATGAATGAGTATTCATCACCCCCCTATACTTAACTTTACTAGTCCCTTAGCAAACACTTATTTGAAAAAGAAGTGAAAAAGAAAGAAAGAAAAAGAAAAAAAAGAGGATGTACATGGATCAAGGTTGATTATTAAACTTGCCTTCATTAAATTGGGGTATGGAGCTCGATCAGATCTTTGGATTATTAGTGTGTCGGAACCTTATTTGGACTTAAGTCTAAAACTCAACAGCCTCTAAGTTCCACTAATCTATAATCAAGACTCCTCGATGCTCCAGGTCAGAACACGTCATCAATCACAAACCCTGAAGACCATGAATCTTTTCTTGTCCTGTGAAAGTGAGGTCTAAGCTCTCCACCTCAGAAATGGCAACTTGACAACCCTCCCCAACAAGGTAACTCTATGACCTCAATCTGGCCACTCTTTCCTCGAGGAGCGGGGTATTCCCTTCTAAGTTCAAGTTCAACCGGCTCAAGAAGAAGAGGAAGAAGAGAATGGGTCAAGGCCAGTGTAGCCAAGTACCCTTGGGAGCTTGACCAGTGTAGCCAAGTCTCCCTGCTGCAAGCTACATCAGGTGGATAATGAAACCAAGCTTTGCTTATTGCACTCTATATACATACTCCGGTGGGGTTATCATTTTCTCTCAGACCCACCACTTTTTTTTTTGGATTTATTTTCTTTTTGCACACATTTTTTTCAAGTGCATCTGTACAACATATACATGTGCAACATATATACAAGGAGTTTTTCCTCTTGAGCCAGTAGACTATCCCTCTTTTGAAGCTTTATTGCAACCCACAACTCCCGTCGTTAGACCTCATGGCAACCAGACCAAGTTGAGACGCACTTCCTTCACTAAAAGAAGAAGAGAGGTTCCGCCTAGAAGTACTACCCTCATATGCTACCCCAAGTTAAGGAAGACTGCCTCCTCACCACCTCATCCGTAGAGAGCTCGGTGCATAGTGCTGGTGTCCAAGTAAAGCCATAATCTATATGAGTCATGTGTTGTTGTTAAGTGCTCTACTTAGGCTCATTGAGATGACATGTGATCATAGCCTAGTGGACTCAAAGAATTAGGTCACCATGGACCTGAAAAGCCTTAAACCTAAGCCCTATAAGGTTCCTCTTAGAAATTAGGTGGATTAAGATCTTAATCAAGCTGCATTTCTCAATTTGATTCCAGGCTAGTTTAAATGTCAACTATCATCCAGGAAAACTATATACATATGTACAAAAGATGCTTATTTACACAAATTTTACAAACATGCAAAATTTTTGAAAAATGTTCTGAAATCATGAATGGATGATGCATGAAGTGCAAGTTTTGCAAAAAGATATTTACACACATTTACATAAGATTTTTGCAAACTTTTGATTTTCAAAACATTTTGGAAAAATTTTGTACTATATACATAATTTTGATAAGAAAATATTTACACAAGCTTTACACAAAAGATTTTTGAAATCATTTTTACAAAAATAATTTGTACACTAGCTATTTATGTGCAAATAAAAGAATGTTTATGTACATGAAAATTTTTTAATTTTTGTGATTTTTAGCCATTTTATTTATTAACACACTCACACAAAGTACGAGTTATGGCTAAAGTATATATGAAATATATACACACCCCCCTATACTTAGCTCGAACGATGTCCTCAGAGTCAAGAGCGATGAAGAAGACATAACTCGTGCTAGGTATAGGGAAGTGAAAAGAAAGGCTATATACAAAGACGAATGAATGAAAAGTCAAGAGGGTCTCGGGTCTTCCCCCTATACTTAGGATTAAATAATCCTAAGTATAGCAGGCTGTACACTAAAGGAAAATCGAGTGGAGAATGTACAGGGTCTACCCCCCTATACTTAGGGTGAAATATCCCTAAGTATAGGCAGCAAAACAGGGGTAGGCGGAAACAAAAGAAATACCCAAACGGTCTCACATCCCCCCTATACTTAGGGTAAAGTGCACCCTAAGTATAGCATAATCACAAGATGAAGAAAGGGATGTGGGACTAAAGAATGTAGTGATATGGACATCTGGATCTATACAAGGCGGAGGAACAGTGAAACTCAGGCGTGAGATGCATTAGATGTGATTCAAAGACCACATCTCACGCAAAATGAATAGGGGCAAGATCAGCGACCCGCGGCTCGTGATCTAGAAATGGCTTGAGCCGCTGGCCGTTCACTCGAAAGGTACTCTCAGAAGACAACTCAGATATATCAATGCTACCGTTGTCGTGTACCTTTCTGACCAAGTAGGGTCCCTTCCATTTGCTCTGTAGCTTCCCTGGAAACAAACGAAGCCTCGCATCAAACAGTCATACTCTCTGTCCAATCTCAAAATGCTTGTGGCTGATATGAGAATCATGCCACTCCTTCACTTTCTCCTTATACTGTAGGCTGTTTGAGAATGCTGTATCTCTAAGCTCCTCCAGGGCTGCTAACTCTGCCCTCCTCTGGTCTCCCATACCATCTGGATCCATAAGAATATCTGTAACTGCCCAAAGTGACTTGTGCCTCAGCTCAACAGGTAAATGGCATGGCTTGCCATATACGAGGCGAAAGGGAGATGTGCCCAATGGTGTCTTGAAAGACCTCCTATATGCCCACAAGACCGAGTCCAAAAGCTGTGACCAATCCTTTCGGTCAGGGCGGACGACTTTCTGCAATATCGTCTTGATCTCCCTATTCGACACCTCGGCTAGACCATTCGTCTGTGGATGGTAAGGTGTAGCAACACGATGGTCTATACCGAACTTGCTAGCAAGGGCCTTTACCTGGTCGTTGATGAAATGAGACCCCCCATCAGAAATCAGAACTCGTGGAACCCCGAACCGTGTGATGATGTGCTTCCTCAAAAATCTGCAAACTATCCTTGCATCAGCGGCTCGGGCGGGGATAGCCTCAACCCAACGACTAACATAATCCACGGCCAACAAAATGTACTCGAATCCCTGACTCTTAGGGAATGGACCCATGAAATCGATGCCACATGCGTCAAAAACCTCACAGAAGTGAATGGGCTGCATCGGCATCATATCACGCTGTACAAGTGCCCATCCTATGAGAATCAGTACACCTCTTCACGAACTCATCTGAGTCCTTGAAGAGGGTAGGCCACCACAAGCCGGATTGGAGCACTTTCTGTGCCGTTCTCCTCCCAGAATGATGTACTCATGCCTCAAGCTTGTGGCAGTAAGTGAGGACGCTATGGTGTTCCTCCTGAGGAATACACCGACGCCAGATGCTATCCCCTCCTTCGTGGTAAAGGATGGGATACTCCCAATGGTAGGACTTGGCCTTCGCGAGGAAGGTCTCAAGCCTCTGCCTGGGCCAATCTTGTGGAACTTTCCCAGCAACGAGAAAGTTCACAATATCGGCATACCATGGGAGTGAGGCGATAGCAAGGATCGCCTCATCTGGGAAGGTATCTCGAATGGGATCAATCTGCTCAGACTCCTCAGGCTGCTCTAAACGGGAGAGATGGTCCGCCACCACATTCTTGACTCCAGGCTTATCCTTGATCTCAATGTCGAACTCCTGGAGTAGAAGGATCCATCTAGTAAGTCTGGCCTTGGCATCCTTCTTTGCCATGAGGTACCTGATGGCGGTGTGATCTGTGTACAAAGTCACTCTAGATCCAATGATATAAGATCGAAACTTATCTAGGGCGAACACTACGGCTAGCATCTCCTTCTCTGTGACCGTGTAATTCCGCTGGGCGGAATCCAATGTGCGGTTAGCGTAGTGAATGGCAAATGGAACTCCATCCCTCCTCTGTCCCAGCACTGCCCCTATGCCAAAATCGGAGGCATCCGTCATGATCTCGAATGGGAGAGACCAATCAGGAGGCTGGAGGACAGGAACCTCAATAACACACTGCTGGAGAGTCGCAAAGGACGAAAGACACTTGTCATCGACAAGGAACTCGGTGTCTTTCGTCAAGAGGTCAGTCAACGGCCGGGCAATCCTGTTGAAATCCTGAATAAATCTCCTATAAAATCCAACGTGCCCCAGGAATGACCGTAGCTGCCTCAAATTGGACGGCGGTGCGAGTTTTCTAATGACATCAACCTTGGCCGGATCAACCTCCATGCCCCTATTGGAGATGATGTGGCCAAGCACCGTCCCTTGAGTCACCATGAAGTGACTCTTCTCCCAAGATAGAACCAAATGGAACTCAATACATCGCTGGAGTACTCGGTCTAGGCAGTCAAGACAGGAGTCGAATCCGTCGCCGTAGACCGAGAAATCGTCCATGAAAACCTCCAAACACTCCCCTACCATGTCCGAGAAGATCGACAGCATGCACCTCTGAAAAGTCGCAGGGGCATTGCATAGCCCAAATGGCATGCGTCGAAAGGCATATGTACCAAAGGGACAGGTAAAGGTGGTCTTCTCCTGATCCTCAGGAGCGATGGCCACCTGGTTGTAGCCCGAGTACCCATCCAGGAAGCAATAATGGCTCTTCCCTGCCAGTCTCTCAATGATCTGGTCAATAAAAGGCAGGGGGAAATGGTCCTTCTTGGTGGCCTGGTTGAGTCTCCTGTAGTCAACACAGACCCTCCAAGAGGTGGGTACTCGTGTAGCAATCTCCTCTCCCGACTCACTGATCACAGTCGTGATGCCCGTCTTCTTGGGCACCACATGCAAGGGGCTAACCCACTTGGAGTCGGAAATGGGATAAATAAAATCTGCACTCCACCATTTTGATATTTCCTTCATCACGACCTCTCTCAGGTTGGGGTTCAGCCGCCGCTGGAACTCACGCGACGGCTTTTCCCCCTCCTCGAGATAGATATAGTGGGAGCACACTGATGGACTAATCCCATGGAGATCTGCTACGCTCCATCCGATTGCCTTGCGGTTCTTTTCAAGAACCCCCATCAAACGGGATTCTTGCTCTCTAGTCAGATCGGCGGAGATGATGACTGGGTGCATCTCAGGTTCGCCCGCAAGGAACCGATACTTCAGCGAAGTAGGGAGCGGCTTCAGCTCTGGACAGCTGGGTGCTGGCAAATCTGGCTTCGGAAGAAGATGTGTGAATGCTGCTAAATCTGCCAAATCTGCCTGGGCGAAAGAATACGAACTCTCGCAAACTGAATCTGGAGGAGGCTGCTCAACTGTGCTGTCTCTGATCTGCTCTGCCTCTACTTCCTCCTCATCTGTAGGCTCAGGTGGACTCAGGTCTGGCATCTGATCATCACAATCTGCCCCATCAGACTCTGAATCCGAGGGATCTGCATCAAACACGGTGGCATCAGTACCACCATCACTAACAACCGTGTCGCGGTCGAGAACCGGCTCTGCTGCCTCTGTAGTATCCTGAACCAGGGCTGTGCTCTCCAATCTCTCCTCTGCTGTCATCTCTGCATCAGTGGTGTCTGGAAATGAGAGGATGGCCTGTGCTGCAGGGTCTGCCCATGCTGCCTCGTCGTCTGTGATCACAAAATCACAATCCTGGTGGATGTCTGGCTCGGCGTCTGTCAGCTGCTCTGAATCTGTGCTGGCCTCTGAGCGTGCTCTCTCTCTGGCTCTGTAGTCCTCGACCGTCTCTATTTGTACACTTTCACCCTCGACGCGAAAGTATACCTTCCCGCTATCATGATCAGTCACTGCCTTGGCTGTGGCCAAGAACGGACGACCGAGGATGATGGGGGTATCGGCCACTGAATCAGGGATCTCCATGTCCAACACTACGAAGTCCACGGGGAATTGCAGGCCCTGAATAGTGACGATAACGTCTCGCAACAACCCCTTCGGCCTCTTGACAGATCGATCAGCAAACTGAAGGACTGTCCTACTCTGTCTAAGAGTGCCCAACTCGAAGCGGTCGAGAAGGGCTGCCGGAAGGAGGTTGATAGATGATCCGCTATCTAATAGAGTACGGTCGAACCTCTGCTCACTAATCTAACATCTGACATACGGGGCCCCTGAATCTGGCCTCTTGGCCGGCAGACGGTTCTGGATTGCGAAACACGTGGCTTTCATCAGCACATGAATCTCTAAAGTGTGGTTCCTCCTCCTCCTCCTGACTGTGGTCCTGTCTCTCAAAGATCGCTGAAGAAGGGGGATGTGCTGCAAAGCCTCCTGAAGGGTCAGCTGGATGTGGAATCTGTCGATCATGCTCTGGCTGAACTCCTCCTGCTCTCTCTTTTTTGGATCTTTTTCTTTTTTCTTCCCCTTCCCCATCTGAAGGGCTCTAGGGAAGGGGATCACAGGGTCCTTCGTAGATGAAGGACTAGGAAAAGGCCTAGACGGCTCGACGGCCGGATCCGCACATACATCAATCACCACAGTGGGACCAGAAGAAACTAAACCTTTTCCTTTATTCAAAATAGTGTTCTGAGATACATCAACCGAAGGAAAAACAACATCTCTATCAAAACGAACACCGGTGGCCTCAGTACCACCTCGGGCTGGCTCTGCTACTGGACGTCTCGCGGCCTCAGTACCGCGGGCTGGCTCGGCTCCTCTGGTGGCATCAGCACCACCTCCTCGAACTGGTGAAGCGGCGGCCTCAGTACCGCCGGTGGAATCAGCATCCTTGGTGGCATCAATACCACCGTCATCATCATGAGCGGCCTCAGTACCGCTCTCCTCCTCCTCATCTGGCGCCCTGGGTGGATCCTCGAGTCGTCGCTCAGATGAGGCGCCGCCTGCTGGTGCTCTACCGCTCCTAAGTGTAACAAAATCAGCATCAAATAGATCCGAAGACATATCATCAAATGGATCACTAGGAGTGGCATGCTCAGTGTGAACTACCTACTCAGACTTCCTCTTGAGGCTATTGGGGTTCGGCTCTATCTGTGCAGGAATGGTGGCCTTCCCTCTCACAAGGTCCCGCATCTCCTAGCGGAACTCGTCCATCTCCCGTCTGAAGGTAGCCTGCTTGTCCGTAAGGAGGCGGGCTATGTCATCCAAGGCGGGGCTCTCATGGGAGCCCGACGGGTAGCCTCTCTGGTGTTGAGGCTGCTGGAACTGGTGCTGCTGGTAAGAGGGGTAGGAGGAAGGATGCTGCTGCTGGTGTGGTGGGTGAGCCTGCTGCTCACGTCTCCAAGATTGTCCCTGCTGCTGATAGGGACAAGGAACGAAGGACGACTGCTGGTGTGACTGATAGACTGGGGGCTGTTGCTGCGGCTGGTGATCTCTCTGCTGGCCATACTGCCCTCCCTGACCGGATGACTGCTGCTGGGGCTGGGTACCTCCACTCCCCCACCTGAATCCGGGATGGTCTCGTCGGATCCCAGGCTGGGGGCGGTCATACCAAATCCCGTTGACATCCATCAACGGCTCTGCATCGTATGAGGCTGGCGGGAGTACTGCCAGAGGCTGATCCGACTAGTATACCACCATCTGCAAGTCTGGAGATGGTGGGGACTGGTAGGAAGGCTGCTGCTGCTGGTACGGCTCCGCCTGTACAAGGTGAACCTGTCTAGGCTGCTGAAAGGTGCTGGAGCGCTGGGACGAGCTGCTGCTGCCGCTGGTGTCGCCTCGCGACTGAAGACGAGGCTGTGAAGCCGTCTGTGCCTCCTGGAGACACATGAGCTGGGTCTTCATGTCGCTCAGAGTCTGTGCCATCTGTTCCATCTGCGTGATGCTTTGGCACTGCTTCTTCTCGATCAGCTCCATCCGGTCCAACTTCTCGCTAATGATGCCCATATCCGCAGCGGACGACTCTACCTGTGCTGCTGCAACTGCGGATGAACTGGATGGACCGGCATCGACCCGTGCTATCCGCTGGTACTGCACGGGTCCTGGCTGCTGCTGGGGTCTCCCCTGAGTATACAACCAGGTCTGGGACATCACCATATAATTCTCAGCCATCTCCTCGTAGATGGCCCAGACCTGGTCGTGGTCCTTGGCGAAATAGGACCCGCCGCAAGAAGCATTCACTAGGCCCTGGAGCTCTGGTGTCAACCCGCTGAAGAAGCTCTGAACAAGGTTCAGCTTCGAGATGTCATGGTGCGGGCATCTGTTTGTGAGCTCTCGGAACCTCTCCCATGCCTCATGGAATTGCTCGTTGGGGAGCACGGAGAAGTTGCTGATCAGGGCCCTCGCTGCATTCGTCCACCCGAGTGGATAGTACTTGTTCAAGTACTCGGTGCGGAGCTGCTCCCAGGTGTAAACAAACTTCCCCAAATGCTTCAGCCAGGTGGCTGCTCTATCTGCTAGGGAGAAGGGGAAGGCGATCATCCTGATCATGTCCTGGTCCACCTGCCGGTCGTGGACAGTGCTGCATATCATCAAGAACTCCTGGAGGTGGAGATGGGGCTCCTCTGTCGCGAGTCCGTGGAAGCGGGGGAGTAGCTGCAAAGTGTTCGGGGGGAACTTGAAGTCCCCCACGATCGCTGGAAGTACTACCCAGTGGTGCGTCAGCGTCGATCCGGGGTTGTGTAACTCCCGCATCGGTCTCGGTGGTCCTCCGACCGCGGCTGCGGCGGCCGCTGCTGCTGCGGCTGCTGCATCCGCATCATCTGGGATCCTCGTTCCCTCTCTCCTTTGCTCTCACTCTGCTCTCTCTGCTCGCATCTGCTCCATCTCTCTCCTCATGTCGAGCATAAATGCTCCCTGATCCCTCAGCTGCTGCTGGACGGTCTCTAACGAGGCGATCAGGGTGGAGTTGATCGCTCCCTGGTCCATCACAATGTGCTCAGTCCTGGAGCGGTCCTCTGAACTACCGGCCAAGACGTCTGCTGCAAAATCAAATGAGCCCAACTCAGGTGCTGTCAAATCTATCAATCTCTCCTCGGGCTCATGTCTCTCGGGTCTGAAAGAAAGGGGGTCGAGGGGGAACAGGGCGGAGTCGTACTCGGGCTCGGAGAGCTAGTCTCGGCTCTCGCGGGCCAACCTAGATGATTGGGTAGACGTGCCCGAAAGCGGTGCAGCCAGAGGCTGCCTAAGTGAGCATCTACCCATCATCTTGATCTGGCGAGTAGTGCGGATGAGATCTGGAGAAACTATGATCAGAATGCAAACCCCCGGTTCACCAACGCAAAGCGAGCTGAAGACCGTGAAAGATCGGTCAAATTATCTTGTCAATTTTTATTAGGTGAACACACAAGATATCAGAGCGCTTACGTGACCTGTTAGGATACCCGATGCTACCCCAACCGACTGGCCCGCAGGGAAGAGTCGGTAATCAGTCGGGACTAGCATCGGAGGGCTCTACCTAGGGTGCGGGTCACTCTCTCGCGCATCCAAACCATACAATGAGGGGGTTGCTCTCCCCAAGACAAATTTTTAGGGTGAGTGTCTTTTAGGGTCAATAGTTTTATCCAGTCCCAATTTTATGATTTTTCTTTTTAATATTTTTCAAATAGAAAACAAACGCCTAACGAATTTTTCGGTTCTCCTGGTTATTTAATCCACAATAGGGGGGAGAAGTCGAAAAAGCCGATGCGCGATGAAATCAATGATGCATGCTGAGTCAGAAATGCGTACCTTGCCTCCAGCACTCTACATGCAAGTGATCTGCGCAGAATTTAAAGACAGAAAAGTAAACTACCCTAAATGATGCAACGGGAAAAATCGAGTCCTAGATCAGCAATTTCTACTCGCAGAACCGTCTAATCGGTCATCATCCTCCAAGCCAAAGGGTCCGGTCTTGGCCCACCCCTCCTCTGCCCGACAAATCGGGGGTAGGAGAAAGCACTTTACAGGGTGGGCTGCGGCACGTAGGCTACGAAGGAGATGAGTCGATTATTTTTATTAATTGATTATTAGTGAGTCCAATTAGTGCACTATAGGAACAGGCAAATAGTTACGTGTGGGGACCCTACTAATTACGGCACAAGCAGCAGAAAATCCTAAATCTAGGGGCTCGATGAAAACCGCGTAAACACCGGAAAAGGCAGAAAAAATAAAAAGAAAACAAAACCGCGTAAAAATCCGCGAAAAATCTAAGGGTCCCCCGAGCACACCGGTGCTCAGCGAAACAGACCCGCTAAGTGTTCAAGTCCACAAGTGTCTAGTCTGAGAGTTCCTGTATTATTACAATAATAAAAATCAAATAAAAGTAAAAAGTCTATCTAATCCTCTCCCACTCCACTCTCTCTCTTGCTCTCTCATGCGGCTCCGTACAGAAGGGAGCCGCCTCCAAGTTCCTCGGTTGCTCCGGTTTCTCGAAATCGGCCGCCTCGGTCCTCGGGCCCTCGCAATAAAAAGAAATGAGTGGTCAGACCAATAAAAATAATCAAATAATAAGAAGAAAAATAAATGAAAGAAAATGAGGGTATATATGCAAAAATATAAAATAAAATAAACACTCAAAATAAAACAAAACAAAAGCAAAAGAAAAATAAAATAAAACAAAATAAGATGAAAATAAAATGTAAACAAAAGCCGCGAAAAAGCCGCGAGCTCTGAAAGAGCCGCGAAAAGCCGCGAAAACAAAATAAAGCCAAAACAAAAACTACTAAGCCGTGCTCCCCGGCAACGGCGCCATTCTGATGTCTGTCCTGAGCACTCGGTTATAAGGTACTAAATAGGTTGTTGTGACCCAAGCGATCAAGCGCGGACAATCAAGAAAAATAGACCACTAATAATAGACAAAATCGATCAAAAATGAGAAAGCGGTCTCGCTATTGGATTAACCTGGTATAGCGACCAGGGTCGAACTCAAGGAGCATAGGTTGGCCTCTCGGCCTACGAAGTAGTAAAAAGGAATAAAATAAAAGAACAAAATATTTTTAGTGGTTTTTTAATTATTTTATATTTTTTTGGATTTTTAGCTAATTAAGAAAATGAGAAAAACAAGGAAACACACACTTCAACAATTTATTTAAAGCACTAAAAATCAACCAAAAATTCAAAAAAAATATTTTTATGTGTTTTATATTTTTTAGTGTTTTTGGTGAATTTTTGAGAATTTTCTAATGTTTATTTAATTTTCTAAAAATCAAAAAGTGACTGGAATAAAGGTACTGTCCAGCCGAGCTAAGAAGGCCTAGATAAAATATCTAAAAGCCCCAAATTAGCTGGGAGGTAATTTTCATGTAAAGAGAATAAAACAAGGAAATTTTAGGCACCTATTTTATTATTTTTGGATTTTTGGATTAATTACTAGAATTTTTATAGGTTTTTAGGTGTTTTTTAGTTTTTAGTGGTTTTCAGTAATGAAAAATAGCCAAAATTGGCTAGCGAATCAAGCTAAGTAAACCAAACAATAGACAATTTTTTTGGAATTTTTAAATAGTTTTAATATTTTTTTGGGGTTTTTAAAGTTAGACAATAGCAAAATTAAAGGTTTTTGAATTTTTAAAAATAACAAATGAAAACAAAAATGTCCTAAAAAATCCTCGAAAATTTTACACCATGGCAGGAGCCATGTGTTCAATTTTCGTTGGTTTTGGAGGTAATTTACTATTTTATTCAAAAATAAAGAGAGGGCACAGTGCATAGGGACCAAAGTGCAAATACCCTAGAGTCTGGGGGGTCTGGTGCAATTTACCCAGCAAAACACGCGCCACGCGCATGCCTGGGGCACTCAGGGACCCAAATGCAATAAAAATAAGTCCCGAGGACTTATTGGTAACAGGTACCAAAAGCCCAAGGGCTTATCTGCAAAATACCCACGAATATCACGCACATGCTCAAACAAACCACGCACAGGGGTATAAGTGCAAATAAGTAAAAACTTTCATCAACTGTTAACATCCAGAACAACAGGGCATAAGATGCAAATATCCCAACAAACCACGTGACGAAGCACTTGTCAGACCACACACAAGGGCATAAGTGCAAAATCAATAGAGTACGGGGTCCTCTATGCAAATAACCCTAAAACTAAACAACTAAACTCTATATTTAAAAGACTAAACGCTAAATGAAAGAAAAGACAGGGCCTAAGGGTAAATTACCCTTTATTATGCGGAGCGGTTGGATGGACGCCACGTGTCTGATCAAGCGGTTGAGGGCGACTGGGGGTCCAATGCTGCTCTCCTCGGATCGATCCAACGGAGGGGGGCTGGCCACGTGTGAGATCAAGCGGTCGAGAACGTCTGGGGGCCACACCCTTCGCTGGTCCAACGGCTGAGATCGCCTCTCCAAAGATCTGGCGGTGCAGGAGCCTCCTCAGATGGACGGTCTGGATCAACACTGGAGGGCTTAGGCGATCAGACGGCGACGGAGGGTGCTGGAAGAACAGGTTGCCGGCGAGACTCGCCGGCCTCTGGCGTGCGCTAGACTCCTCCTGGAAGCACTCTGAAGGTCGGAGAAGAAACGTGGTGTGCTCCCGCGTCTGCCGGTAGGCTCCGATGATCGAGCCGAGCTCCGAGGAGCTCGGGCGAGGTCGGCGGAGCTGAGCCTCCTGGCTGGATGTCGAAGGACCTCAGATGTCCTTCGTTTGACCTGCAAAGCGATCCGAAAGACTCGCGGGTCGAGGGCAAACTGCCTCGACCCGGTTAGGCGAGGTGACGGTGGTTGATGGGTCGAAATGGCGAGCTCCGGCGAAGGGGGTAGACGGAGGAGCTCGGCTCCCAGCTCCTGTGCGAGCTGGGTTGGATGGAGGGGTGAAGAAGGTGCGTCGCAGGGAGGCGGATGCGATGGTCGATTCCGATGATCGAACGGAGTGATGGGATGGTCGGAATCAGCTAGAGACGGCGGCGGTACGAATTGGGCGTAAATGGAAATCAGGGAAAAATAAGGACCTACAAGGTTACCTGGGTGGACGAAGAGACTGGGGAGGAGCTGGGGAAGCTCATGGTCATTGCCTCGAGGAGCGTCTCCCTCCGAGGCTCGGTGCTCACGCTGGTGGCGGAGCAGCGGCGACGTAGCTCGCCGGATCGATGGATTCTCTTCCTCCCCTCGCTTCGACAGGCTCGGATGCGAGCTGTCACTCACGCGCACTCTCTGGAGCTCACAGGTGAAGGATTCGAATGATCAAAGATGGAGAATTAGGGTGGCGGAGCAACGGCTATATATGGCTAGGGGTCCGGCTAAGAGAGGTCCGGGCAAGCTTCGAAGCGCGCAGATCCCGAGGATGCGGCTCCGGCGAGGATGTCGGATGTGTCATTAAAGATTCGGACCCGGGGTTTAGGTGGTAGGCACTCGGGTTTAGCGGGGAAAAATCCGAGAAGTTGGGGACCCGCTAAGGACCCGAGTGGAGTGGTCCTGGGGGGGGGGTAGTTGACCGGGCGGTCAACATCCCCAGGACCCAATAGAAACATGCCACGTGGCTGGATTTTGAAGTTAAAATTGAGGGTAGCTAGGGGCCGATTTAGCAAAAACTCAAAACATGAAATATTTTTAATTTAATTTTTTCTATTTCATTTGATTTTTAATTAATTTTTAGAAATAAAAATAAGGTACTTACACTATATGTATTATATAGGTATATGTATACTATTAGGGTTTTTAATTTTTTATTTTTAATTATTATTTTTATGCAATTTTATTCCTATTTTATATTTTATTTATTTTCATTATAAAATAAGGAATAAAAAGGTGTTTTTATTTTATTTTTATTATTTATATACATAGGTAAAATAAATACATATATACACTTATATACATGGTATATGTACAATCTATTTTTGTGTTTTTAATTTTGCTATTTTTATTTGGTTTTTGTTTTGATTGTTTTTATTTTATTTATTTACACTATATAATAAAGAATATTTACAAAAACTATAAAGATTAATTTTATTTATTTATAGGGCTAAATATGTAGGTGAGTCTAGGTACAATGTGAAAGTGATATTTTTGTTCTTTTTGATTTTCATATTTTTATCTTTTGTTTTTATACTTATAAATATAGACACATATTTACAAGCCTATTTTTGGTGAGGAAAATATTTTTATTTATTTACATAAATATTTACACATGAGCCCCTATCTCTCTCTACTTTGGCTTTTATGCGGTCAGGCCCATGCTGAGACCTACCTTGGGTTAGGTTGCTCAATATTTATTCTAAATATTTCCCTCTTTTTCTTTTCAATCTTTATTCTTTTATTTTTGCACAAAAACATGCTAATTATAGGTTTTTACACAATGCATGCTTTTGGTAATTATTCCTATTTACACATATCTACATGTATTTGCAAAGGTTTTTGTAGCTAAAATATAAGAATAAAGAGTGATGAATGAGTATTCATCAGGAGGCTACAAATCCCAAGGGTTATTCAATTAATCAATAATTAATTAAGTGAAAAATAGGAATCTCAAAGGACAACAATCCTTGGTTTTTGTGATTTTTTATCTTTTAATTTTTTTATTTTCAAAAAAATACCACGAAGCAATATTCACAAGATCAAAAATACGCACACCAACTCTTTTTATATTTTTTTTTAATTTATCAAAAATGCTCAGAAAAATCCAGAGAAAATATTTTTGGGTTTAAAAAGTTTTAAAATATTTTTGAGAATTTTTATGGAATTTTTATATGTTTTATATTTTTCTAAAAATCAAACAGTGAGAAAATGCGAAATGGTGCACAGCCTGGAGTGATTTGCAACTTAAAAATATTTTAAATACCCAAAACTCCAGGCAATATTTTTAATGACAAACTACAGGCAAATATATAAAAACATGAACTGAAATCACTATTTTTGGATTTGTAGAATTTCTGTGATTTTTAAAAGATTTTTGATGTTTTTCAAATTTTTTGAGGTTTAAAAAAATTAATCGTAAAATTTGCACAGAAATTAAAAGACAATGAAATGAAACTACCCTAATTCTTTTGGAATTTTCAGAGTTATTTTCGAATTTTTATGAATTTTTAAATTTTAGGAAGAGAAAATGGCTATGTTTTTTATTTTTTAATAATAATAAATGAAGACAAAATGCAATGAAAATTTTATGCTAGATGGATATCCATATCAGGAGCATAGCATAATTTTTTCAAGATTTTTAGATCACAATTAACATTTATTTCATTCAAAGAGAGCAAGCAAGTTATTGTTCTGCAGTTCAGGGATTAAAATATAATTTCAAAAAGTTTTGCACTGAATATAAAAAACAGAAATCAAACAGAGGACGTAAAATGTAAATTACCCAGTATGCATGTGATGGGCACGTGACTTGCTTGTAGGCGGGGACTTCTTTGTAATTCTGGGGGCTTATTTACAATTTTTTTCTTTTTTAACTCACCCTCCCCTAGGGTTCTTCTTCGTCTAATCTTTTCAAAGGGGGAAGGTGTAGGCAGGGCCGCCGCCAAGGAGATGGAGGGCCGGCCGAGATCGCCGGCGGGCAGGCATGGCGCAAGGATGGGACGTGGCCGCTGGATGCGTCGAGGCGGCGGGGCCGCGCTGGAAGGCGCGGTGGACGGGAGGTGCTGTTGTAGATCGGGTGGGGAGAGGGCAGTGTATGACGGAGCCGTGCGCGTGTCGACCTGGAGAGGCGGCTAGGAGAGGTCTTTGGCTACGGGCGATGGGTCGACCAGGAGGCGCGAGCGGCGAGGAGGGTGAAGCCGCCGTTGTGCGACGATCTGGCGGCGTATCAGCGTCAACTAAACGGAGAGGCGGAGCGGGCCGCGGTGGAGGGCGAGGCACAAGGGCGGATCTCGGGGGGGCGGCGACGCCTGGAAGGCAGCCGTCCCCTTTTTTGTTTTTTTATAATTTTTTATAATTATTTTATTGTTTGTGATGTAAACATTAATAAAAAAACTTTTTATTTTATTTTATTTGTAAATCCGAAAAATAGGAATTAAAAAAGGATATAGAAATTTTTTTATTTTTTTATTTTTATTTTTTTGTTTTTTATGATCCTGCAGAACAAATGTGAGGGAAAAAAGAAATAAATAGTTTTTTTTCTATTTTTTAATTTATTTACAAATAGAAAAATGAATTAGGATCCGACGAAAAATGGGAGAATCGAATCTGATCTCTGGCCACCATACGCGGCCGGAGTGGAGAGATCGTGGACGATAGAATGGAACGCTTGGAGATCGAGAAAGTGAGATGAAAAATCGAGTCGAAGTGGATCAAAATTGTGATGAATTTTTTTAAAATATCTAGAGAAATAAAATGACGATGGAATTAAAAAAATGCGACAAAATAAACTACGATTAAACTAAGATAAATAAAAAAATGTGGATCTCATCTTAGAAGTGGAAATGGACCGTGATCGCCTCGACAAGGCCGACTCGCTGTCACCGGATAGCTCAGAGGCTAGGCACTATTCTCGACGAAATTTTCTCTCGTAGATTGGGCTCCTCTCTCTAAAGATTGATCAAGTTGAAATGAGGGAGAAGGAGCTATATAAATAGAAAAGATAGAATGAAATCAAAATTTTTGAATTTTTTTGATACAGAGATAAGAGAGATGAAAATTGAAATGAATTTTTGAATTTTTTGGTGGAAGAGATAAGAGAGGTGAAATGTGATAAAGTAAAAGAGATAAAATTATCTAATTTTTTTGAATTTTCGTCACTTTATTTATTTGAATTAAAAAATATTATTTTTTTTATATTTTATGGTGTTTAATTAAAAATAGCAACTATATACATATACTATATACATATATGACATTATATACAAGGGTAACTGAGGAAAATAGCCCTTTTTTGTTTTAAGAATTTATTTTTTTTATGTTTATTTTAAATAATTAGTTAGACTAATTTACAAATATATAGAAATACAATATGCACAAAATACATGGGAAAATTGCACAAAACACCCAAGAAAACCGACTTTTCAACCGTAAGTCCAAAAATTATGAAAATAAAGCCACTTTAAAGATAATTTAATTTTGAATCCAACGGAAGTGAGATTGATACAATTTGAGCTCATATGGAGCCAGAATTGTTCTTTCTATTAGTGCTTAGTGGCTTTTTCCAAGTGTGGTTACTTTTGTTCTGTACAAGATTTAATTGTGCAATTATTTTTATAAATTAGGACACATTTTTATTTACAACTTTGGTTTGAAAGTTATTTGATTTGAGGTCAATTAAGACACAAATAAATTAGTGTTATTTTATACAGATATACACAAAATAAGTGAGAACTATTTACAGCATCACACACACATTTTTTTTGATTTTCTGCTTAGGGACCCTTATCTCCCCCTACTTTATTCCTGGTCGATCAGGTCAAGTCTTGACCTTCTCTCAGGGTTCAGGTCAGCATGTATACAGTATTCCTTTTTTATTTTCTTTATTTTTCCTTTCTTTCTTTCTTTATTTATTTTAGGTTAAAATTAGTAAGAGGTGTACAATATTTACACACAGATGCAAGCTAGTAAGAATATGGAGTTAGTGTTATATGCACGTGTTTTATAAGGGATTTTAAGTTAAAATAATGAATAAAGATGACGAATCACAGATTCATCAAGAATTTTTCCAGACTCTAGGAAAATACATGCACCTAACAACTCGTTAACTCTTTCAAAATTTCCATTGATCACCAACTAAAATAGATAAGATAATTTGACCGAATCTTTACGGCCTTCACAACGTTGAGTTAGTGAATTTGGGGTTTGCATTTGTGTATTGAATTGTGTGACGGTGCACTTGCATACACAGATCGTGGTTTCACGAAATAATTTTTACCATTCTCTTCAAAAATGTCAGAATATTGGCATTTATACACATACTCTGTGGGTCGTACTCACATGACGAATTCTCAATCTTCATATCCGCTTTCTTTTTAAAGGAACCCTCTCTTTGAGGTAGTCCCCCCGCCATCATTTTTCCACCCACCCACCCTTGGTTGAAACTTTGAGATACGGATAGCTCATTGAACCGAACACGTACTATGTCGGCACAATGGAGGGAGAGAATTCGAGGATGAATACATACACAACTGACTTTGATAGAGGAACACGATTCCCGGTTACGTATGATAATTCATTATTTGAACCATCCTCTACTCGAGATGACTCAAGGCCTGAGTATGATCATTTTTCCTTTGACCACAAAGATAACACCCAAAGTCAAGGAAATAGGACTCATGGCCAGACTCTGATCACGGAGACTAACTACTTCTAGATTCATGAGAAAATGCCAACATCACAGCATACTGAGCATAGTCACTCATCTCCGAGTCATTAGACGATAGTAGATGACACAACTCAAATCAATAAGAGAGCGAGATTTTGATAGAACAATTTGATAATATCATCCAAATAGTACAATACATGATAACAAACCAAGAATAATTGAGAAGATCACAGAGCGAACCCGAAGCACATCATGTGTCTGATTCCCACACACAAACATCACATGCACTTGACTTGTCCACTGACCACAATCTTTAGAGATGTGTGAAAAGTCGATTATCACCTAAGAAGATGGGAAAGAAAAGATCTCAAACGGAATATCATCTAATTACTATGGTCAGTTCAATGGTACTGACCCAAAAAAGCAAAATCTGTAAAGTCAAATGGTTGACCAAGGGAACTTGTGAAATTGAGAATATTAAGTTTAATAATGTTCAGATTGACAAAGATTCTACCCTGAACATCCTCACGAAGTCCGTGTTTGACAGACTCGAACTCAGACCGCTCAGGAAGAACTGAGTGATCGCTCAATTTCCCGACCGATCCACAAAAAGACCGAGAGGAATTTTTTCTATCATCATTACTTTCCAAGGTGTCACACATAGAGTGGAATTTATTGTCTTGGACATTGAACACCGAGGAGATTTATCTGAGTCTCCCATTATTTTGGGAAAACTATTTCTGGCTTCTGCTAGAGCGACTATAGACTACAAGACTCAATACGTCATATTCTTGAAGCCATACCTAATTGATCCAATTCTCGAGGATACACCGGACCCTGAGACAACCGAACAAGAAACCGATAGTCGTGACATAGAGAAACCCTCACAGACCCAGACCTCTCCACTTATTACATACACAAACAAAGGAGAGATACCTAATGAAATGACTGTCGAGGCTACAAAGATGAATCGAGATACGTCCGATTCACCACACCCGGACAACGTTATTCCTGATTTCCTTGATCATTACTGTGAGTCCACACATGCAAAGCTAACTATGAGCACCAGCACCTACTTGGGACGTGGGCTGACCCTACAAAAGTATTACAATCTATAGGGAGATTCATCTAATAAATAACCTATGATTAGTACCTCACATAGAATACCTCCCGAACCGACTAAGATTATCACCTTCAACATTTCAGAAAAGGAATCTTCTGAGGATTCCTCATCAGGTCTAGAGAAGGTGAGTGAGCTTAGTTCGGCAAATCTGGAGCTTGATCGGAACAAGCATGCATACGTCTACCCACGTTGGACTTTCCTCGACCGTCACTATTATTCTTCTAGGTTCGAGTCCTCTGGTCCCATTCAATATACTAGAACAATTTGTTATGACCAGACCTATACTTGCTCATCTGAATATCTAGAGGAAGAATCAGTTGACCCTGAAAACTGAGCGAATTCTGAAGAAACAATTCAAGAATAAAAATAGTTGGAGTGATGTGACCTTTAAATATTATTCTTCTGATGACAACTCCGACGATGGATGGGAATCTTCTGATTCATCTTTTTCTATCAATATTCCCTTCCACCATATGCTTCGAAAAAGATCGACCGTAAACCTCCTTGATCATCGGCCACCCTTTCCCCTTGCCCCCATCGGTTCCCTTGTACATTTTATTCCTTACATAGGCCAAGGCGTAAGTATGGGGGGGACCGGTGCCATATGTATTTTCTATTCCCCACTCCCCATTCGCTCTGTATATTCTCCAAATCTCATCAACCCTTGTACTCACTTTCGTCCTATACTTAGGTTGACCAGGGCCTAAGTATAGGGGGACTGATGCCAACCCTATATATATTCACCTATTTCTCCTCTTGACCTCGACCTCCCCATTTTTTGTTCTTCTTCTATACTTAGGCTGGCCAGAGCCTAAGTACAGGGGCTGTCAATTTCTATACTTCTTTTGTTTTCCACTCTCCTACGCTTAGCATGAGCTATGTATTTCCGTCACTTCTTGTACTCTTAGGACATGGAACACGTTAAGTATAGGGGAGCATGTATATGTTGCATATATACTTTACCTATAGCTTCTATTTTCACATATTTTTGTGTATATTATGCAGTAATAATGGGATGGGTGAAAAAATTCTTTACTCTTGCATATCATCCTTTCATTCATACAAAAAAATGACAAGGAAATCATCTTTCACCTCATATGCATTTCATAACATCTGCATTTTCATAGCTAGCATATGCAACGTGGAAAGTTATTGGGTTCTGAACTAAGTTATGAATAAAAGTGGAGAGTGATCTTGACTTAGCTTTAATCTACCTAATTTCTAGAGGAACTTCATTGAGAAAGAGGGTTTTAGAAGATTCAGATCTTTGACTTAATTCTTCGAATTCCGCATGACAATGTGTAGACTTTGACTCTTAGTGTCTAACCTGGTCTCCTAATTCGAGGTATGACTTCTGAATAGGGAATTAACATGTTCTCTCGTGTTATGCACTTAGCTCAACTCAGATAAGGTATTGGAAGACTGTGTGGATCTCTTTTCTGGTATCATGGACATCTAAAGACTGGAATACGGGTTGAAACGAAGCTTCAGATAATGGATGGATGGCTGGGCACATTTTTTTTCTAAGACCCCAAAACATGTACGAAAAAAGATTCCATATCTGTAGGGCACAACAAGATCCACATAGAGATACCAAAAATTCAATCAAAAGGAAGCCATCTACCAAATAAATTTTTGACCAAAAAGTTCCAAGCTTCAAGAAAACCTGTAGATCTTCGTGGAGACTTGGCTAAACTGGACGGCTTCACACGGAGAGGTGACTACACTGGTCATCTTCTAGTTCTTTTCCCCTTCTTCTAATTTCTTCCCCTTTTTGATTGTGAACATAGCATGACAGACCTTAGAGGGAAATACATGACTCCGCGAGGACGAGTTATTAGAGGAGGCGTTTGCATGGTGGTACAACATTCTTGATGGAAAGAGCTAAAATCTTTCACTCACATGAGAAAGTTGTTCAATGTTCATGGGGTTTGCTTTGGGAGAAGGATTGATCTAAGATGCCTTCTGAGCCGGAACGGTAACAGTGATATGTAGAACTCGAGGGTTGTTGATTTTAAAACACTAATTCTCATAGGATTTCTACCACACTATTAATCCAAAAGTCGGATCTAGCTCCATTTTCACCTTTTGTTCATGACCTTGGTATGGAACCCAAAATCATTTCACTTTTGCATTTCATATTAGTTGCTTGGGGACGAGCAAGGTTTAAACATAGGGCATTGAGAAATCCTTTATTCATCACAATAAAAGTTGAAAATAGAGCTTCGTTCCTAAGTAATTAGCTGCATTTCATCATTTATTAGGCATTTTACAATTCATGCACTAAAAATTAATATATGCATTTTAGCGCGCATAATTGCATTCATAATCATCTTCACATTTTCACCTGGCTTCCCCCTATTTTTTATTAATTCATGCTAACTTCAATTGCTCTCAAACTACCTCCATTGTGTACATATTACTAACAAGATTAAAGGAAAAATACAAAAAATGCTAACTCAAATAATTAGCATGTGAGTCAAAACTCTAATTTCAGAATAGACAGACAAACTATAACGGATGAGTTTTTTTAAGGATAATAGAAAAAAAGAAAAAAAACTAAAGCATATCACCCTTAAAGATAATTCCTGATAAGATAAAAAGAGATAAAATAGCCAACAACTCAAGTTGGTTGTTTCTTTATCTCTTAATTAAGTCTAGTTTATTATTATTAATTATTTCACGGATTGTGCCTATAAATACCATGGGACTCCAATGACTTCCCCACACATTGCCTTTGGGAGTGATAGTTTGGAGAGAGAAGCCGACGACGACATTCTTTCGTCGGGCCTCTTCCGAATTCAACATCGACAGCCTTCTCCGTCAACGTTGGAGTTTTGATCCGACAAAATTGGAGGAGCAGCGACATGGCTGACAACGGTTCGGATAGGTGGAATCTTGGTCGACGAATTTCTTGCATCGACGAGGTACGTGTCAAACACATAGGATCACTAAGTGATGTTTTGTGTTGATCCTTGATTTAAAATTATGACTTATAGATGTATGTGTCTAACACTAGGACAATAATGCATATGTAACAATCTACGTAAAATTCTATTTTCTATTTTGTTTACAAATATGCAAAGAAAATGAATAATGTTCTTGTAAATTGGAATAATATGTTCACGGCAAAAGAAAAACGTGATTAACGACACTGATTCTAATAAATGTATTCTTAATTGTAAACGTTAATCGTGATGTTATATGATAAAATATGATTTGTTATCACCAAGTTTATTAAAGGATCGATGTCGAGGTTTAGTATTATTTTCTAATTTAAGGTGTTATTTTAAGAAACTATTCATTGATAACTATATTAGATACAATGGAGAAGTCTTGAGTTTCTGGATTATTGTATATTACAGTAAATTGATATATCTGTATTAGCATAATTGCATTTTCATGTGTCCTAACTATGGAGAATGGATCTTATTTCCATTGAAATTGCGTCAATAAATCGGATTTATACGTTAACTAAATTCTACACTTTTATATCTACCGTGAACGAGGAACCATAAAGTTATAAAGATTAATCTGGATTATTGCCTTCAATCAAGATCTGTTCACTTAAACCGCAGATCTCTTACCATAATCAGTTTGATGGCATTCTTTGACGAACTATTGTTACATACATAATAGGCTACAAATGATTTGACAACGTAGTTGATGGAGATCAATACATTAGGATCGTAAAATGAAGAGTACTCGATCAAGCGATCGAAGTGTTTCTGTATAATACAATATAGTCATGAGGCAATAAAGGGTACATTTTGGCTTTATATAAAATTCGAGATGAGCACTACGCATATTGATTATAGTATTTGTGTTAAATATGTTGCTTCTGTAGAAATGATTTAGCCTATGTAATTAAAGTTATAATTTAACCCTCGATCTGTATGCAACAAAATGTGTGATAAATTTAAAAGGAAAGAATCAAGAAAAATATGTATTCTCCACATTAGTGAAACAATATTTTCTTAAGGTTCTTAAGATAATTATACAATCTTGGCACCAACTCGAATTAAGGGGTCGTAAGGGACTAAAGGGCCAACACCTTCCGGGGGCGTGAGGCAAAAGATAAGTCATCTGCAGTGGTAGCTACACTATCATGTTATGTATTGTTGATGGACCACTTGTTCGGCGGTAAACAATCAAAGCCATCAAAGCTGTCTAAGAATTAACAATCAAGACCACTCTAAACATGAGAAATGTCATGGGCATATGTGCAATATATGTTAATATTATGTGCATATATGCAATTATGTTACTGTTATGGACATATGTTTAAGTTCTGTAATGTTAAGTGCATGTGTGCAAGGGCATACGTGTAATTTATGTTATGGCTAAAGGCATGTGTACAATTATGATAATGATATGGGCATACATACAAATTTATGTTAAGGCTTAGGGCACGTATGCAATTATGCTAATGATATGGGCATACATCAAATTTATTTTAAGCTAAGGTCATGTGTGTAATTATGTTAATGACATGGGCATATGATCAATTTAAGTTAATGTTAAGGGTATATGTGTACTTATGTTAACATTGTGGACATACACGCAATATGGCAAAACATAAAGATATATACGTAAGAATAGTATGCAATGCTTGGATATGAAAGAAATATACTTCGTATGCATCATTGAATTCATTAATGATATCTATGATGATTTTTGACTTGTGTCAAGCGAAATAATTTATACGACTTGGTAAGGATATAGAGAACCAAATTTATAAGTCTTTGGAATAACTACCATTATGTTATTTATGGAATAATTAGATGTGACTTGATTTCTACGCTAGCCGGCTTGACCTCAACTCGGCACATACTGAGCGTTAATCTCATAACATGTATTATTGTTCTTTTTCAAGGGAACATAAAGATTAAGTTAGTTACACTTCAAATGAGACTTTACCGCCATCAAAAAGTAGAATCAGCACGGGACTACTATTGGTTTGATTTGGAAGGATGTCATTATGCCCACTGGAATAAGGAAATCGTAGATTGATTCATCTAGTTTATTTAAGGAACTCTTGGACTCATGTCCTTATTAATAATATAGAAAGGAAGTTCTTTTTAGTTCCATTATTTACTACTCCTATGTTATGATTAATGCTATGAGTAACGATCCCGAAATGTCCGCTGAGTTCTCGCTTCCGCATCATTCTCGGACGATTGGGTTCGTGACAAGTGGTATCAGAGCAGGAGTTCCTCTAGGCATGAGATATCCAACCAAATCAAACTTAGGTTCATTGGGTTAGAAAATCTAAGTATTCGACCGAACATTTCACATTTCATCATTGCAAATGGCCCATCGTCGTGGGAATGAGGCGCCTGGAGACCGTGAGTCTTCATCGATCCATGAGATGGCTATGGACATGCAATGGCTGATAGCTACAGGGTGCACAGTTTTTTTGCTAGCGTAATTAGTACAAAATCCTCTATGGTAAAACTTGAGTATTTGGAAGTTGTACAAGCTTTTTCCAATATTTTCTAGACGACTTTCCAAGTCTTTAAGAGAGATTGACTTCACTATTGATGTACTACCGAGTACTACAATCATATTTAAAACACCATATAGGATGGCTCCTGCTGAATTGGATGAGTTGAAAAAGCAATTGGAAAAGCAATTAGATAAAGGGTTCTTGAGACAGAGCATCTCCCCTTGGGGCGTTCCTGTCTTATTCATGAAAAGAAGGACAGATCCCTTAGGCTCTGCATTGATTACCAAGGTTTGAATAATTTCACCGTAAAAAATAAGTACCCGCTACCCCGCATTGATGATCTATTCGACCAATTGCAGCAAGCAGTGATCTTCTCCAAGATTGATCTTCGGCCTGGTTACATCAACTTAGGATTAGGAATGAAGACATGTCAATGACAACATTTAGGACAAGATACAAACACTATGAGTCCTAGTGTTGCCTTTTAGCCTCACAAATGTGCCTACTACATTTATGGAGTTGAAGAATTGGGTATTCTGAGAATACCTGGACAAGTTTGCAATTGTCTTTGTTGATGATATCTTGGTTTATTCACCTGATATGGAATAACACCGAGTGCATCTCAGATTGGTTCTTGAGATATTGCGACAATACCAGCTTTATGCCAAATTATCCAAGTGTGGCATTTGAATTCAGGAAGTTGCATTCCTTGGACATGTTGTGTCTAAGAAAGGTATTTTCGTGGACCTTGCAAAGGTAGATGTGGTTTTAAATTGGAATCAACCAAAGAATGTCTCATAAATATGTAGTTTTCTAGGATTGGCAGGGTATTACAGAAGATTCATCCAGAATTTTTCTAGGATCTCGCTACCTCTGACTCGATTATTGAGAAAGGATGTAAAGTTTGAATGGTCGTAAAAATGCGAGAGTTAAAGCAAAGATTGGCGACTGCTCCGGGGCTCACGCTACCATCGGGTATTGATGGATTTGTGGTTTACACGTATGCATCAGGCTCCGGTTTGGGATGTGTCCCCATGCAGCATGGAAAAGTTGTGGCATACGCCTCTCGGTACTTGAAGGAAGCTGAAAGAAACTACCCTACACATGATTTAGAGCTTGCAACGGTAGTTTTTGCGCTAAAGATTTGGCGTCATTATTTATATGGAGAGAAATTTGAGGTATTTATAGATCACAAAAGTCTCAAGTATATCTTCTCGCAGAAGGAAATGAATATGAGGCAAAGACGATGATTGGAGTTTCTATCAGATTATGATATTTCCATCGACTATCATCCAGGAAAGGCGAATATAATCGCGGAAGCTCTTAGCAGGAAATATGAGGGGAAGCTCGCAAGTATGGCATTGCAATGGCAACTATTGAAAGACTTGGAAGAATGGAACCCGTTTATTGAAAGGAAGACTAGAGTTATTATGGCAGGGATGAAGATCTACTTATCGTTGGTAGAAAAGGTTATATTAGCTCAGAAGAATGATAATGAATTTCAAAACTTGGCAATCGCTTCTCAGAAAGAAGAATCTGATTTCTCAATTGGGTTGGATGGAGCAGTGAGGTTCCGTATTAGATTATGGATTCCGGATAATGGTGAATTAAGACAATAGATTATTGAAGAGGCTCACAGATCTATGTATATCATTCACCTCGGTACAATATGTATAAAGACTTACAACATAATTTTTGGTGGCCAAAGATGAAGAAGGACATTGCAAAATTTGTGTCGGTATCTCTTATTTGTCAACAAGTAAAGATTGAGCACTAGAAGTCTGCAGGTCCTTTGCAATCGCTAGAGATCCCTGAATGGAAATGGGAGCATATCACTATGGATTTTGTCACCGCATTGTCAAAGACAAATAAAGGTCACTTTGATACAATTCATGTGATTGTTGATCACTTGACTAAGTCGACACATTTCTTACCCATTCGTTTAGATCAGTCTACAGAGAGACTTGCTGAATTATATGTGAATGAGATAGTGAACATGGTGTTCTGGTATCGATTGTGTTAGATAGGGACATAAGATATATCTTTCGATTATGGAAAAGTGTGCAGGATGCTTTGGGTACAAGTTTGAAGTTCAGCACATCATTTCATCCTCAGACCGATGGACAGTCCGAAAGAACAATCCATACATTAGCAGACATGTTGAGAGCTTGTGCCCTAAGCTTTGCTGAAAATTGGGATCGACATTTAACTTTGGTTGAATTTGCATATAACAATGGCTATCATGCAAGCATTAAGATGGCTCCTTTTGAAGCTTTATATGGTCGGCCATGTAGATTACAGTTGTGCTGGAGCGACGTAGGTGAAAATATATATTGAGACCTGAATTAGTCCAAGCATGCACGAAAGGTGTGGAGGTGATTCGAAAGAGACTTTTAGCTTCTCAGAGTAGACAAGTCTTATTCTAATCATCGAAGACAAGATTGAATTTTGAAGTAGGTGACCATGTGTTCTTAAAGATTTCTCCTACCAAGGGAGTAGTGCGATTCGGTAAAAAGGGAAAATTGAGTCCTAGATATATGCGGGACCTTTCGAGATAATAAAGAAAGTGGGAGAAGTAGCATATCAGGTTGCTCTTCCACCTCATTATTCCAAGATCAATGATGTTTTTCACGTATCAATGTTAAGAAAGTATAATCCCGATCCATCGCATGTGATCGAGTATGAAGTTCCGGACATTCAGCCGAATCTGACATATAAAGAAAGACAAGTTCATATCGTAGACCGTAAGGAGCATCAGTTGCATCGTCATATACTTCCGATGGTAAAAGTACTTTGGCAGCACCATCAGAGGGAAGAAGCGACTTGGGAGTTGGAGGATGAAATACGTCAACATTATTCGCATCTTTTTGGTAAGTTCCTTTTTACAGTATAAATTTCAAGGACAAAATTTCTTTAAGGAGTGTAGATTGCAACAGATGAGTTTTTTCAGGATAATAAAAAAAGAAAAAAACTAAAGCATATCACCCTTAAATAAAATTCATGATAAGATAAAAAGAGATAAAATAACCAACAACTCAAGTTGGTTGTTTCTATATCACTTAATTAAGTCCAGTTTATTATCATTAATTATTTCACGGATTGTGCCTATAAATACCATGGGACTCCAATGACTTCCCCACACTTTGCCTTTGTGAGAGAGAGTTTAGAGAGAGAGAGAGAGAAGCCGGTGACAATATTCTTTCGTCGTGCCTCTTCTGAATTCAACATCGACAACTTTCTCCGTCAACGTTGGAGTTTTGATCCTACGAAATTGGAGGAGCAACGACGTGGCTGACAACGGCCTGGATTGGTGGAATCTTTGTTGACAAATTTCTTACGTTGATGAGGTATGTGCCGAACACATAGGATCGTTAAGTGATGTTTTGTGTTGATCCTTGATTTAAAATTATGACTTAAAGATGTATGTGTCTAACCCTAGGACAATGATACATATATATCAATCTACGTAAAGTTCTATTTTCTATTGTGTTTACAAATATGCAAAGAAAATGAATAATGGTCTTGTAAATTGGAATAATATGTTTACGGCAAGAGGAAAATGTGATTAATGATACTGATTCCAATAGATGTATTCTTAATTGTAAACGTCAATCGTGATGTTATATGATAAAATATGATTTGTTATCACCAAGTTTATTAAAGGATCAATGTCGAGGTTTGGTATTATTTACTAATTTAGGGTGTTATTTTAAGAAACTATTCGTTGATAACTATATTAGTTACATTGGAGAAGTCTTGAGTTTCTGGATTGTTGTATATTACAACAAATTGATATATCTGTATCTGCATAATTACATTTTTATGTGTCATAACTGCGGAGAATGGATCTTATTTCCATTGAAATTGCGTCGTTAAATTGAATTTATACCTTAACTAAATTCTACACTTTTATATCTACCATGAATGAAGAACCATAAAGTTATTAAAGATTAATCTAGATTATTGCCTTCAATCAAGATCTGTTCACTTAAACCACGGATCTCTTATCGTTAATCAATTTGATGACATTCTTTGATGAACGATTGTTACATAAATAATATTCTACAAATGATTTGACGAGGTAGTTGATGGAGATCAAGACTTTAGGCTCGTAAAATGAAGAGTAATCGAACAAGCAATCAAAGTGTTCCTGTATAATACAATATAGTCATGAGGCAATAAAGGGTACATTTTGGCTTTATATAAAATTTGACATGAGCTCTACGCATATTGATTATAGTATTTGTGTTAAATATGTTACTTCCGTAGAAATGATTTAGCTATGTAATTAAAGTTATAATTTAACCCTCGATCTGTATGCAACAAAATGTATGATAAATTAAAAAGCAAAGAATCAAGCAAAATATGTATTCTCCTCATTAGTGAAACAATATTTGCTTAAAGTTCTCAAGATAATTATACAATCTTGGCACCGACTCGAACTGTGGGGTTGTAAGGGCCTAAAGGGCCAATGCCTTCCAGGGGCGGGAGGCAGAAAATAAGTCCTCTACAGTTGTAGCTACACTGTCATGTTATGTATTGTTTATGGACCACTTGTGCCAGCGGTAAACCATCAAAGCCATCAAAGTTGCCTAAGAATTAACAATCAAGACCACTCTAAACATGAGAAATGTCATGGGCATATGTGTAATATATGTTAATATTATGTGCATATATGCAATTATGTTACTGTTATGGATATATGTTTAAGTTTTGCAATGTTAAGTGCATGTGTGCAAGGGCATACGTGCAATTTATGTTAAGGCTAAAGGCATGTGTGCAATTATGCTAATGATATGGGCATACATGCAAATTTATATTAAGGCTAAGGGCACGTGTGCAATTATGCTAATGATATGGGCATACATCCAAATTTATGTTAAGCTAAGGTCATGTGTGCAATTATATTAATGATATGGGCATATGTGCAATTTAAGTTAATGTTAAGGGTATATGTGTATTTATGTTAACATTGTGGACATACACGCAATATGGCAAACTTAAGGTTATATACATAAGAATAGTATGCAACACTTGGATATGAAAGAAATATACTTCGTATGCATCTTTGAATTAATTAATGATATCTATGATGATTTCTGACTTGTGTCGAGCAAAATAGTTTATACGACATGGTAAGGATATAGAGAACCAAATTTATAAGTCTTTTGAAATAATTACCATTATGTTATGAATGGAATAGTTAGATGTGACTTGATTTCTATGCTAGCCGGCTTGACCTCAACTCGGCACATATTGAGCGTTAAGCATACAACATTTATTATTACTCTTTTTTAGGGGAACATGAAGATTAAATTAGTTACGCTTCAAGGGAGACTTCACCGTCATCAAAAAGTAGAATCCATACGGGACTACTATTGGTTCGATTTGGAAGGATGTCATTATACCGACTGAAATAAGGAAATCGTAGATGTGATTCATCTAGTTTATTTAAGGAACTCTTGAACTCATGTCCTTATTAATAATATGGAAAGGAAGTTTTTTAGGTCCATTATTTACTTCTCTTATGTTGTGATTAATGCTATGAGTAATGATCCCGAAATGTCCGCTGAGTTCTCGCTTCTGCATCATTCTCGGACGATCGGGTTCGTCACAAGAGGTTGTAACACCCATACCCTCACACATAGTACCACATCTAAATATCATGAAGTGTGGGTGTGGTTTATAAGTGATGCGGACTACTACTTGACAACTTGAGCTTAAGCATTTTGGGTAGTTGTCAACGGATCCAATTGGACATTAACCCAACAAGTTGTCAGGCTAGTTTTCCTCGATAACGGACCGAGGACAAAAGTCCGGGACGTTACAAATGATATCAGAGTAGGTTCCCTCTGATAGTGGAAAGGACTATCCGAAGGGACCTAAGATGGGAGCGTGCAACTGCCACTATCACTGGGAATAAGTGATGGGCCATGTCGCAATGAGGACATTGCGTATATAAGTGAGGGAGGCTGTAATACCCATACCCTCAAACATAGTACCACATCTAAAACTCATGAAGTGTGGGTGTGGTTTATAAATGATGTGGATTACTACTTGACAACTTCAGCTTAAGCATTTTGGGTGGTTGTCAACGGATCCAATTGGGCCTGAATTGTCAGGGCCAGTTTTCCTTGATAACAGACCGGGGACCTAAGCCCGGGACGTTACACTAAATCAAATAATTATTTCCTCATACAATGTCTGATTCTGATCTACTCACTTTTAAAGTAATATACATTCGAAGACCTTCAAAATAAAACCAATTTCATAAAAAGCATAGCTCATATGTGAAGGTTGGGTTCGGGGCCTCTTTAGCGCATTGTCTATTGTAGCAGTTTTTGATCTGATATTTTATGAACATAATTAACCCTTTCTCTCTGTATCTTTTTCTATTATATTCTTTGATAAAAGTTTTATTAAAATGCATAAAAATCAAATCCAAAATAAGACTGAAATCAAAGAAACTGACCGAGTCTGAGTGTCCCTCATGAGTCTGAACAAATATATCTCGTTTTCCATTTTCATTTATTTTCCTTTTTTCATATTTTCTAAAAATCAAAAAAATATATAGTAATATGTATACATCTGTCCATTATTTTATCGTAGTTTTTTTTTTATTTTTATCTTATTTATAAAATGACAAAAAAAATACAAAACCTAAAAATCAAGGTACTCTATGTATATGATCTTTATTGATTTAAAGAAGGCTTATGATCTTTATTGATTTGGAGAAGGCTTATGATTCTGTACCACGAGAGATATTGTGGAGAGTGTTGGAGAAGAGACAAGTATCTGTCCTATACATTAAACTCATAAAGGACATGTATGATAGGGCTTTATCTTGTGTAAGGACCCTGTGTGGGAAGACTGGATATTTTGACATCAACATTGGTTTACATCAAGGTTCTGCTTTGAGTCCATTTCTTTTTAATTTGATTATGAACGAGTTAACAAGTCACATTCAAGATGAGTTACCTTGGTGTATGTTATTTGCTGATGATATTATGTTAATCGACGAGACTAGAGATGGAGTAAATGAGAAGCTTGAGGTCTGGAGACATGAGTTGGAGACTAAAGGATTTCGTATAAGTAGGTCTAAGACGGAATATATGGAGTGCACCTTTGATGGAAGCAATGGTGAAGGAATCGAGGTGAAGATTGGTGATGATAACATTCAGAAGAGAGGCTCCTTTTGATATTTGGGATCTATTCTGCAACATGATGGGGAAATTGATGGAGATGTTACTAATAGAAAAAATGCTAGCTGGATTAAGTGGACAGGAGCCTCTACTGTTCTCTGTGATAAGAAAATTCCTTTAAAAATTAAAGGAAAGTTTTACAAAGCAGCCGTGAGACCTGCTATGCTTTAGGGATCCGAATGTTGGCCTGTGAACCATAAACTTGTGCAAAGAATGAATGTAGCAGAAATGAAAATGTTAAGGTGGATGTGTGGACACACACGTAAAGATCGGATTCGGAATGATGTAATCAGAAAGAAAGTTGGTGTAGCTCCAATCGAGGATAAGATGCGAGAAAATCGCTTAAGATGGTTTGGACATTTGCAAAGAAGATCAGCTGATGCACCAGTTAGGAGATGCGAGTATTGGGATGTTGAGCTGGCTAAGGGAGGGCGAGAATGGCCTAAGAAGTGTTGGAAAGAGACCATACGAAGGGATCTTAGTTTTGTGGATATAAGCACGGGATTGACTCAAGATAGATCTGAATGGAGGTGAAGAATCCATGTAGCCGACCCTACTTAATTGTGAGAAAAGGCTTTGTTGTTGTTGTAATAATAATAATAATATAAAAAATTTATAATCACCACATGGCGAAATTGTGGTTGTCCGATCTCGACCGATCGGACGGCCACTGCTCTTCCTTCATATCGCGTGACCCACACATGACCTTCATCCTTCTCCAGTTTCTAGTGTTGCCCCTTCGCAATCTCTGTGCGCCAACTGCGCTAGACCTCCTTATCCCTTCGGACATCTCCCATATACTCTTATCTCTTCCCCACATTATCGTTGACCTCGCCCAACAACGCCTAACCAATGTCCTTATCATATCCCCTCATCGCGCAACCACCACGACCAACCTTAACCATTATCTCTCTCTCTCTATCTTATCCTATCACCACCCAAAATCTCTGATGATCTCGCAACCTCCGGTCAACCCCCTCTGCTTATCCTATCCTTCTTATCACCGCAACCTCCTATAAAAACAGTCAAAGAAGCCACGACCAGGGCATCCTCCATCTTTTGAAGAGAGAGAGAGAGAGAGCTGAGAGCATTGGGTGGTGATAGCACCCAAGCTTCACCGGTGAAGATCCTCATCCAAGGTGAGATACTTCAGAGCTTCATCGCGTACGCTGTGCAACTCGAGGCGATCACCAGGAGGAGCAGGACCTCCATTCCCCTCCAAACTTCCCAGGCGATCACGTTCACCTTCTTCCCTCTCCTTTTCCATTGTTTCCTTGTTCTTCTTCTTCGCCTCCATCATCTCATCCAATCAACATCACCACCCTCTGCACAACTCAACATCCACCACTACTTCGCACCTCGCCCCGAGCTTCGACAACCTCTATGCTTAGAACATGGCCATTGGACCACCATCATCACGTAACCTCCATCTTTATCGTCGGTCTTCTACTCAAACCCCTCGAGCTCCTTGTAGATGGAACGTTACAGATCTCCATGCCTCACCAACAGACGCACCTATCGGTCGTCAACTAGTCACCTCTGCTTGCTCATATCCATCACCAACGACTTCACAGCCATAGATGCACAACCCTCCACCACAAGCTCCACTCCACCCCCACCGGTCGTGTGTTGACCAGGCTGCTACCTTGAACGCTCCTCACTGCTAGCGAGCACCTCCTCCATCGCACAAGAGTCCTGACACCTCAAGCCATGTCGCCCACCCCCTCACATGCAAAACTCCTTCCCCTAGGGATTTTTGCGTGCTGACCCCTGATCTTCTAGAGAAACACTCGCTGGCCCGTGCCACCCAAGGCACGTGAGAATCAAGTGTGAAGCGTGTAAGTTGTGCCCGCACCATCCACTTTGCAACAAACTCCATAAAGGTCTCCCCCATCTGGAGTCGCGTGCTAGGTACACACATACTTGGAAAAAATGCATAAAAATTCTCCAGAGTATCGGTAATGGCATCTAAGTCCTTCATGCATGTCTCTTTTGATAATTTTATTTCTGTATTTGCATATAGATCCCTATGTTTGCATATTTATTTGAACCTTCATTTATCATCATTTTATTATTCAAAAAATTGCATTGTGCAGAATAATTATTTCTTTATATTGTGAGAATTTAATAGAATTTTTGTGAATAGTGACTGGTTTATTATAATTAATTTGGTGAAAACTTCCATAGTTTACCTATTTTATGTTCTGAAATTGCTAGTAAATTATGAGCTGCTCTAAAAATTCCCAAAAAATCACATTAAATAGATTTAATGTGTTCTACATTATGCCTAAAAATCATCACATTTGCACCAATATCGAGGCCAAAATAAAATATTTTTTGATTTGATTTATTGATTTTTAAGGTCATAAATCAATTATTTTTTGGATCTAATAATTTTCCTGGATTCCTATCATATAGACTCGTGTAGGATAATTTTATTTCTGTGAAAAAATTTGGTTTTGTATTTATTAAAATCATTTATTTTTCAAAATCACCTAATATGCATATTTTATTTTTAATTAATTCATATTGGATCCAAAAATTCCAAAAAAAATATAGTAGCTTAATTTCATCCTATTTCACCTTCTGGCCAAGTTTGAGGATTTTCAGACATAATTTGATCGTAACTTATATTTTAGTCCCCAAACTTCATTAAAATTGCATTTAACTCACTAATTGCATCTAAAAATACAAAAAATGCCTCTTTGAAAACCTGATTCTAGATTGACTATAAATCAACCTAAGGAGATAGATGCCTCCCTGAGTTCGATCTTAGCCTTCCCAAGTAAAAAAATTAAATTGATCATTTGCCTTAATTGACATATTTATTAAGTGGTTTTTGATTAATCTGAAATTGCCCGATTGCAATGAAAATTCAAACGTCAATTCTGACAAATTAGCAAGAGATTTTTGTGGTTCTTCAATGGTAAAAATAATCAAAATCATCTACAAGTGGTGGACCAAAAAATGCAGGCCCTGCTTTCTTAACTGGCTCTAGATCTGCTGCATCTGGTGTCTCCAAGGCTGACTAGACTCCATCAGGTCTAGTGTTGCTGGTATCTTTTTATATTTTTGTATTTACTTCATTTTTTGTGTTTATGGTGAAGGTGGTTTTGCTCCAAAAAATTGTGTTGTCCCTGGTGCTGGCTTGGCTGACGCATAGTCGCTGGACGCTTTGCTCTTCCCATTTGTTATCGCAGATGGATGGAGTGTCCTACCGCTCCTGAGATGTACAACATTAGATTAAAAGATATTATTTTTCCTGAGTCAGGTTGGGCACTGTAGGATACCTGCTCCTCGTGACGGAAGTTGTTCGGATTCGCCTCGACCTAAGCCGGAATGATGGTTTTGGCGATTGCCAGGTCGTCTATCTTCTGGCTCATTGATGAATCTCCATTTCATCACCTTTGTTCTATCATTTTGGCCTTAAAAACCTTAGCTAATGCATGTAAATAGCATTAAATTGTACAAAATAGCATTCATTATTTATTGCATTTATTGTGTATAAAATATTGTTTTTAATGCCAAAATTATAGAATAAAGAAAAGAAAAGAAAAGTAACAAACTACCAAAGGTATGTTATGACCCTAAACCCCGAGACCTAGGCATCTTGATGACTAGGTTGACAAGGACTAAAGTAGGGGAGATAAGAGCCATTAATAGAGTAAAAAATCCCTTATATTAATTTATTATTGATTCATTTTTGGGACCTATTTTATTTTCTACTTCTTAAACCCCAATAAAGAAACTTTGTACATGAAAGTTGTAGATAATAATGAAAATAAAAATACAAAATTGAGTTTGCACCAAAATAACACATAGTGTTTATTTTCTACACAAAAAAGGCAAAATCCCAACTACACATACCCATATCTTCCAAATAAGAATTCAAAATGTATCAAAATCACCTATAATTGTATGTGGTTTCGTATTTTTTGGAGTTAAGGTGTGAAAGTTAGGTTTTGGGCCCTCATTGTAAATATACCCCCAAAAAATATTCATTTTATTTATTCTTTATTATTTTTACAATTTTATATTTTTATAATTTTGTAAATATTATTTCGAATATATGTACATATTAAAAATAGAATAAAAACACCAATAAAATATTAAAATAAAATAAACCTATAAAAATATAGGTAAAAAATACATATGTTACTACTTGTAAATAAATAAAAGTGGATCTTATTCTTTTATTATGTGTTCTTTTATATTTTCTACTCTTGTAAATATTATTTACATTCTAGTAAAAATATAAAGGTAAAATAAAATCGAAGAAAATACATCGAAATAAAATAATATACAAAATACATAGATAAATATACAATAAATATACATATACAATTTATACCCCTATTTATTTTAAGATACAAATAATATCATAAAATATAATAAAAATATATTTATATACCTAAAAATAAGTTTATAAATATATAAAATAATAGCATAAAATAATAAAATAAAATATACAACATAAAAAATAAGATAATAAAAAATATAAATGAATATACATATAAACTTACCCATTAAACTTTACTACTAATAAATAACCTTAAAAAAATAAATAAAAATCATAACAAAATACCACATTAAATAATAAACATTTTTTATTTTATACTCAGAAATTAATAAATTCATTTACTATTTTAAATAATTAGTTACAAATAAACATTCAGTTTTGTTCAATAGTGTGCTTGCATGGACCAATGGCAGCGTGCCTTTTGTTGACCGTCGGTCAACTCCCTCCCCAGGTGATCTGACTCATCAAAACCGTCGAATCCCTGATTTTGCTCCCTTTTTCCCGCTCGACCCCTCGATTCATCATGCTCGCTTCCTTCAGAGAAATTCATCATTGATCTTCCAGGAATCACGTCAAGCCTGCAAATCACCTGGATATAGCCTCGATTCTTTCCAATCCAACCGTAAATAAGGGTGCCTATACATGTTTATAAATAAGATCCTTTGACCTCCTTCTCCTCTTTGGTCACTAATCCGAGTCTTAGAGCCCCACATCTTCAACTAGAGAGAATCCTTCTCCTCTCGGTGGAGCTTCCTGGCGATCTGGATCGGCTCCAGGAGGATGGAGGTGCACCCAGGCAGTGCTCCGGCCACCTCTGCTCCCTACCCTCGCCAGCAAGATTTGTGCATTTCTTTAGATAGATTTCTATTCCATCATTTCATTTCCGCATTTACTTTAGTGTTTAGACTGTAGTTTTCGCTTAATACTCTCGATTCGTAGTTTGTCGAAGCTCCACTCCGGCGAACAAGTTCATCGTGCCTCGTCTGTTCTCCGCCATGCCTTCTGCCCTCACTTCGTTCCCCTAGGTCTTCTTATAATCCCACGCACATCACTCACCCAGATCTGCCCCTGATGTAGCTCACTGGATCCCCTCCTCCTTCATTCGTCGGAGATCTACCATCCGACCCATCTACGCTTTCATCCCCCCCCACTGGTTGAGGCACTTTTCCCTAGGCCTTGTTTGTTATCTTTGCAAGTTAGAAGCTCAAAGGAGCCCTTCTGGGCTCAATTCGATTCGACCTGAAGGTCTCCAGGTTGCCCCTTTTCCTCGAGATCGCCAGACCTCTCCTTGGAGTCCTAGATCTTCTAGCGACATCTACAGTTGCGGAGAGCCTCCCGGGACGTTAAGAGCCAAGAACTATCGCCAGAGACCGTCGGAGGAGGGAGGAATCAAGGATAGAATCTCGGAGGCAGGGACCTTCTTCCCTGCTCTTCGAGCAAAGCAGAAGCAATTCGATGGAGCCCCCTGCTCCAGATCGCATCAGAGACGTTTGATCATCAGAAGCCTCAGTCGTTGGATTACTCTTCGCATTCTAATCCCAGACGTCCAATTTCGAATGCGCGGATGGTGACACGTGGATAAGTGGATCTCATCTAGCCATCCATCGTTGCTCCTTAGGGGGTAATTTGCAAATCTTTCCTCCGCTCTTTTTGTATTATTATTTAGTCTTGTAAATAAAATATGACGTTTAAAATAATGTACATTTTGCATATAGGCCCATGTGCTTATTATATTTGCATTTTGGTCTTGTCCAGCTTAGTTGATGCGTCATCCCACGTGAGATGGGTAATTTGCATGTAAACCCCTGTAATTTTTTGTATTGATGTTTGATCTAGAAAATTTTATGGCATATTATATATTTTTGATTAAATTACATTGAGGCCCTTGGAGTTTATTTTATTTACGTCTATTCCCCTACCAGCAGTTGTATTTTTTGTGTTTGATGAATTTTTTTAATACACCTATTGTGCTCCAAAAATTATAAAAATATAGATGTAGGTTCTTGATTGCTTGTAATTTCACGCCATGATTTTAATTAACAATTTTAGACCTTTTTTATAATTATTAAAATCATTTAGAGCACAAATAGTCCCTATCCAACATACAAAATACCAAAAAATATCAAAATGTCTCTGAAAAATCCCAAAAAAATATGTGTTGCTTATTTATGTACTTTTAGCCTTCAGACCAAAAATCACTAAAAATAGAAAATCAAAACTCCTAAAAATTAAAAACCCCCAAAAAGCTTGATAAAAAATTATAAAATTCTTAAAAATCCCAAGAATAGTGTTTTCTTTTCTATAATTTTATTTAAACTATTATCCATATAGAAAAATTAATTTGGAAAAATTTAGACTTCATTTGCTATTTTTAGTTTCTATTTCAATCTCGAATATGTATTAAATCTCTATTTTAGGGTATTTTTTTCTTTAAAAATATATAAAAATTAGTCAAATTCATTAAAAAAATGACAAAAATAGTAAAAAATTGTTTAAAACCTAAAAATATATACATATGTAATTTTTGGATATTTTTAGTTATATCTATGCCTATATTATCCATTATTATATATATTCTATTATATTCTATATTACTTTTTATATCAAGAAATACAAAATGTAAAATTAATATATGTAAGATAAATATAAAATGAAAAAAATACAAAAATAAAAAATAAAAATCAAAGATTAAAAACCCACAAAAAATATACATGTGTAGATACATAATAAATGACATGGTTACACATAATACTCTTTGTTTTAAAAAAAAACCATAGGCTACCCATGTTGCTCTCTGTGGTTTAACCTCTACATACTTACTTGATATACACTTAGTTGTAGAGAATAATAAATTTTAACTCCACATTTTGCTTTTCATTGCTTTATACATATTGTGGATTAATTAGGGTCTTTTGAGTGGTCAACACATCGACTGCAGTTTCGCTTTGTGAAACCGTACAACCCTCAAATTCTCTCGGTTATCACTCATCTCAACCATAGTCTTTATAAGCTGAGCTAGACAATCTAACTCTGGGTTAACAAAGGTAATCTTGGAATATTCAACCTAATGAAACCACTAATTCTACTTGTAAGGAGGCTATTGTTGGTAACCCTACGAATATTGAGGAGGAGGAAGATCAAGGTATTGCTTTTATGATGAGGAGTATTGGTGATGGTATGGAGCAGCTGACTGTTGATGGTGTTGTTGGTAGTATCCGGAGTGCTGCGACTGATAATTGCTCTGCCTCCAATTGTAACCATGTTGTGGAGGTTGTTATTAGGCCGGGTTGGGATGGTAGTTTCGCCCTCAATGTTGCTGGTGGAAAGGTCAGCTGGCTTGGTTCTAACCCTAGTGTTGTCCTTGAGGATGGGTCATCTGCTGATCATTGCCCCAAACGGCACTCACCTCTTGAATGAACGGTGGAGGTGGAGAACAAGACTCGGTGTATTGAGGCTGATATTCATGTGGCTGGTGGACAGCCATCTAGGTATGCGCTATGGTTGCTGCTGCTCAAGGGTATGCACATAGTATACATGTTGGATAGGAGGCTAACTAGAACTCAGCTGAGGCGGTTGTGGCTATAGTTGCTCCCTCTTCTCAACCGGAGGCTCAGGTGCAGCGGTCACTACTTTAAAGGCGCTGATAGTGTTCGCTAGCAGCTCAAGATGCTTGGTGATGATAGAGCTTGTTTGAGACCTTCATTCTTTGCTTGATTCCGTTGAGCTTCTCTAGGTCCTGAGACCTCTTTTCAATGATATCGACTTTCGACATGTGGTTATTAATTATGGTAAGGTCAAAATTATCACACCTATCGACTTTTCTTGTCTCCTCCATGTTCACATTCTTATGGAGAACATGTTGTTGTGGTGGTTGAATCTGGAAGGTACGAGATGAGGATAACACAGCCTCTACGTCAGCCATCTCATTAAATATCTACCATGTTGCGTCCTCATCCTTATTAAAGTGAGATCCTCCGCAGATAGCGTCAACAAGATGTTGACTCAATTTTGTCAAACCCCCAAAGAAATGTTGGACCATACTAGTCCTAGAAATGTCATGGTGGACCGTTGAATCTCTCCCAGGTTTCATGGAATGACTCTTGGGGTCCTTGGGAAATGCTAGTGATTTTCAATTGCATGAGATTGAGATGGCCGAGAGGATAATAATTGTACATGAATGAGGGCATAAACTCCTCCTAGGTCATCATCACTTTCCCCAAATGATCGATCCAGTATAGTGCTTTAACCTGTAGGTTGAATGGGAAGGTGATCATCTTAACTACACCAAGGGATGTTGGAGTAGTAAGTGGTGTTGCAGATGCAACCGAACTGATGTAGATGGATGTAAGGTTCCTCATTAGAATTCACATTGAATCTAGGGAGGAGAAAACTGTGGTTTTAGCTTGAAGTATCCTGGATCAATGGAATTCGTATCCACTCATTGACATGGCTAACCCCTGGGTTGTATGACTACTTCAGTGTTAGCTTTGGTGGGCCTCTCTCTTCGTCATCCCTACATCCAGGGGTCCCTGTATAGAGCAATCATCTCTCTCCTCATACGTACCTCCTCCTTGATGTATTTCCCTCTCTTCATATCTCCTCCTTAGATCGTTCAACATTTCTTAGAAAGCGGCCTGAGAAAGAGCTTGGTCAATGAGTTGTTGTTGGATGGCCTGGATAGAGGCTAGGACCTGGTTGTTGACTTCGTTCTGACTGGGTCCCATGCCCTACTTTGTTTCATGCATGGTATTTTGATGTTGAGGCTCCATTTCTCTCCCTATTAGGGCCATTTCTAATTCTGATTGTGACTGTGCTGGCTCGAGATCAAGTTCTTGATCTGCACGATTGAATAAACCCTGATTAGTTTATGTCTAGACACCAACAACTGAGATGAGTCTGGGATTAAGGTCAATCCCAAATAGTTGTGAATGAAGCATAGGATATGACTGAAACCGATCTCCTTCTACAAGGGTTTGGTTCTAGGACATGAGTAATCCTGATTTATTTGAAGAGGAAGTGCTAGTTCAGGCTGCGAGTCCATCCTAAACAACGGATCTATTAGAGAAAGACAAGTGTTGAAAGAATAAAGGAGGGAATTTAAGGAGATGTTTGCAAGGTCCGAACCGGCTTCTTGGAGATTGCCCTGCATTATTGGAGATATCGACGATACGGAATGGACGTGGGTATCGACAGAGTCCTGACTAAACCATCTATGGGATGACATCTGAGTGGGTCAAAAAGGAGATAGATGATGGATGAAAGATACAGAGATGAACTAGAAATAAAAGGAATGTAAAATAGTAGACGACTCAAAGCGAGCGGGGATTCAAGAGGAAATATGCAAAAGAGAAAATGTGACTAAATGGCTCAAAGGCGTGATGTTTTTTATCTTAATCTTAACAAAACTAATAAATCAAACCACAATACAATGGATTCACCAACTCGACCTGTGAAGCCGTGAAGTTTCGGTAATTATCTTTGTAAAGTTTTAAATCGATTTTCAGTCAATTATCTTTACACGAGTCCTTAAGCGCTAATAATATAGGAGCGAGAGTACTGTAGGAAAAGTATCTCGTACTTGTCCTTCTCCTTTGTAACATGTATCTTGTACTATTTGAGGTCCTTGTGTACAGATCTGGATTCCCTAATTAGCCAAAGAAATAGTTTGAGGAAGCTAGTAGTGGCAAAGCAAATACTTCAGGTCTTGTCTGTAACGAAATCACCCATGAGCGATCAAGAGCCTACTCGGATGTGGGATGATGAGACGGACACCCCCATAAAGGCGTGGCCTATGCTTGAATACTTCAGAAGTGGTCGGTGTTCTACACAAGAGAGAATCGTCATCGACGGCCAAATCCTACTCGCCCATGTACGATAGCAATGCCGGTACTTCAGAAATCCAGGAGTACAACAAGGCAGTATCCATGATGGGTTTTTGGCTATAATCCTTACGACAGTGCTCTCTCACTAGGAAGGACACCTCCCTCCCTCAGAAGTACCTGAGAATAATGAGGGATTTGCTCACCCAATGCAACGAATCCAATAATCAATTTTATTTATGTCAAGTATTTTTAACACTCCCTTTTTTAATGTTTTGTGTTATCACTTGCTTTGAGTATAATCAATACAAGCGCCTAATTTTTTTGTCGATTTCTTTTTGCCTAGGTTGTCAAAATCAAAGGGAGAAGGCGGAAATGCAATGCAAGTCGAAGAACAATGATGAATGCTCAGATAGAAGACTCATAATGATTCCCATCTCTCTCCATGTGGGATGCAAGGCAGAAAATTTTAAACCATGTCTATATGCAAATGCAATGATGAAATCATCATAAGAGCAGGCAATGTTATTAGCGTAAAGAACTGAATGCTAAACCCTAGAATGATCATCCAAAAGTACGGTCTTCAAGACAACCTCGGTGCCCACCACAACGGGCCCTACAAGCGTTGTATGGTGACTCCCTTGGAGCTCGATGATCAATCTAAGATTTGACAACTAATTTTGAGGTAAGACCAATTGCAAAGTATTCTATAGGAACATGAATTGTATTAGGGATGTGGACCTAGCTACCAAGGAAGCATAACTAGATCTAAGGGCTCAACCACAAAAAAAGAAAACAAAGGCGAAAAACTCAAAACATGGGAAACGAAGAAAATAAAGGCGGTGAAAATCACGAAAAACATGATGAGCCCCCAAGTGAACAAACACTTGGAAATTGGACCCGGATGTCTAATGTCCAAAGTACATATATTATTACAAATTAATTAATGCAAAAATAAATCACTCTCTCACATAATAAGATAAAAACTCTATGCTAAGTTTCTCTCTCTCCCTTGCTCTCTCCACTTGTTCAATAGATAGAATGACCAAGTCTTCTCAATCTGGGTGCCTCGACCACCTAAGCAGTTACCGTCTTCTCAAAGCCCCTAGCAAGAAAAATAGAAAAGATTGATGTTATCCCAATGAATAATAATATCAAATGAAAGAGAAAATAAATAAAGAAAAATAATGAAACAAAAATGACCCAAAATTCTATCCTACACGTTGCTCCCTAGCAACGATGCCATTTGGTAAACGCAGAAATCGAGTGGTCTAAAATGAGCCTCACAAGGAAAGGACTCGATCACTATGACAACATCTCAACAATCATGTCTAATCAACATACCCACACAATGTATAGAGAATCAATGCAAGTAGTGTGAATCAAAATTTATTATACCCTACAATAGATTATATAGCGGACAAGAACGATAGGGGTTGAACACAGGAAACAAATGAGGATAGACAATCCAAAACTGGCAAAGAAAGACAATAAATGAATTTGGGCTTTTTAGGCTATTTTAAAGATTTTGTAGATGTTTATTTATGTATTTTTATTTTAATTTGTATTTTTATTATTTTTCATTTTATAATTTTTATTTCATTTTTAATTTTTTGATATTTATTTTTTTAAAGGAATATATATACACATATCTATATATACAATATAATATAATATATATATATACAACTAAAAATCATAAAAAATAATCGAATAAAATGTTTTGTATATCATATAATGTTCTACTATTTTTGTGAGTTTAGGGAAATTTTCCAAAATTTTAGGTATTTTTAAAGTAAAAAATATCTGAAAATAGGGATGAAATAAATCGAACAAATTGATTTGAAGTTTAAAAATAGAAAAAATGTCAAAAACTTCTCCAAATCAATTTTAATATATAATAAATAATAAGAAGAAAAGTTAGAGATAGAAATAAATATTTTTGGAATTTTTAAGAATTTTTTATATTTTTATAAAAGATTTTAGGCCTTTTTAGTTTTTAGTTGTTTTATTTTTATTATTAAGGATTACTGGTTTGGAGTTTTAAAATAATATAATAAACAAAATATATTTTTTGTGGACTTTTTCAAAAGAATTTTATATTTTTGGTAATTTTTAATGCAAGCATAGATAAAATGTGTTCTTTTTTTATTTTTAGAAGATAGGAAAAATGACTAAAATGCAAATCTAAAAATACATCATGAAAATGTATGCAAGCAGACACTTAATCCTAATTTTTCATACTTTTTGGAGAATGAATGATATTTTTTATAAAAAGAAATCAAGCATAAAAATTAATGAATTAGCAAGGGTATATTTGCAATTAAAAATAAAGTCAAGGTCAATTATGCAAAATACCCAAAATATTACAAATAATATTTAAAGTTTAAGGACTAAACATAAAATACAAAATCGACAAGGCGTTACATGCAAAATTACCATCTCACGTGGGATGGCACGTGATGTGACGTCGACTGGACCCAGATGTAAGTACGATAAAGTGCGAGGGTTCGTTTGCAAAAATTATAAAATTTTTAAATGTTCTAAATGATTTACATGACTAAATGATTGACAATTAAAATGCAGGGGAAAAGATGCAAAATACCCCCACACGAGCCTCATCTGACGGGCCTGGATGGATGACTTGGATACGTGGTGCTCTTACAGTTCATGATACTGCTTCACTACGGGTGGTGGAGATTTGATCCCCAGATGGGATTGGGCTGTCGAAGCGTTGCAGATCCGACGACGGTTGTACACCTGGGAGATGGCCTTTGATCCAACGGTGGATTGGTGCCGTGGAAGAATAGGGAAGAGCAATGGTTCTGGACTACTTCGATCGGAGTTATACAACTCCTTTGACCACCAAATGCACTGCTGAAGCACTTGAGAGCAAGCTGGAAGGTGCTCCGCATTTGTGGTGGAAGCAAAATGGCTCGAGATGCTCTAACGATATCTGGAGGAGTTCAAGTCCTAGAGCTGTAAAAATTGCCTCAAAGCCTTATGCAAAGGTGTAGTTTTTTTGTTTTCTTCAGGAGAGTGTTAGTGGCAAAAAGGTGAAGCTCTGGGAAGCTTTAGGTGGCATAAAGGGCTCGGGCGATGGTCTCCGACTAAGGGTCGAGATGGAGAGATGGATCTCCTAGTCTGAGCGAGACTAGGGTGCACGGAGGCGTGTGGAGCATTTAGCATATGAAGGGGGAGCTGATGGAAGTGATCGGGATGGCGGAGGAAGGTTTAATTGGTTGGAAATGAGCGACGGAGACGGAGCTCCGACGACACTGAATTTTTGATTTCACGGGAAATAAAACAAAATGGACACTAACCCTACACTATTGTTATGCTACATAAAATAAAGAACAAGGAAAGAAGACGCTCTCTACCAGAACCACCTTGAGCAGAACTTCGAACAGAGGAGGCGGCGGAGCTCCCGATCGCTCTGATTCAACGCCAAACTACACCATCGAACGACTGAAGGGAGTGTTGCTGTCACGAGGACTCGATCCAGGTCCAAGGCTAGGGATTTAGTCCGCGGAAGAAGGATCGAAAATTAAAGGAAGCTTGCAGGAGATATTTTATACAAGTCATCTTCATCAGGCGGTGGAGCTCAATACGGAGGCTCATCATCCAAGAAATGATGTGCGCGAGTAAGATGGACAATCGAGGAAAAAAAGTCAAGAAGATTTCCACTCGAAATAGTGAAAGAATCGCTTGCAAAAAAATCGTGGAAGATCTTGGTCTGATAGGTCTAGGGTTCAGGTTAGAGAGTTGACCTGAGTCAACTTGGGGCGGGTCCAGATTGGGCAACGTCACCCGCATAAGAACAAAACATATTCAAAATTTGGGAATAATTTAAAATAAAATATTAATGATTTTATTAAATTTTGGTTAAAATATAAGAAATGTTTTTTTATTTTATGTCGTTTTTTAATCTAATTTTTATTTATTTTTAGGACTTAATTTCTTACAAGTTACTTTTTACAAGTATATTTATAGGTGTATAGACCTCTGTTTTGTATATTTTATTTTTATTTTGTATTTTAATTTTGTTATTTTATTTTCTTAATTGATGTAGTTGTAACATATTTAATATACATAAATATATTTTATTTTTTTGATATGTTTTGTATATTTAAATAAAGAGGGGTATTAATTACATAGGTATAAGTATAGTATATTCATATATGTATTTTTGTATATTCTTTTATTTTGGTGCTTTCTTTATGGTTTGATTATATTCTAAATGTGTACATATACTATAAATAATATTTATAAAATTATAAAAAATATAAAAGTGTGAAAAATATAAAGAGTAAATAAAATGAATATTTTGATCAGGTATATTATACAATAGGGTCCAAAACCTAACTCTTGCATCTTAACTCCCAATTGAATGAAACCACCTTCATTAAATAGCTAATAAAAAGTTATATATAATTAAAGGTGATTTTGTGCATTTTGACTTCATATGGAGGAGACATGGGTCTGGGAAGTTTGGGTTTTGACTTTTTATTTTGAGTATAAAAATTACATTGTGTATTATTTTTATGTGAAATTAATTTTGTATTTTTCTATATATTTTTATCTACATCTTTTGGATACAAAGATTCTTTATTTGAGGTATAAATAATAAATAATAAAATGGTCTTAAAAATGAATTATTGAATAATAAAATGGTCTTAAAAATGAATTATTGAAGGGTGAAAATTAGGATTTTTATTGTATATTTGACCCTTATCTCCCCTACTTTATTCTTTACCGACACAGTCATCAAGATGCCTAGGTCTCAGGGTTTAAGGTCATAATATTGATATACATATTTATATTTTAGTTTAAATAATTTAATAGAGTTGCAGTTTATTTATGTGATAAAACTATTATAAAATAAATATTTTTAGTATTATTATTTCAACTAGATATCCTTTATACCAACTTCAATTAGTTAAAGGGATGTGGACATATTTGCATTTGGTTTGCTTTTATATTTGTTTTATACATATTTCATAAACCGTATCCATTTCAAAATGGATACATATATAATATTTGTAAATATATGTATTGATATAGATTTTTTTGTAAACATGTTTGATATAAATTTTATAAAATAAATATATTTATCTTATCTAGATATCTCTTATAGAAACTTCAATATACAAAAGGATATGGTAACATATATATCTGAATTTCTACCATATCCATTATATGTATTTTTTAACATATACATATATAGGAACATTTTCCCATGAACCCTGAGCCCATTATGATCGTAATAAGACCACTGATTTTTACTAATGCTTCTATGATTTTGGGTGCAATGCTTATTGGTTTATGAAAGTTACACACACACACACACTTACTTACTATTAGTATTCATTTTCACAAAAAAAAAAGAAAAGTTTAAATTAAGATGAAATCACTTTATCTTTTTTGTATTGCTGATGTCTTTTCTAATCTTACTAATGATCATTTCGTATTAACGAAGAATTTCTTTTTTAATGAAAATGATTAGTAATAATACGAATATGATATAATAATTATAAACCAATAAGTATTATGCATAAAATGATAAAAATTATTAGTAAAAATAAATGTGCTCGTTACAATCATAATGGCTCATGACTCATTGGAAAAGCCCTATACATACATACATACATACATACATACATACATACATACATACATACATACATACATACATACATACATACATACATACATACATACATACATACATACATACATACATACATATAAGGTAAAATGGGGCTGCCCCCAAGGAGTAGCCAACTTGGCTACTCCCACCCCTATTTTTCCCTCATTTTTTTATTTTTTTGGAAAATAAAAATTTGTATATTCATCATTATATCCCTCTCACATTCTATTAAAATTTCATTAGAAACAGAGACTCCTAAGCCCTCCATCCATACGTCATTTTTTAACGGTCGCAGGATTTTTTAAATCGACCATGTTTGGCTGGAGGCCGTAGGAGTCTCTGTTTCTGACGAAATTTTAATAGAATGTGAGAGGGATATAATGATGAATATACAAATTTTTATTTTCCAAAAAAATAAAAAAATGAGGGGAAAATAGGGGTGGGAGTAGCCAAGTTTGCTACTCCCTGGGGGCAGCCCCATTTACCTCATATATATATATATATATATATATATATATATACATACACGTACATATATATATATATATATATATACATACATACACATACATATATATATATATATATATCCATTTTAAAATGGAAACAAATATGCACAAAACATTGATAGTCATACAATATCTTTGTCAATATCTGAATCCATATTGTATATAATTGATATCTATTAAAAAATCTATATTTATATCATTTATATAACCCTTGTACTAACTTTAATTTGCAAACATGTATGGATACATCTACGCCTGATCCATTACCACATATATGTATCCATGTCTTTTAAATAAATACAAATACACGTATTACTTTGACATTAATAAATATCTATATGGATCCCGTATATATGTCTGGACAATAGTTATTGATTTATTTGCAACCATATTCTATATAATTGTTATGAAATAAACATAATTAGTGTATTTGAATAATCTGGATATACTATATACCAACTTTAATATGCATATAGATATTTTAAAATAGATAGTTGTAATATAACTTTGTTATTAATATGTATTCATATTTTAAAATGAATATAGATAACGTCATTTGGTTGTGTGTGTGTGTCACATTTGCAAGGACTGGAAACTCAATTCCTACGAGGTACCTAGGAATGACAATTCCCATATTTGAGAGAATTGATTTTCCAATGTAAACTTCATTCCTATCATATTATGATCTAACACATATAGGAATCGGTCATGCTAAAAAATGATCCAGTTTTCTCCATCTAATCCAGTGTAAGAAATGGGACCTTAGCAGTACCAAAGAGGTATCTTCCCCTCTTATCAGTACATGTGTTTATATTCATCTCTGTCCATTCGCAAATTTTCTTTTGAAGGTCGCCACCATAAACTTTTTCTGAGGTATTTCTTTTCTTTAATTAACACTAATAAATACGTGAGTATATGTGCCACCTCCTAATATACAAAATAATTAACCCCCATAATGGGGCTTCATAGTATGAGTGATTTATTGCATTTAGTACACGGTTAACCCTTCGTGAAAAATGCCTTTTTTTAGAATATGAAAATTTGAATTAGGAATAATATGATTTATTCTGTGTTTCTATTCTTTTAAGTCAGGTGGGATAAAAGTTGAATAAAGGGGTTTGTTTCTATTCCATGTTTTTATTTTGATATTCTTGAAAATATTGAATAAATTGTGCTCTACGTGGAATAGGTAGTGCAAACGGAAAAAATGATAATCATTGTTTAGAGAAAGTGAAATAATTGTGTTTAGAGAAAGTGGAATAGGTGGTGCAAACGGAAAAAAATAAATTGTACCACCATCATTGTCGCCAACTATGAGCACTGGGTGGGGCCAACCTGATCCAGCACGAGCCGAACCCAAATCCCGATCCAATTTTGTATTTGATCGGGTTTGAGCTGAAAATTTGATCCATCAATTAAACGGGTTGGGTTTGAAAAGACCTCAGCCCAATCCAGTTAGCACACTAGCCCAAACCTGATAAGGGCCGAGGAACATGTCTCATAATAATAGTTTATAATCTCGAATTATTATGGTGCAATTTTGTATACTGCCATCAATCTTTACTACCAACCTAAACATAATTGTTTATGCTCGTCTCTTCTAACAAACTTGTGGTTAATATTTTCTCATTATCTTCATCGTAACATCGCTTTTCTCACTACATGATGAGTATCACTTCCCTCATTGTTCCTTCAATGTATATCTCGTGTAATACACTCTATTTTTACGTGAATCGTAGAGTTTTCAAATAATACTTCATATACCAATAATCCTCGTATACACTTTCATCGTTATTCTTCCATCAATAGCAAAGTACCTCTAATCATCAATTTTTCTTATCGATGCTCCCACTTAATTTTTTAAGAGACCGACCTGATCAGAACCTGAGCCCATATTAAGCCGGACTAGGCTTAGGTCGAGTGGGAGAAAAAAAGACGTCGGCCTATTAATTTTATTGGACCTTGAGGAGGCATGGCCCGATGTTCATAACTAATTGCCGCACCATTATTTCCACCACATTTGTGCCAACAATACCACCATTGTCACATCACCATTAGAAGCATTGCACCATCGTCCCGATCCTGCACCACCGCATCTGACGCTCAGCATTTACCACCCCCACGTCGGGATGTTGGCGGGTCTTATTTGGGGACATGTATCAATATTCTCAAATTCATACTCATTTATAAAATCACTATCCACCTATTTATTAAACGTGCAATTTCTAGTGGATCCATATATAACTGTTGGATACCCATGCACCCAATGTTACCCATTAGAACATTAAATTATTCATTAATACACACAAGATTTTCACACATACATTAAACAAGGGGAGATCATGCAATATAATAATACATTAAACAAAGGAACCATTAAAGGCTTATATATGTTAGATGTTTAATTCTTTGGGATGGATGATTTTTATTTATTAAAGATAGAAAAAAGCAGTTCAATATGGACGAAGAGGAGGAAGACACGTTGGATTTTTACACGTGTAGATCGCTACCTATTAGAGATGAAATGGATTTGATTAGTTTGACTAAAATGTAACACGCACATATGTATTTATATTTATTTTGTAATCGGGCTTGGGGGGCGGGGGTTGTGTTGAGATTCCAACAAAACAATCTCAACCCCATACCCATATGGTAGTAAATTCAAAACACAAACCCCTCGGATTTCAGATCTTTAAATAAGACTAGTTCAGGTCGAATACCCAACGAGTAAACCCAGATTGGCATTCCTATCCGAGCACCACTGTCATTATCACTGTGCACCACAGCTACGCTTCGCGATCGCATCAACGCCCATCAACACATACTGCGAATAAGTGATGTTCCTCTATAAATAGAAATTTACAACAAAAAATGAATTCTTGAAATCTGCAGATGGCAGGAGGGATTGGAAAGTCAATGACATGTGATGATCAAGTTGGATAACATATGGGATGCCATGGAGGATATGGATAGGTTTTGAAGCAACTTTGGGTGTGGATATTATTTATGGAATAATAAAGTGGAAGAAGTATTACATGAATAAGGAGAATCTTAATTGAGATGAGAAAATCCGGTACGTTAAATCGTTCTAAAAAGAGCACTAGTTGCAACTAGTAGAACCCGGTGCTTTGCACGAAAAAGCAAGTTTTCTTCTTCATATATAATTTCGTTAATTTAAGCTAAGTATTTAAGGTAAAGGAAAAATAATCGAAGGCAAAGCTAAAGAAATAGCCTTCTTAATCTATGGAAGGACTCCATATTACCGTTGTCGAGGTGGATCCTATTTTAGGTGATCCTCTTTGAAAATAACCAATTTGAACATGCTTATTGAATAATATATAGTTTAAAAGTATGAATAACCGTAATAACCATCTTAGTGCTCAATCTGATTTGTTATTAGAACTAGGTGCATACCCACGCTTCATGGCGTAGTTATTTTTTTCAGTCAAGAATGGAATCAAGAGGTTAGCATGTAAGGAAATACTCGAAACACAATATGTGAAAATATCATGAAACATACTTGTAAAAAAATTATAGTAAATATTATTTTTTATTTTTATTCTTTAGAATCTGTAAACAGTAGAAATGGAATTAAAATTAGAATAAATAAATTAAATTTGAATATTTTAGATACATAATAGAAGTAAAAAGAAATGCTATTACAAAATGGGCACATGTTCTTTTACTTATTGTTGGTTTCCCCGTAGTTGGTGTTAGTAAGTTTATGATACCTGAAGGAAATTTTATTGAAAAAGATAAATGATCACTTTGGTAGAACATAATTAACAAACTCCAGATAGATAACGGAAGGAAAATAACGTTTACTTCTGGAAAAGAATATTTTTATTTGAAAAAAAATCATTTTAGTAGCATGTAATTTTAAAAAAAAGAACGCAAGGAAAAGGAAACTTATTTGTAAAGAATCGCACCATTCTATTGCTTAGTATTGGTCCTCTAATGTAGGTCGTGTGCAGTAAATTTACGATGTTGTAAGGAAGTTTTACTTGAAAAAGAAATAACTTTTGGTAGCATGCAAAATAATAAGATATCGGGCACATAAGGAATGGGGAATGAATGGAAAGAAAACGAAATTTATTTGAAAAAGAACGTATATGTTCTCATAGTTGGTGTTCAGTAAATTTTTGATATCACAAGGAAATTCTACTTTAAAAAATAAATAACTTTGATAGCACGTAAAGTAATAAAATGTTTGATACATAAGGAATGGAGAAGGAATATTGTAAAGAACTTACCTGTTCTTTTATATTGTGGCGGTTTGACCGAAGTTGATGTTCATTAGATTTATGATCTTGCAAGAATTTTATTCAAAAGGGTATTACCGCATCGGAAGTGCTCATACACTTGAAGTTGATGTTCATTAGATTCATGATCTTGCAAGAATTTCGTTCAAAAGGGGTATTCTGCATCGGAAGTACTCATACACTTGAAGAATATGGTTGAATAGCAAGTTCAAGTGTTAGCAATGAAAACACTTATTTTTTATATATGTCATTTCCATTATTTAGTTTGAGCATAAAATATTTTACTAATTTATTACTTTCTTTCAGTTTACATGTACGATTAGTTTATTAGCTATAATTTTTTGCATTGAAGTTAATTATTTGAATAAATATTAGAAGACATAAAAAAGATATTGGAAACTAATTGAAATTGTTTGAATACAATGAAAATTTTGGAAGGTATAGGAAAATGGTATGAGAATTTATACTATAGAAATGAGGGGGGGGGGGGTTAAAAGAAGGGCACATGTTATTTTATTAATATAATGGTTTTACGGTGACTACTGAGGTCACCCCCTTTCTCATAAAAAAAAGAGGAGACATGTCAAATACTCATCTCTCATGCATATGGTGAGAATCTTCATCTTTACTAGATAAAGAAAATGAGGAGAGAGAGAGAGAAGCCGAAGAGCAGAGAGAAGCTGTGGAAGATAAAGATGGGCATGTGGATGAGAAAGTGTGGGAAGAAGAGGAAAAGAGATGCGTATAATAACGTTAAAGGAGACAGGGAGTGAAAGGGGGGATGCTAGCCATTGAGAAGGCCCATGTCCATTAGCTGAGAAAAAAACTCAACTTTTAAAAAAGCTCAGCTTTAATATATATAATAGATATCCTTAGTAATATTATATAGATCATTTTAAATCCTTGCAAAATCCTCACGAAATGATTTCTTCCAAAATAAATACCTCCACATCCTAGTAGCCTATATGGTCTTGTGAGTTTGCGACATTTAGATGTAAACAACGAATATTTAATACTAAATAAAGATGAATAATGATAGTCACCATGTCAAATAATGAATGCAAAAAACACCTTTAAAGCACCTTTAAACCACCTAGAACACGCTGATAAGCCTTCATAAATTCCAATAGGCAATGCTGAATATCACGAAATGAATGGCAATATAATTTAGGGATAATTACACCCATAACCTGAGTAATTTGGCAATAACATTCATAACCATGTGTAATCGCGAATTACACGAGAAACCCCGAGTAATGCTTAACTCTTACATGACATAACCCCGTGTCATATTCCGTTTGGGGCCACCATTATATTTGACGGTTTCCATTCAAAAAGACAAAATTACCCCTAAAGTTCATTTTTATTTACAAACACATGCCATCCTCTCTTAGTGCCCGCCTTCCCGTTCATAGGTCGTAGCCTCCCACGCAACCCGCCAAGCTTCCGAGCCTCTCCGACTAACCCCCCCCAACCCCCGACCGAAGCTCGAAGCTCCCCCTGCCGCCGCCCAAGCTGGAGATGAAACCCGAAGCCACCTTGCCGCCGCCCAGTCGTAACCTCCCCCCCCCCCCCCCCCCCGCGCCCTTGCAACGAGACGAAGGTCGAAGCCCCCTGCCGCCGCCCAAGCTAGAACACCCCCCACGCCCTTGCAACGAGACAAAGCCGAAGCCCCCCTGCCGCCGCCCAAGGAAGTCCGGATGGGTCTTCTCGGAGCGGGCGGACGGAGGAGAGGAGGGAGGGGAGGCGCTGTCGGATGTCCGAGAGGCGGGAGTAGGCGGAGGACAGGGAGAGGGAGAGGGACTCTAATTTTTCCAGGCTCGACCGGAGGGCCTGCTGTGCTGCAAGAAGGTGCTTGATGCCCCCTGCCACTGCCCAAGATGGAACACCCCCCCCGCGCCCTTGCAACGAGACGAAGCTCGAAGCCCCCACCCCCTGCCTCTGCCCCTGCCGCCGTAAAGGCACCACCCCACCCCCCCCCCCACCCGAAGCCCCCTGCCACTGCCCACCGCCTCTGCCAGCAAGCCCACTGACTTTGCTCGTAGCTGGAACACCCCCGCGCCCCTGCAGCGACCCCGCGTGACAGAGCCCCCCCCCCCGCCGCGATGTTGATGACCCCGTGAAGCCCCCAACGACCCCCCCCCCCTGCGAAGCCCCAGCGACCCCGCGTTCCCCCTGCGATTCCACCGCGACAGCAGTCAGAGCAGCCGCCGCCCCGAAGCACGGTCCCTTGTCGTTGCACACCAGGCTCTTGGGGATTTTTTTATTTAGGTTAATATCAACCGTTAGATCGTTGATCTGTTAGTTTAACTCAATCATCTGGTTGAGTTAATGAGGTCAAGTAACGGAAGGTTATAGATGTAAGACGGGACACTTATTCAAGGTCCTGCACGTAATTTGTGATTATATAAGGTTATGAATGTTATTGCAAGATTACTCAGGGTTATGGGTGTAATTATCCCTATAATTTATAACCATTCTATCCTTTGAATTTATGTTAGCAAAACTTAACTCAGAGCGTATCATGAATGTTTGCTTTTCAAATTCTATCATGTCCATTGTTCCTGCATCACTCATAACCTACCTTATAGTTAGTATGAACCAATTTCGTTTTACATGTAAATAAAGTATATATCTATGAATTCAATAAGTCATGATAGGTATTACCAATTTCTAATGGGATTTTTACTCGGCGGACCCTATAATCTTTGTCAATTACCTCCAAGACCTACTTTGAAACAACCTAATTCCTCCCTCGACCTCGTAAACTTGCTAATCCTTATCCTACAGACCCTGCAGTTAACCCACATCCATTTGTCCGTTAAATGTAACCAGATTCCGTTTAAAACAGGTGTATATTGCCCTATTTCTTTATCAAATTTACAGAAGATGCCCTCCTGCCTCAAGCAGCCCCTCCACCCGGTCGATCACCCCCCTCGCCACAGCCCCGACCACTTCCGCGGCCTCCACCACCGCGGCATCACAGAGCACAGCAAGGATGTTGCCCATGGAGAAGGCAACAACGTTCTTTCTTGTGTAAGGGAACCTACCCACGATGGCGAGGACGAGGGCAATCACGTTGAGAGTACAACACAGAGCAATTAGCCATTTGTAAACCGTGAAGAGCCCTTGATCTAGAAGTATGACCCAGAGCCGGTCTCTACAGATGATCTGTGATTCTTTTGCTTCTGGAGATCACATCGCACGTCCTTCTTTTCTTCTTAAAACTCATGACAGTGCTTGCCGATCTACCTACCTTTTAGAGTTGTAATTCACACAATATAACATCCAGACAAGACCAAATGATTACTCCCAAAGACCTCGCATCATCCTAGCTTCACAGAGAAGCTAGATCTAGAAGCTACTAAAAGACCTTGCACTTATAGGTATCTGCACACAAGAAGAAGAACATTACGACAATTCATTATGCCCCGAACACCAATTTCAAACAAAAAGCAGAGCCATCTCATTTCAGTCTCGACTCAAGCCATCAGAACGAGCACAAAAACATGCCAAACGAGAATGGGCGCGGAGGTGAGAGAGGGCGCAGGCATGGGTGCGGTTCCAGAGGAGGATGGAGAGAATGTCGGGTGAGGAGGTGGGCGCGGAGGTGGGAGAGGGTACGGACGGGGGTGCAGTTCTTGAGGAGGACGCGACGGAGGGAGGCGTGGGTGAGGAGGTGGGCGCGGAGGAGGGAGAGGGCGCGGGCGAGGGTGCGGATCTAGAGGAGGACGTGGTGAAGGGAGGGCGAGTAAGGAGGTGGACACGGAGGAGGTAGGGGGTGAGGGCGTCGGAGCCGAGGAGGAGGAGGAGGGAGGGGAGAGGTGGGAGGAGGGATGGAGGAATAGAATCCAATCGTTAGATTTCACGTGGTTTGATTAACTCGTTTTTAATCCAAGTAAGTTAACTCAAGATGTGTCAATTTAACGGCAGGGTTTGTGGGGTAAGTTGGAGCAAGTTTACGGGATCGAGTGAGGAATTAGGTTGTTTCAAAGGTCGTGGAGGTAATTGACAAAGATTATAAGGTCTGTCGGGTAAAAATCCCTTTTCTAATTGCTTTAATATGTAAAATCCTTGCAACCACCAACTTAATACCAATTTAAAAATTACTAAAAGTGAGAACAAAGAAAGAACTCACCATCATATATATATATATATATATATATATATATATATATATATAGAGAGAGAGAGAGAGAGAGGGCCCTTCCAATGAGGTGCACCTTTCCTGGGTGTACGGAAAGCCCATCACGAGATCCGTTAGATCTCGATCTAGCGGTTCTTCATCCAAAAGGGTATTTTAGTCCATACATTTTCATTTTAAATTTGAATTTAATTTCGAATTTGAAATTTATTTCGTCTTTATATTTTTCCATTTTTAGCGTGTCTGATTTGGTATTTTTTGTTGCCTTTTAGTTACTGAATTTTCGTCAGCATGGTAGCATATTCGCGCAATGTAGAATAGCAGTTTTTTTTGTAAAATTCCCCTTGATATTGTAAAACCGTATCCTGCATTGTAAAATAAAATCAAAATTAGTATAATTTATATTATAATAATTGTAATTTTGATAACACTATTGTAAAAGATCATGGACGTTTTGTAAAATCTGTATGAAGATTGTAAATCCATCAGATCCTATTATATGCGTTTTTTGCAAATGCCAAGCATCTTTGTAAATTTCGAATCCCTGTTGTAATTTTGCATCCTGCATTGTATAATAAGATCACAGTTAGTAAAAAAATGATATGCAATTGTAAAATACGATCTGAGATTGGTAAAAAAACTCGGGATTGCAAAATAGTCTGAGATTGCAAAATAGTCACTTATATTGTAAAATACGATCTGGGATTGTAAAAAAACACTCGAGATTGCAAAATAGGTCATTATATTGTAAAAACCTGGGCACACCCTCCATCTCCAGCATCCTCTCTACCCGCACCTCCTCCGCCCTTCTCCTCCACGACCCACCTCCTCCATGCACATCCTCCTCCACCCACACACCTCCGTACACGCTCTCCTTCAACCTTCTCCTCCATGATCCACCTCGTCCACAAAAAAAATCAAAAAATCTATGTGGTGCATATCCGATCTAACCAAAAAAATCAAAATAACATTTTGGTTCCACAAAAAATCAAAAAATCCATGTGGTGCATATCCGATCTAACCAAAAAAAATCAAAATAACATTCTGGGATTGCTTCACCGAGTGGATCAACCTGGATTACACGCCATACCTCTCTACAATCCATAGTCATGAACGCATACCGTGCCGGCCGGATCTCCAGTAGCCATGAACCGTCGAGAGACTTTCGTCCGAGATTACACGCCATAATCCATAGTCATGAATCTCGTGCAACCATCAGGATCGAGAGAGAGAGAGAGAGTGAGAGAGGGCGAGGAAGAGAGAGAGAGAGAGAGGAGATAATTGAGGAGAGGAGATAATTGAGGAGATATTAATTGGATTCTAAATATAGAATATGTTAAAATGACTATAATGGGTTTTTCAACATTAAAAGTAATTAAAAATGGCCTATTAATGATAACCATCGGATTGATTGCGGATGGCTGTGATGGCGGGCTTTCCTTGCACCCAGGAAAGGTGCACCTCATCTGAAATATTCTCTCTCTCTCTCTCTCTCTCTCTCTCTCTCTCTCTCTCTCTCTATATATATATATATATATATATATATATATATATGGGTTGAAGTAGCTGCACCCGGGGGTGTAGACAAGTAATTGTACCTGATCATTTTTTCCATTGGTTGTTTGTATTTTTGAAATGAAATCGAGGGGATTTAAATCAATATAGATTACAATGATCTCATTTCAAATTTAACTAAATTCGACACTTCAATCATCTCCATCATGATTATCACATTTTAACGATCTCAGAATTGCTGAAATTGATCCTATCTAGATGGGCATGTTAGGAATTTTTATTTTGTATGAAATTTGGAACACATATTTAACTCAATAAATTAAGTAAATCCCCATAGATTTCCTTTAAAAAATCAAAAACAAATAAAAAAAATGACTGGCTATAGCTAGTTGGCTGCACCCCCGATGTAGCTTCCATGTTCCTCTCTCTCTCTCAGAGAGGGCCGATCCTGTGAGATGGGATTTTTGTGAGATGATGAGATGGGAAATTCTAGACCACTAAATATTGTCTTCTCTCTCATGTTTTCTCTCTCTCCTTGTTGAAACTAGTTGTCCAGAATTTCCCATCTCACCATCTCACAAAATCCTATCTCACAGGATCACTCCTATATACATATATATTAGCCACAGAAATGTGTAGACAACATCTATCGTTTGCTCATCGCCATCTTCAGGTATAGCACCCTTTTTCTGTAGCCACATGCATTTAAGAGAGAAAAAAAATAGTAACATAGAACAAAAAATAGATAATAATATGAGACACAAATTAGAATGTTAAGAAAGCATATTATTGAAGGATCATGGATGAATCCTCAAGCGCATCACGGAAGAGTGTGGATCGTATCATATATGATCAAGAGTGACTAGTCTCACTAGTTGCTCAATGCAGCGGAATTTAAAAAATTTTAAAGCGATCAAACCACATGATTCAATAACACTTCTTGGATCATTTCATATAACCACATAATTGGTAAAGGAGAACCTCTTGTAGCGTGGTTGCGATCAAGCCTCTAAGAGAAGAGACCTACTGTCTCAAGTCCGATCCGTCGGAGGAGACGCTTGCGAGTGCAGGGATGAATCGCGTGCTTCTCACAATCCAAGTCGATGATCCAAGCAATGGATCTTCTGATCTTGTCTCATGAGATCAAACACCTTCTTTATGCGTGAGATGCACCAAAGAAGACGGAGATCGAAGAGTCGTCGAAGCGGCAGTACAACGGTGACACGTTGACGAAGAGAGCCTTCTCCCTATGAGAAGAATGGATGGTCACTCTAGTAGAGAGAGAGAGAGGGGTTGGCGTGAGTAATGAGAGAGAGAGAAGTTGTCGGAATTGCGTCATCGAAGAGCAAGGGATGCCTCTTCTTTTATAGAGTTTTGAGGGTCCATGGATCACAATCCATGGTTAACACCAAATCAATGGTTGAGATTGATTTGTGTGTAATCCAACATCCATGATAAGTGTTGTTAAAAACAACAACAATAAATTTTTTTTGATGTAAGAAACAACAACAATAATTGATTTAATTTAAATTAATATATTGATAAATCAATATAATTAATTCCAAAATTAAATCATTTAATCTTGGAGATAATAGGGGAAAAGATTGATTTATCCCTTAAAAGGGGGGACGACCAACAAGCCACATGGCACAATGTGGCCACCCACCCTCTTTGACTTGGGATGAGTCAATCTCATGCCAAGTCATGAGATTACATTATCTCATGTAATTTCCAAGATTATTTCACAAGGATAATTCATAATTATCTTGTGAAGATCGCGATCATGCCATTGGAATTATGTGAATCACATTCACAACCCAAAACAAAAATGTAATCACATTTTTAATTAATCATCCAATGTAGATCCAATTCATATAAATAATTGATCAACAAATATAAATCACAATTAGTCTCTCTTTTATATATCATAAATCAGATTTATAATATATATGAATAATTGGTGGGAGCACCCACCGCCACTGCCGACCCCACTTTCAGCAGCTAACGACGGCCCGCCTGTCACTGCCTCCTCACCGCCTCCACCGAGGCTGCACATGCAGAGCCGCCGCCCCGACGCCTCCACCGACCCCGGGAAGGCGGCGCCGACCCTGCTTCTTTTTTTATTTTTTTTTGATTTTTTTGATATTTTTTTGTTTAAAAATGTGATGGAAATTTTTTTGTTAATTTTGTTTTAATTGTTTTGTTAAACAAGGAATAAAAATGATGTGAAGGAGAAAAAATGTGACGGTGGTGGTGAAGATGATTATGTAAAACAAATGGAATTATGCAGGTGGTAGTGTGATGTGATTAAAAAAATACAAAAATAAACTATGTAAAAAATGAAACGATAAATTACCTACAATAGAAGCAGACCGTCAATGATGTGCTCACGAGAGCACGGTCTTCGCTCGAATCGCCGGCAAGCGATGAGCTCGAGCAGCACGCGGGTGCAGCTGTGATGAGCCGCCCGAACAACTAAGGTAAAGGAATCAATACGGTCGTTATGACCTCAGTCACTCGGGACTCAGAGCTCAACAAGAAAAAGATCAGACCACCAAATAAAGATAAAAACACGATAAAAATCAAGTAGTGGTCTTGCTATGATATTACTCTGGTATAGCACCTAGGGTCGAACTCCAAGAGCACAAAATGGCCTTGCGGCCTACGAAGTAGTCGAAAAAAATAAAAACAAATGATTTTTGGTTGATTTTTTATATTTTTATATTTTTTTGGAATTTTTAATTAAATAGAAAATAATACAACAAGGAGAACAAGCAACTTCAAGCAATTATTTAATTACACTAAAATGCTCAAAAAAATCAAACAAAAATATTTTTAGAATTTTTATTTTTTTTTACTATTTTTGATGAATTTTTGATAATTTTCTGATTTTTATAGAATTTTATAAAAATAAAAGAAGACTGAAAACAAAGGACACTATCCAGCTAGGATTCAAAGGCCAATTAAAAATACTAAATTGCCTTTTCAAGACCTGCAGGTATTTTTCTTGAAAAATAGAAATAAATAAGAAAAATCAGGAAAAAGGTTTATTATTTTTGGGATTTTCTATGATTTATTAGAATATTTCTAAGTTTTTCAAAGTTTTACAATTTTTATATTTTCTATAAATCCAAAAATGACCAAAATTGGTCAGAAAATCAAACACACAAGAATACACAAAATCTAATTTTTTATAATTTTTAAAAGGTTTTTATATTTTTTTGTGAATTTTAAGTCTGAAGAGTCAGAAAAAGAGATGTTTTTGAATTTTTAAAATAATAAAAGGTCTAAAAAATTTTCCCAAAAATTAGTGAAAACTCTATATAGTGGCAGGAGCCACGTATCAAATTTTCACTCAATATGGATGAACTTTGATATTTTATTTGAAACAATCAAGAGCCAACAGTGCACAGGGACCTGATTGTCATAAAAATGTGTTCAGGGGCCTAAAAGTAACAAAAACCAAATCTTAGGGAGTCCTCGTGCAAAAACACCAGGTTCCCCACGCGTGAGGCACGTAGGCTGGGCACTGAGGACCTATAAGCAAATAACTTAAGTCCCTGGTCTTATTAGCAACATGTGCTAAAAGTCCAAAGGCTAAGTTGTAAAAAGCCCACAAATATTCAACACATGTCGCAATAAATCACTCACAGGGGCATAAGTGCAATTATCCAAAAATATATTTCATTCATTAACAAACATAAACTACAGGCCCATATATGCAAAACCACCAAAGATTCACGTGACGAAGCACGTGTCCACAATATACATGGGTAGAAATGTAATTCAAATAACTAACGAGGTCCTCTATGCAAATATTCTAAACTAAAATAAACTGCGGAAAATATTTACAGGACTAAATGCTAAAACAAAACATGAGGGTGCCTAAGTGAAATTACCCTACTTATTTATCCGAGGGTGGAGGATGCGCCACGTGGTGATCTGACGGCTGCAAGGGGGCTGCTCCTCGACGAAGGTCCCTCGAATCTGATCAAACGGCGGAGGGTACACCACGTGGGGGATCAACGGTCGAGAGTCGATGTGGCTAACCCTCGCTGGATGGAGGGCGGAGAAGAGGCCACGTGTCGATCTGACGGTGGCTGCTACTGGCCTCTTCTTCGCCTAAATCGAACGGTCCACAAAGGATCTGGCACAACAAGGGCAGATGGACGGCTCTGGAGGGTCCTCCAAGAACAGGTGGCCGACGAACTTCGCCGGCCCGATACGCACATAGTGGACCTCCTCGGGGGCTGATGATGATTGGAAAAGGGTCGCCGGAGCCTCCCGCGTATGAAGACCCCCTCCGATGATGCCAACGAGCTCCGAGAAGCCCGTGCGACAATGGCGGAGCTGAGCACCTGTGCCTGGAAGTTGAGGTCCTCAGATGGACCTCCTCTGACCTGCAAAGCTGCACAGAAAGACTCTTGGGTCGAGGGCAAAGTGCCTCGACCCGGTTAGCGGCGGAACGGGTGAACGATGCGTCGGGGCAAAGGAACTCCGGCGAAGCGACAGCGAAGGAGTTCGACTCCCAGTTCCGAGGTGAACTGGGTGGGATGAAGGGGCGGAGAACGTGCGGAGAAGTAAGGCGGAGGTGATGGTCGTGTTGATCGATGGAATAGGTGGATGGGATGATCGGAATCGATGGTCGTCGGCGAGATATGAAATTGGGCGTAAATGAAAATTAGATTAAACTAGGAAGAACTAAGCTTACCAGATGGTCGAGGTCGACTGGGAAGAAGCTTCTGAAGCTCCTGGTCCATGCCTCGAGGGTCGTCGATGCTCGAGGCTCGAGCGCTACTCAAGGGGCGGCGCACGGCGGCGCTAGGTCGCCGGATCAGTGGCCGGGGCACTCCCTCCTCACTGCGACACCACCAGACGCTAGCTGTCACTCAGGCGAAGGTTGTGGAGGTCCTGGGATGAAAATGTGGAGCCAAAGATCGGCGGAAATGTGCGGCGGAGCAGCAGCTTTATACTCCTAGGGGTCCGGCTAGAGGATGGTCGGGCATGGAATTCGGAGCACGGATCCCCATAACCCACCCCGGGCGTGGATCAGGGAAGATCAAGGAGGGATTAGGACCAGGGGTTTGCGGATTTGGAGCTCGGATCGAGTGGCGGAAATTTGGAGAAATCGGGTCAGGGCACAGGATCCGCGGGTCTGTGGTCCAGGGGGAGTTGACCGGGGAGTTAACATCCCCCGTGGACCAATGGGATGCAGCCACGTCATAAAGATTTAAAAATTCAATATAAAATAGTAAATGGCCTATTTTGGAAAAAGTTAAAACATAAAAAATGTGTATTTATTTATAAACTATTTTTTTGCGATTTTTATTTATTTTTTTGAAATAAAAATTAAGTATTTACAACATAGTATATTATATATAGGTATATACAACATATATTTTTTATTTTTAATTATTTTTTTTGTACACTTTTATTCCAATTTTATATTTTATTTATTTATAGAATACAATTTGGAATATTTTGGTATTTTTATTTTATTTTTATTATTTATTTACAAGGGTTAAATAAATAGTCATGTACATTTATATACATGGTATATATACAAGGTTGGTTTTGATTTTTATTTTTATTTCTTTTTATTTTATTTTTGTTTTTATGACTTTTATTTTATTTATTTACATTATGGGATAGAGAATATGTATAATTTTTATGGGATTTTTATTTATTTATTTATAGGGAGAAATAAATATATAAGTGGCTCTATATACATGGTGTATATACCAGGGTGAAGGTATTTTTATTTTCTTTTTAATTTTCTTTTATTTTTCTCATTTTTATTTTAATTTATTATTTAAAAATATTTATAAATAAATACACACCCATTTTTATTTTTATTTAGAGGTAAATATTTTTATTTATTTATAGGTATATATTTACACACATGAGCTTCCTTATCTCTCTCTACTTTGGCTTTTATGCGGTCAGGCCCATGCTGAGCCCTCCCTTGGGATTAGGTCGCTCAATATTTATTCTAAATATCTCCCTCTTTTTCTTTTGTTTCTTTATTCTTTTATTTATTCACAAAAACATGCTAATTATTTATTTTTACACAATGCATGTTGAATGCTAATTATTATTATTTACAAGTATCTACATGTATTTGGCAAAGGTTTTGTAGCTAAAATAAAAGAATAAAGAGTGATGAATGGGTATTCATTAGGCTGTGATGTTGGTCAAAAAGCCAACGGATCTCACCGGAGAGAGGGCTATCGTCGCTCGATCACGATTACATGGTTGTCACCGATTCAACTCTGGGAATTAGGCTCTCCTCACATAAAGATGGATCCAAGGTAAAAATGAGGAGAATGAGATGTATATAAAGAGGAAAAAAAGGAAAGGTTATTAAAGTGGTGGGAGGTTAATAAAATAATGGGGTTGAATTAGAAGTTAGAAATTTTGGTGGAATGGTGGAATTGAATGGTGGTTATTGTAGAGAATGAAAAAATAAATAAAGGAAAATAAAATAAAATAGGCTACTTTAAATACAATAAATAAAAGAGAAGAAAATAAATAGTGGAGAATTTACAAAAGAAGACAAACAACATGTATATTTTTTGTTTGCTTTTCTAATTTATATATTTTTTGTCTTTTAATTAAAAGATATTTACAACAGAAAAATACAATAAAATACTATAAATAAAATACAACACAACAATGATTTTTTGTATTTTTTATTAATTAAGAAAAATAAAATAAAAAATGAAGAAAGAATGAATATATACATAATATATAATGTACATCTAGGTCCCAAAACCCAACTTTGCAAATGAGCTCCGATTTTAATGAAGGTACTACTGTTGGATAGATAATTTTCTAACTTAAACTTTAAAAGTGAGTTTGATGACATGGAGTTCATATAGAGTGTAAATTTGGCCGGGAAGTTGGACTTTACGGCTTTTTGTCTTTGGGATCTAGGAGCATTTATTTGAGGTAAAATTTATTTTATATTTTTGTATTTTTATATACATTTTTTGAACAAGATAGAGAAAGAATTAGTCAAAAAGGAGTTGAAATGAAATTATTAAAAATATATGAAGTTTTGGGCTATTTATAGGTGAAAAACTCCTTTAATTTTGAGGCTTTTTATTGTTAATTTATTTTGTACAATCTAATATACAATAATTAATGTGTTTTATTTACAAGAGTCATTTTATTAATTTATTGATTTTATGGACATTTATTTGGGATTTTACTCGGGGATTTTGCTAAGATCAAGATATTAAGATGATGAATCGCGGATTCATCACCTATTCACATTATTCATATCCATAATAATTAAATCACATTTAATTATATTGGATTATCATTCTCACGCATTCAAATAACTTGAATCAAATTCACATTATTCATGATAATTAAATCAAATTTAATAATCAATTTCTCAATGCTTGGATATAATTTCAACAATGGAATTATTCTTAAACTCTTTCAAGAATAATGCGCTTTCTCCGCAGATACTTGGAGATAAGGACATGCGATTATATGTTCCATGTATAGTGACGTGGATATTGAGATCACATCTCAAATTCATATCACATGGTCCTCTCATAGATGCTTGATTAAATCAAGACCGCAAATTTAATCTTCTTGTTGCATATGAATCTCATTCAGATCAATATCTAACACTTCGACCAAGATCAGATTTCTTCTCTACTGAGAGGAGTCACTAAAATCCAGACTTGTTTCATCACTCCATCGGAATGGAAGCATCATGATTATACAACCGTTTATGATCACATCACCCTCAAGTATTCCTAATACATGTACATCCGGCGTCCTGGAAGATCGATGATAAACTCAAAGATATAGATCAATTTTACACTGTCATCTTTAGGGTTTCAACATCAAGTCTCTCAATCTTGGTCATTGGGTGTTGGTATCGATCATATGCTTTACCAAGGCATATATCATACCTTCAAATTCTTGTCATGCTTCCGAAGCACAACGACCATTCATGGAATTTGATCGGTCCCAATACCTCATGAGTGAGCTCATGAGTTTCGATTCAGAAGTGAACCTATATGGTCCCTTTGAGAGATCATATTACTCATATGCCCTCATATGCACATCAGATCGTCAGTATATAGACCTTGGCTAGGTCATTAACCTATTGGTCTGCCAAATGCACACACTCAGACATATAGCAACACATCTGTCTCCGGTCAGAGGATTGTGCCTATATCGTAATAGTATATGATATAGGACTTTGGTTATCTCAATCTCATTAAGTCAACCCTTTGACCTAACTAATCTGACACATCCGAAGCTCTATTCCCATGCAGAGGAACTACATTAATAGGTCGGTCAGATATCAGCCTAATGAGAAGGATTGCCATACCCTACTCAAGCTAGAGATCATCTCTTAATAATCATTTGATGGTGATTGATAAGTCATCAATTAACTCCTTAGATATTCATCCAAGCTCCAGCCCCTATGATTAAATTATTGAATCAACAACTGTATGATTACTAAGATGGTCATGGTACATAACCCTAATTGTACAGAGGGACCTTATAGTGCATTCATTCATTTAGTCTCAGATAGGGAGTGAATAAATCAATAACTTTTATTGATAAATCAAATATTACGATAACATTTATTGTAGGAATTTTCAGCCTCGAGCTCAAATGGCTAACAATCTCCCCCTAGCCCTCAGAACTATTCAGATACAATTCTTTAAACCTATACGCATTACATGCTAGTCGAAAACCATCTGTGTCAAAGTTTTGGTAAGAGGATCAGCAACATTGTCGGCAGAGGCTTCCATGGTGATGATGATGTCACCATACTTTTGAATCTCTCGAATGATGTCGTATTTCCTTTTGCATGGGCAATGGCTCCCGTGTTATCACAGAGTAACGGGATGGGAGTATCAGAGGAAGCTACGTCAAGTTCTAGGATGAACTTGTGCAACCACACCACCTCCTTTGCAGCATCTGATGCGGTAATGCATTTGGCTTCTATTGTTGAATCTGTTGTAGTATCCTGCTTCTTGCTTCTCCAGCTCATAGCACCACCGTTCAATAGGAACACAAATCCTGATGTCGACTTTCGATCACTTATGTTCAACTGGAAGTCTAAATCTGTATATCCCAAGACTTGGAGATCAACATCTCCATAGACCAAGATGTAATCTTGCGTCCGTCTTAGATACTTGAAAATGTTCTTTATTGCATTCCAGTGTTGTTCTCCATAGCAGGATTGGTAACGACTTACCACTTCCATTACATGACATATATCTGGCCTAGTACACATCATGGCATACATTAAGCTTCCTACAGCTGATGCATAGGGGCACCCGGCCACGGCCTTCTTTTCCTCAACACTTTGAGGAGCCATCCCCTTAGATAGGTGGATACCATGTCTTAAGGGGAGGAAACCTTTCTTGGAACTATCCATACGAAACGTTCAAGAATTTTCTTAATGTACCCATTTTGTGATAATCCCAATATGCTCTTTTCTCGATTTTTGAACATCTTCAGACCCAAGATGCAAGAGGCTTCTCCAAGATCTTTCATCTCAAAGGTATGAGATAGCCAAATTTTAACACTGGTCATCATCCCTGTATCATTCCCAATTATAAGGATGTCATCTACGTAAAGCACAATGAACACAATGACACTCCCACTGAGCTTCTTGTACACACAAGGTTCATCAGGATTCTGCACAAAATCATAACTCTTTATGGTTTCGTCAAATCTAATGTTCCAATTACGAGAACCTTGTTTGATCCCATAGATGGATTTCTTCAGCTTGCACACTTTACCCTCCTCGATTATGAAGCCCTGGAGCTGCTCCATATAGATATCCTCCTCGAGGTATCGTCTGAGGAAAGCTGTCTTGACGTCCATTTTCCAGATGTCATAGTCAAGAGATGCAACTATAGCTAGCAGTGTCCTGATGGACTTAAGCATAGCCACATGAGAGAATGTCTCGTCGTAGTCGATGCCTTCTCTATGTGTGTAGCCTTTGGCTACGAGCTGTGCCTTGAAAGTCTCTATTTTTCCATCAGGTCCCTCTTTCTCTTGAAAATCCATTTACACCCAATGGATTTTACCCTTTCAGGTAGATCCTCTAGGGTCCACACACCATTCTTATGCATGGAGTCAATCTTTGACTTCATTGCTAACATCCATCTATCCATGTCATGATCCGCAAGTGCTTCATCAAATGAAGTGGGGTCATTGTCTATCTCAACTAACACATGGAATCCATACCTTTCAGGTGGTGCAACCACCCTCGAACTCCTTGGAAGAGGTATGGGTGTTTCATCTTTATTTATCTTTTCAGTGTCTGGTTCAGGAAGCTCAGAATCCTCAGGGGACTCAATGAGTTCCTCTACTTTACTTTTATCTTTACCTTTAATGAAGTCTCCCTCCAGAAATCTTACATCTCTAGAGACGAAAATCTTATGGATCTCAGGGTCATAAAGTTGGTATCCAATACCATCTTTAATATACCCAATGGAGTAACACTAACGAGAGCGAGATTCCATCTTACTTGCATCCACGTTCTTCGCATGGACCAAGCAAACCCAAACCCTCAAGTGATTAACACTAGGTTTGGTTCCATATGCGAGCTCGTGAGGAGTCTTAGGTACAGACTTTTTAGGATTCTTGTTCAGGATATACATTGCAGTCTCTACTCCATATCCCCAGAAACTAAGAGGTAAATGTGCTTTGCTCATCATAGAACAGACCATGTCCATGATGGTTTTGTTACGTCTTTTAGTAACACCATTAAGTTGGGGGGTAACAGGAGGAGTGAGATTGGAGATAATTCCATTCTCTTTGAGGTATTCCTTGAATTCATCTGAGAGGTACTCGTCACCTCGGTCAGATCGAATTCGTTTAATCTTCCTATCGATTTGGTTCTCAACCAAAGCCTTGAACTCTTTAAACTTTTCAATCGTTTCATATTTATGACGTATCATGAAGATAAACCCGTTCCGCAAATGGTCATTAATAAATGTCAAAGAACATCGATATCCATTTCGAGTCGCGATATTGAAGGGACCACATATATTGGTATGTATTAGGTCAAGAATACCCTCGCATCTTGTAACCTTATTACGGAAAGGCGTCCTAGTAATTTTACCTCGAATACAATATTCGAAGGTAGGCAAAGATTGAACATGTAGAAAATCTAAGGGTCCAACCTTCATCAATCTATTGATCCTATCAACAAATAAATAACCAAGCTTTTGGTGCCAAATCATATTCGAATGATTTCCATCCTCCCTGGATCTTTTAGGGTTTTTATTAGGCAGTAACATTCACGACATGTTCATCAATGCACAATTCATAGAGCCCAGAAGTCAAAATACCATCTGCAATATGCTGATCATAATGATTTATGACTAGTTTATTATAGAGAATATCCACTTCTAAGAAGATTAGATGCATATATTAAATTCCTTCTGACTTCAGGTACATAAAGATACTCTTTAAGTACTAGGACTCTTCCACTAGATAATGATAGTTGACAGGTCCCGACGACGACCGCTACAACACTTGCATCAGATCCCATCTGGATGACTATCTCCTATTCACCAAGATTCTTAGTTTCTTGAAACAGATGCAACAAATTGCATACATGAACAGAAGCACCATAATCAACAACCCAACTTCCTTCTCGTCCAACGAGAAAGTTAGTTTCAATTATTAAAGTAGATTTCATACCTGCAGCAGCTTTACCTTTGTTCATGGACTTCAGGTATTCCGGGCAGTTACGTCTCCTGTGCTCCGGCTTCTTGCAGTGGTGACAAACGTCGGTATTCTTCGATGCTATCAACATGGATGTATTGGAAGATGAACCAATGTCTTGACTCTTCTTCTTTCTCTTACGGGTCGGGCCCTTCTGAGAACCATGCTTCCGACCGTGCTTTCCTTTGACATGTGCAACCATTGCACTAGCAAAGGGGTCATCCTTCTTCATTACATCTTCAGCAGACTTTAATTTAGCCAATAGCCCAACGTTAGTAAAATCAACTTTGCTCATGTGGAACGTGACCGCAAAGTTGTTGAAAGACTCAGGAAATGACAACAGAATGAAATCAACCTGCATGTCTGAATCCATGAAGGCTCCCAGGGTTTCCAGTTCAGAGAGGTGATGAAACTCAATTTCATCATCTTTATTTTCTATTATTAACCCCCTTGCTTAAAGTTTTACAATAAAACCCAGATAATGTCCTGTAATTATCAGAGTCCTCAATAAATTAAAAACCACAAAAAAATGGCAAAATTAAAATCCGTGGTATTTTTAACCTTAAAAATACCCTGTAAAATATTTCAGGTCTTTGTTTGATCTCATCTCCATAATTGGTCAACATGAAACTTGTAGATCTCGTCAAGATCTACAACTTTCATGTTTTGAGTTTTCTCAAATTCGGCCATCTAGTCCTTCAAATATTAACTAGAAGATCAGAATAATTTGATTGGGCCACGTGGCCCGTTCTGGGTGAGCCACGTGGCCCGCTCCCCTTTGCCTCATCCGCCCGTGTCTCAACCGTTGGATCTCCTTCTGATCCAACGGCCCCGCCTTTTCCACGTGCGCCTATCTTTTCAGCCGTCTGATTCACCTTCGCCTTTCATCTGCACCGCACGTCAGCGCCACGCCCACAGCTTGCCATGTGGCGCATTGCGCACCGTCCGATCTTGCCCTTGTCTCTTTGATCAATGTCGTCCACTGCCGCTTTGATTATCAGCCCTTCGATCACCAACCCTAAGGCCATCACCACTGTCCGTTCGCGCATCGCTTCCAGAGCGACACGTGGCGTATCTGTTGCCCTTCGTTCACGTCGCATCAGATTACATCAGGGCCATTCTTTAGCGCTCAAACCTCTGCCGTTGGATCTCCAGATCCAACGGTCATCAGTCGTCGTCAACCTCCCGAGGAACCTCTCTCCCCCACGTTCTCCACTGCGCCAACCCGTCCACCCTTCCTATTTTCCCCATCATCTCCGACCACCTCGCACTTCGCCAACTGCCTCACTGTCTTCTCCACTCAACCACGACCCTCGCCAGTCATCTCGCAACCCACGAATGCCTCTCCAGTCGTCCCATCTTCCCCTTGAAACCCACGATCCTACCGCCGAAACCGCCAACTTCAATCTTCAAATACGCCGCCCCCTCCTCGATCCATCTTTATGTGAGGAGAGCCTAGTTCCTAGAGTTGAATCGGTGACAGCGATGCAACCGCGGTCGAGCGACGACGACCCTCTCTCCGGTGAGATCTGTTGGCTTTTTGGCCAACGTCACAGCCGCCTCAGCGTGCTGCTCGAGCTCATTGCTCGCCGGCGATTTGAGCTAAGACCGTGCTCTCGTGAGCACACCATAGGCGACCGTCTCCACCGTAGGTAATTTTTCTTCTCATTTGATCATCTTGTTATTTTTGCATTTGTTTATCACACCATATAACCATCCACATGTCCCCATTTGTTTAATTCATGTCATCTTTTCACGACCATTTTCCCCTCTTCTTTTTGTGTACATATTTCTTGTTTAAAGAAAATTAAAAAATTAAATAAATTAAAACAAAAAAAATTTCAATACAACAGTTTTTGTTAATCAAAACAGTAAAAAAAATTTAAAAAAATAAAAAAAAAGAGAGGAAGGAGCAGCGGCCGCCGCCGCCCCCCTTCTCCTCCACCGTCGCTGCGGCCGCACGCGGCGCCGCCGCCGTCGCGGGCCGCCTCCGCTTCGCCGCCCCGCACGCGCGGGCCCCAGATTCCCCCATCCTCGCGCTGCGCATGTGCCTCTACCGTGCGCGGCTGCCGCCTCGCCATCTGCCCCAACCCCACCCCCGTCGCGCCTCCGTCCACCGCAAGCTGCTTCTCCGCCCTCCGCCGACCGCCCCTCCTCGCCGCCTCCTCAGCGGCACCGCCTCGCGCCGTCGACCACTACCTTGTCGACCGCCCACGGCCTCCCCCGTTGGGTTCACCTGCAGAACGAAGGAAGAAGAAGAAGGTAAACTTCTTCAATTTTTTTTATTTGTAAAAATTGTGTAAAGTCTTTGTATAGTTTCAGTAATTACAAACAAGTCCCTCTATATAGTTGTTTGTTTATTTTGCTTTCGGAATTTGTGTAAAGACCCCTGTTTTTGCTTATAGATTTGGACACCTATTTTGCATTTTTATGCAATAAAAAATGCCCTTATGTTGTGCAACTAATTTTCTACGTGCTGAACATTTATTTATATTTTTATGAATTGTGGGTAATTTATTAAAATTATCTAACTGAAAAATTGGATATTTTACCCTTTTTGAGCACTTAAATTTATATCTCACACACGGTTGCTCTAAAAATTCCACAAAAAAATTTGATGTGATGCCTTGAAGAGTGTTTAATTTACTATCCAAATTTCATCTAAAATGGAGATGTCTTGTGACTGAAATAAATTATAGAGTGTTTTTAGTATTTGATTTTTAATTAAATCCATGTATATTCTTTTTGTGAAATTTCAACTCTACTGGATTGCTTATCTAAATATCTTTCTGAAATAATTCGCACTCTAATTAATTTTATAATGTGAATTTAATAGAAATTATTTACTCATTGTCACTCTATTTTTACTAAAAAATCCATAACAAATTCATAACTTGTCAAAAAATTCCAAAAACATTACTGTAGCTTCCTTGCATCATGTTTTAGTTCTAATATTTTCTTCATAATTTTTGCTTACTGTTTATGTGATAAATTGCGAAAAAACCCATAAAAAGTGTATATTTTTATTTATTTCATTTTAACCCCTAAAATTCCAAAAAAGTACCTTGCATTCATCTCTGGATTAGGACTCTAGGGAAAAATATAATTTGGCTAAATTGGACTAATTTGACATTAAAATTAATTTGGCCTTGTTGTGTGTTTTCTTAGTGTTGTAATTCACTTGCATTTGCATTCTATTTGCATAAAAAATTATAAAAAAACCGCACTGGAAATCTAAAACCTAATTTTCAAATTAACCCAAAGTTGTTCCTTTGCCTCCCTGTGTTCGACCCAGGACTTGCCCGGGATATAAATTAAGCCGAGACACTCTTCACGGAGATCTTCTCTCGGTTCTGACTGAATCGCTAAGTACACGTGCTACAACGTGACCGAATTATTTATCGTATTTAGCGGCCCGTCAGATGCCATAGCAATGAGACGCCTCCTTGAGCATCGTCGTGGCTTGCCCGTCGCCTGAGCTTCATCGACAACCCTCCAGTAGCTGCGAGCGAGCTCCTCTGGCACCATAGAAGAGTGGCGGAGCTCGGGCTCCTTCACCGGAGTTCGGAGTTCGCCACCAACCCTTGGCAGAGGAAGAAAACACAGCAGCCGTTGGATGTTTCCCCCAGAGTACATCTAACGGCTTGGATTCAACCACGTCGCCCTGGAGCGTCATCGCCAGAGACCGTTGGATCCTCACGATCCAGTGGCTTCCAGTTAGCCACACGTCGACACCAGAGCGTCCCCGACCCTTAGCCATCGACCCTACAGGTCTGGAGCACCCGAGCCAGCAACCGAGCTTACATGGAGCCCCGAGCCGACCCGAAGCACCGCTTATCCTCTGTCGAGCCTGACCAGACGCCCGAGCCTGGATAGCACGTGTTGAGCGCGTGCCATCTGGGAATTTTGCAGAGACACCCTCTGACTTCTCCATATTTGCATAAAGGTCCAGACTACTCATGCGAACCACGTGCGCCTGGGGTTATTTGCACTTATACCCTTGCGGGTTTAAATAATTGCAAATATGCCCCCACGCGTGTGGTTTATTTACAGGGAAGGCCTCGCATTTATTTTTTATTACATTTTAGTCCTTTCCAGGGACCTTTTTGCAATTATATTTTCATGTTTTATTTCAGTTATGCCCTTGCTTTCATTCTAGCATATCTTGAGCATCGTGTATCCGATTTGGTTGATTTCCGTTCCGTTTCGAAGCTTGTTTGATGCACTTTCTAATGACATGCTTAATTCTCAGTTTTGGGACACATGAACTCTGATGTATTATTTTATTCGCCAAGTGTCTCTTAAGTCTTTAACTTGTGCCTAGTTTAATTTTTTCCATCAAGCTTGATTGGCTGCTTGAATTTGAAATTTACTCTTGTTTAATTCTGCTCATCATTTTTTTACCTAGGGCACATTTGTGATACATTTCATAGCATTTATCTGCATAATTAAAATATAAAAAATGCATGTTTTATTTTAATGCATTGTTGTGCCTTCTTGCATACCTTGACCGATATGTGTTTTAACTTCAACGCTTAGTTAAATAGATGAAAATTCCGAATAATACGAGAGAGGCTCGTGTCCCTGAGTTCGACCTTGGTATCTTACCAAGTAAAAAAATACGACCATCTCATTCTTATTTGACATATATCAATCAGATGGTTTTTGATGAGCCCAATTCGGCCCGACTGCTACGACAATTCCAAGTGCTAAAAACACTCTTTTAAAGGGCAGATTTTGCGGTTTATCAAATGACGCTGTTGCCGGGGACACGGCTCATTTCTTTTATTTTTTGGATTTTTGTTTATTTAATTAAGTGTATCTTTTATATAGGTCAACTTGTTCATGTAGCATTAAAAAAAATTTCTCTATCGATCTCTAACCATTGTTTTTGTGGCAGGGCCCTTGATTGTTCAATGAGGCGAGGAGCAGAATGCTTCCCGCTGCGAGGAGCCGCAAAACATATGCGGAGCAAATAGGGAGGAAAGGAAAAAAGTTATGTCTCGCATTTTATTTTTGCATGTCATGTAATAATTCGTCGTTTATAGCGGTCTTCGATCGAAGGCTCGCGAGTGTAATCGAACGATTATATGTGGTTGTGTGGGGATCGTCCCCACTTGAGTGTCGACCTAGGACCAGGCACGCGGCTCTTTGAGCATATTCTATTTTTTATCTTTTACGTGCTTGCTCATAGGTAGGACACACTTTACACGAAGACGCACGTAACATCGCCTCACTTAGCCAAATTAAAATGAAAATTTTCCCCGCTAATAGAAGCATTTTAGGTGCGGCTTTCTAATCGACTTGCATACATGAGTTTTGGTTTTCAACACGGCCCAAGTTTTTCACAGTTTTTTTCGCTAAGTCACTGCATGATTTCTCGCTTAGCTTAGATCATGGTTTTATCGAATACGCGGTTTTTCTCGGTTTCTTTATCCTAGCTTGATCACCTAGGTTAAATGGAAAAAGGGAATGAACGGTAGACGATGATTTCTTGATTTTTGGGCTAACCATAATTCAGTGATAACCTAAAATAAAATTGGGACTGTTAATTGCAAGTCAACCTAAAATGGAGTAAAACTTTGGTTTTGGGAGAGCAATACCCTCGCTTACGCAATGATTTTCACTTCACATCTTTTCTCTGCGTAAAAATCTAATGTTTTATCACCAATAAAACTGACAAGATAATAAACCAACCTCGGTTGGTTTCATGAGTGAGTGGGTGAAACTAAGGGTTTTGCTTGATTGATTGAGCCATGTTTGCTTCGATACACACCCTAAAACCTTAGTCACTCCATTCATCTCCGCAGATTCAAATCGCTTACCTGTAAATCCATTCCTCTTCTTCGTTCACCTTGGGTCCCTCCCAACATCAATTCCCATCTTTATACTTAGTCTAATCTCAGCCTAAGTATAGGGGGGACCCGAGTCCCTGTGATTTCTCTACTCATCTTTCCTTGCCTTTATATTTAGGTTATTTCTAACCTAAGTATAGGGGGAGCCCCTCTTAGCTCCCGTATATTCCTATATATTTATGTGGACCTATGTCCTTGTAACATCTAGTGCTATGAGGACATAGCAAAGTTTAAGTATAGGGGGGTATACTGTATATAATGTATACTTACTCTAGCTATAATCTGAAAAATTTGAAAAATTTAAAACTTTTTGGCTAAGGTAAAATTCTTTGGACTAAGAGAACTCAAATGATTTCGCGGCTTTTCGATATTATGTTACGCTATTTTCATAAAAATATTTTAGAAAATGATTTTTCCTTGTTTTGAAAAAAATCTTTTGAAAATGTTTTGAAAAACTTTTTATTTGTGTGACATGGTTTTGAAAAATCTCCATCTCTTTTCAAGTAAAGTTGAGTCTAACTTGTGTTTTAACCTTTATTAAAATCCATAAAAATGAGAAAAACCCAAAACCCTTTAAGAGTCATTGGTGACTACTAAACCCAATTAAGTAAGTCGCGTTCAGTGAGGGTTCGCCCTTAGCAGATTGGATGGTTTAGAGGACATCGTGTAAGGCCCCGTCCTCAAGCAACGGGCTTCGGCCTGTACTTACATCCATACTGGCTGAACGTAGATGCTTGATTGAGTTTAGGCAGTTCTAATATCTCTTAAAGTCCTTAAAAAACAAAAAAAACAAAAAAATCTTGTTTTTGAATGAAGGAGTTGGATTAATCCTCTACACTTACACTTCCACCCAGGATCTGAAATGATCAAGGAGACTTAGCTTTTTGAAGTCTTTAAGATTTTAGGTTAATCAGTCATAGCCATCAGGGTCATAGACTTAGTCATTCACATTTCCCTAAGTTTCTAGATTTGCATGCTATATTCCATGCTTAGTCTCAGACAAAAAGAATATGATCAGCACATCACATGCACGACTACGGTTTTGATGAGATGAGTTGATTTTTTACTTGAGGAATTGGGATGAGGAAGTCAAGTTTGGATTTGATCTAATGATGCTCGAGGATGGGATAAAATCTTTGGAGGCTTCATGAAACCTGAGTGTCAGCAATATTAGCCAATATGAGAACTTGGTTCTTATATTAATCTCTTGATATTAACCTAAGTGCCAGGGTATGAGTAAAATAAAAAAAATGTTGATCAGTGTGCGCCAACTCTTGGTAAAAGCAGTGGAGCTAGCCACAAATTATACAAGTCAATGAAATTCCAAAGAAAAGCTCATTCCACAAATTCAAATATCAAAGAGCTTCCACCAAAGGCGAGCGCTCCCAAACTTTTCAAAGTGTCCACTTGGACCACCGCTATTAGGACCAGGAGTCGGGCTTGCACCAAAAAAGGGCTCTGCATCGTAAATGCTACAAGTCTGGGTGTCGAAGGTACGATAGGTACTCAAAAGAGACACACCCCGGTGTACTCCCAGGAAAACAAGTGCAGACGGCTCCAACTTCTCTTGACGGACGCACTGATCAACACCAAAAAAATGTGTTGCGTAAAAGGCACTAGAGAGAATCCTTGTTCCAATGAGAGGGAGAGAAGAAATGACACAATCCCATGCCCTCCATTACTGGTCGTCCATCGACATTTCCTAAGTCTGACAACTAAAGAGACGGTGGATCGAACGCAAGATTTGATTTATTCCCTAGTGCTGAGGATTGGGTCCTTAGGAGATTTTCTCGGACTATGACTTTGGGTGACGATTTGACTTTACTCTCAGAATCGCAGTCAACACTAAAATGTCATATCCTTTAGATTATATGTTCATCAGAGAGAGTATGGAGAATTAGAGGAATTGGATACCTCTTGATTAAGGCTGGATTGAACTCTAGAATTTTGGACCTCTAAAGTCAAGTCGACTTGATCGGATTGGATCCTGTACTCACATGCACAAGGGGGTTAATCCAACTTAGTCATTCTCTTTGATGCTCGAGGACGAGCATAGTTTAAGTATAGGGGGGTGATGAAACTCAATTTCATCATCTTTATTTTCTATTATTAACCCCCTTGCTTAAAGTTTTGACAATAAAACTCAGATATGTCCTGTAATTATCAGAGTCCTCAATAAATTAAAAACCACAAAAAATGGCAAAATTAAAATCCGTGGTATTTTTAACCTTAAAAATACCCTCCAAAATATTTCAGGTTTTTGTTTGATCTCATCTCCAGTTTTGGTAAACATGAAACTTGTAGATCTCGTTAAGATCTACAACTTTCATGTTTTGAGTTTTCTCAAATTCGGCCATCTAGCCCTTCAAATATTAACTAGAAGATCAGAATAATTGATTGGGCCACGTGGCCCGTTCTAGGTGAGCCACGTGGCCCGCTCTCCTTTGCCTTATCCGCCCGCGTCTCAGCTGTTGGATCTCCTTCTGATCCAACAGCCCCACCTTTTCCACGTGCGCCTGTCTTTTCAGCCGTATGATTCACCTTCGCCTTTCATCTGCACCGTACGTCAGCGCCACGCACACAGCTTGCCACGTTGCGTGTTGCGCACCGTCCGATCTTGCCCTTGTCTCTTTGATCACTGTCGTCCACTGCCGCTTTGATTATCAGCCCTTCGATCACCAACCCTAAGGCCATCACCGCCATCCGTTCGCGCATCGCTTCCAGAGCGACACGTGGCGTATCCGCTGCCCTTCGTTCACGTCGCATCATATTACATCAGGGCCGTTCTTCAGCGCTCAAACCTCTGCCGTTGGATCTTCAGATCCAATGGTCATCAGTCGTCGTCAACCTCCCAAAGAACCTCTCTCCCCCACGTTCTCCACTGCGCCAACCCGTCCACCCTTCCTATTTTTCCCATCATCTCCGACCACCTCGCACTTCGCCAACCGCCTCACTGTCTTCTCCACTCAACCACGACCCTCGCCAGTCATCTCGCAACCCACGAACGCCTCTCCAGCCGTCCCATCTTCCCCTTAAAACCCACGATCCTACCGTCGGAACTGCCAACTTCGATCTTCAAATATGTCGCCCCCTTCTCGATCCACCATGTCCATCTTTACACGGGGAGCGGCCCAGCCCTCCTCCGCCTCCCTGTGACAGGGGGAAGCGGAAGGATTGAGCGAGGATGACTATCTCCCCCAGTGAGACCCGTCGCCGTCATCAGCGTCGTCGCGGCGCCATCGCGTCCGCTTGAGATGCTCCGAGTCGCTGCCGGAGTTCAGCGACGACCAGGGCTCTTCATCGGAGTCCGCCCCCAAGCTCCGCTCCGCTCCAATCGCCGGTAAGTCTCCTTCTTCTTCCTCTGCATTTTTCTTCAAGTTTACTTAATTATCCAAGCCGTGACACCCCCTCTCTCACTCCATTGTTCACCCCTTTAGCTCCGCCTCACTTCCCTCTTTCTCGCACACTCCTCCGACTACCCAATCCCTCCATCTACGCCGTTGACCACATCCGACCCATCTCCTCCGCCATCCACGATGGAGGAGCTCCGGTTCCCCATCTCCCCTCGCTCGAACGGAACCACATCCCACTCATGCACGCACTTCTATCTGTTTCGGCTATAGACTAACGCATGCAGGCGTTCGAGACTTCACTGATCGGGAACCTCGCCGGAGCAATTTGGCCGAGCTTCACTTCCACTACCATAGCAATGAGACACCACCTTGAGCATCGTCGTGGCTCGCCCGTCGCCTGAGCTTCATCGACAACCCTCCAGTAGGTGCGAGCGAGCTCCACCGGCACCATAGAAGAGTGGCGGAGCTCGGGCTCCTTCGCCAGAGTCCGGAGTTCGCCACCAGCCCTTGGCAGAGGATGAAAACACAGCAGCCGTTGGATGTTTCCCCTGGAGTACATCCAATGGCTTGGATTCAACCATGTCGCCCTGGAGCGTCATCGCCAGAGACCGTTGGATCCTCACGATCTAATGGCTTCTAGTTAGCCACGCGTCGACACCAGAGCGTCCCCGACCCTTAGCCATCGACCCTATAGGTCTGGAGCGCCCGAGCCAGCAACCGAGCCTACATGGAGTCCTGAGCCGACCCGAAGCACCGCTTGTCCTCTGCCGAGCCTGACCAGACGCCCGAGCCTGGATAGCACGTGCTGAGCGCGTGCTATCTGGGAATTTTATAGAGACGCCCTCTGACTTCTCCATATTTGCAGAAAGGTCCAGACTACTCATGCGAACCACGTGCGCCTGGGGTTATTTGCACTTATACCCTTGCGAGTTTAAATATTGCAAATATGCCCCCACGCGTGTGGTTTATTTATAGGGAAGGCGTCGCATTTATTTTTTTATTACATTTTAGTCCTTTCCAGGGACCTTTTTGCAATTATATTTTCATGTTTTATTTCAGTTATGCCCTTGCTTTCATTCTAGCATATCTTGAGCATCGTGTATCTGATTTGGTTGATTTCAGTTCCGTTTCGAAGCTTGTTTGATGCACTTTCTAATGGCATGTTCAATTCTCAGTTTTGGGACACATGAATTCTGATGTATCATTTTATTCGCCAAGTGTCTCTTAAGTCTTTAATTTGTGCCTAGTTTAATTTTGTCCATCAAGCTTGATTGACTACTTGAATTTGAAATTGACTCTTGTTTAATTCTGCTCATCATTTTTTTTACCTAGGGCACATTTGTGATACATTTCATGGAATTTATCTGCATAATTAAAATATAAAAAAATGCATGTTTTATTTTAATGCATTGTTGTGCCTTCTTGCAAACCTTGACCTATATGTGTTTTAACTTCAACGCTTAGTTAAATAGATGAAAATTCCGAATAATACGAGAGAGGCTCGTGTCCCTGAGTTCGACCTTGGTATCTTACCAAGTAAAATAAAAAAAATACGACCATTTCATTCTTATTTGACATATATCAATCAGATGGTTTTTTATGAGCCCAATTCGGCCCGACTGCTATGACAATTCCAAGTGCTAAAAACACTCTTTTAAAGGGCAGATTTTGCGGTTTATCAAGAGGTACCCAAACATTTTGAGTACATGTTCTCTGACAGAGGTCTCCTCCTACATCTTGCAGCGAATAAGCTGTTTCATTACATTATAACGATGTATGTGATTTACGTCACCGAACATTTCTTCCATATTCGGCGTGATCTCTTGACAAGTGTTCATCTCCACATGTTTCTTCTGAAGCACATTGGACAATAAACCAAGAATGTAACATCTTGCCAAATTTTGATCTTCATCATATTTTTCATTATATGAGTTTCCTTCCAGAGTCCGCATGTCTGTGTACTTGTCTTTTGTCAGCACATAAGAGATGCGCTCAGCATATAGGACAAGATTTAAATTTCGGATCCAAACTGAATATTTGATCTGGTCAACAGATTGACCTCCAAGAGCTTGCTAAGTGGGTTCATGGACTTCTTTTTTGAAATTAAGAATGCACTATGTTAGAATATATAATAATAGTATATTCAATTTTATTTCTTTGATTAAGGAATTTTTAATAAAATTAGTCTTGCCTTTTCAACTTTAAAATTTCATTCCCTTAATCACTTTCAAAGCAAGAGATATACTTATCGCTATATCTCTAGTAAGAACTAGGATCTCCTTTTTATCTTTGTCACATCCCAATAATATGAGAAACTTTGATTCAGATAAAGAGAAGAGAGAATACATTCTGCCTTGCAAGTCCAACTTGCATTTCCCAACTCGGTCTTTAACACCCAGGCCCACCACCCCTAAGGTGATGTTAACCCGTTGTTAATTAAACCAACCGTCAACAAAAATAAAACTCACTATGCGCAATCCAATATCACTCCAATAATATGGAGATCCGATATTGGGGTCACTACGCATATGGCCTTACTCATTCGAGAAGCAAATAGCTCAATCCAGATGCGCTTGTATGAAGGATCTGTCACTTTAGACATGTGTCTCCTACATACAGTCCTTAGCGACGGAACCTTTGCCTTGATTGGAGATCATGGATGTCACTTATGTGATCCTCCACCTCTTATTCAAATTTTAATTAATTAACATGAATCACATTCACATAATTAATTCTTTCAAGGTAAATACGCATCTATTGATAACAGAGTGTTTTAATTGGTCATGTCTCTCTCTCTCTCTCCTGTTTTTCTCTCTCCAGGTTGAAACTCGTGGTCCTGAATTTCCCATCTCATCATCTCACAAAATCCTATCTCACAGGATTACTCCTATATATTATATATATTAGCCACAGAAATGTATAGACAACATCTATCATTTGCAAATCATCATCTTCAGGTATAGCACCCTTTTTCTGTAGCCACGTGCATTTAAGAGAGAAAAAATAACAGTAACATATAACGGAAAATAGATAATAATATGAGACACAAAAATTGGAATGTTAAGAGAGCATGTTATTGAAGGATTAAGGATGAATTCTCAAGCGCGTCATAGAAGCGTGTGGATCGCATCGTATACGATCAAGAGCACCTAGTCGCATTAGTTCCTCGATGCAACAGAATTTTAAAAAAATTAAAGCGATAAAACCACATGATCTAAGAACACTTCTTAGATCGTTTCATTTAACCACATAATTTGTAAAGGAATACTTCTTGTAGCATGGTTGCGATTAAGCCTCTAAGAGAAGAGACCTTCTGTCTCAAGTCTGATCCGTCGAAGGAGATGCTTGCGAGTGCGGGAATGAATCGCATGCTCCTCGCAATCCAAGTCGATGATCCAAGCAATGGATCTCCTGATCACATCTCACGAGATTTAACGTCTTCTTTACGCGTGAGATGCACCAAAGAAGACGGAGATCAGAGAGTCGTCGAAGCGGCAGCACAACAGCGATGCGTCGACGAAGAGAGCCTTCTCCCTATGAGAAGAGAGGACAACCACTCTAGTAGAGAGAGAGGTTGGCCTAAGTAATGAGAGAGAGAGACGTTGTCGAAATTGTGACATCGAAGAGAAAGGGATGCCTCTTCTTTTATAGAGTTTTGGGAGTCCATGGATCCTAATCCATGGTTAACACTAAATCAATGGTTGAGGTTGATTTATGTTCAATCCAACGACCATGATAAGTGCTTTTGTTAAAAACAACAATAACAATTGATTTAATTCAAATTAATATATTGATAAATCAATATAATTAATTTCAAAATTAAATCATTTAATCTTGAAGATAATGGTCGAAAAGATTGACTTATCCCTTAAAAGGAGGGACAACCACCAAGCCACATGGCACAATGTGGTTGTCCACCCTCTTTGACTTGGGATGAGTCAATCTCATGCCAAGTCATGAGATTACATTATCTCATGTAATTTCCAAGATTATTTCACAATGATAATTCACAATTATCTTGTAAAGATTGCAATCATACCATTGGAATTATGTGAATCACTTTCACAATCCAAAATAAAAATGTAATCATATTTTTAACTAATCATCCAATGTGAATCCGGTTCACATCAATAATTAATCAACAAATATAAATCACAATTAGTTTCTCTTTTATATATCATAAATCATATTTATAGTATATATGAATAATTGGATAATACTATCAACATAATTTATATCCATAATAATTAAATCACATTTAATTATATTGGATTATCATTCTCATGCATTCAAATAATATGAATTAAATTCACAATATTCATGATAATTAAATCACATTTAATTATTAATTTCTCAATGCTTGGATATAATTTCAACAATGGAATTATTCTTGAACTCTTTCAAGAATAATGTGCTTTCTCCGCAGATACTTAGAGATAAGGACATGGAGATTGTACGTTCTACGTATAGTGACTTGGATATTGAGATCACATTTCAAATTCAGATCCCATGGACCTCTCATAGATGCTTGATTAAATCAAGACCGCAAATTTAATATTCTTGGTGCATCTGAATCTCATTCAGATCAATGTCCAACATTTGAACCAAGATTAGATTGCTTCTCTACTGAGAGGAGTCACTAAAATCCAGACTTGATTCATCACTTCCTCGAAATGGAAGCATCATGGTTATATAATTGTTTATAATCACATCCCCCTCAAGTATTCTTAATACATGTACATCATGCATACTAGAGGACCTATGATAAACCTGAAGATATAGATCAATTTTATACTGTCATCTTTAGGGTTTCATCATCAAGTTTCTCAATCTTGATCATTGGGAGTTGGTATCGATCATATGCTTTCTCAAATCATATATCATACCTTCAAATTCTTGTCATGCTTCCGAAGCACAATGGCCATGGATAGAATTTGATCGGTCCCAATACTTCATGAGTGAGCTCATGTCTTCGGTTCACAAGTGAACATGTATGGTTCCTTTGAGAGATCGTATTACTCATATGCCCTCATATGCACACCATCATGCTAGTATATAGACCTTGGATAGGTCATCAACCTATTGGTCTGTCAAATGTACAGACTTAGACATATAGCAATACATCTGTCTCCGATCAGAGGATGTGTGCCTATATCGTGACAGTATATGATATAGTACTTTGGTTATCTTGATCTCGTTAAGTCAACCCTTTGACCTAACTAATCTGACACCTCCCAAACTCTATTCCCACGCAGAGGACCTGCATCAAGAGGTTGATCAGATATCAGCCTAATGAGAAGGATTGCCATCTCCTATTCAAGCTGGAGATCATCTCTTAATAATCATTTGACGGTGCTTGATGAGTCCTCAATCTAACTCCTTAGATATTCATCCAAGCACCGGCCTCTATGATTCAATTATTGAATCAACAATTGTATGATTACTAAGATGGTCATGGTACATAACCCTAATTGTACAAAGGGATCTTATAGTGCATTCATTCATTTAATCTCATATAGGGAGTGAATAAATCAATAACTTATATTGATAAATCAAATATTACAATAACATTTCTTGTAGGAATGGTTTGCCTCGGGCTCACATGGCTAACAATCATGTCCGGTGAACAAGATACCTTTAATAGATAATAGTTCCAACTCTTTTGGAAAATAAAAATAGATTAAATAATTCCAATCTTTCCTGTATTACATTGATTTAAGGGTAGGAAGCAATAAATTGAACAACACAACTTTGATGAATTTGATGTTGTCCGCCGCATCGTTTGAGTCTTTAAAGCTGACCTCCTATCGTAGTAAAATCACAACCCCCACAATTAGTACACAGTTGAGAGCAAGTCCTTATTTAAATTGGGTGATATTGGATGTGTCAACCATCTTGAATGCCTTAATGATAAAGGTGATGCCACCAACAAACTCGAACTTAATTAAAGAAGGATCATTCAAAAAGTGAAAACACAATTGATAATGTGATTTTTCGATTAGAGGGCTCAGATCATTTGTTGTAAGTGATTTACAATAGCCTTTGTCGTAATGCATAGATGTGGGTCAAGTGGAACAAATACACCCAACAGCTGATGGAACCAAAATTGGATCATACCCCACCTGCCCAACCCGAAACCTTCCCTTATCCCCTGATGCCCCCTCCCCGAAACCCTCCTTACTCCAGCAAGATGACCTCCTCGGTGCACACCCCCTTGTTGCGCATCCCCCTCGCCGTGTGTCTCCCCCTCGGTCACGCTTCCCCCCTTGTCTACCCTCGCCGCGCACCCCCTCTCCCAGTATACACAACCCTTGGTGTTCATCCCCCTTGTCGTCCACCCTCCTCCGCCGTGCATCTTGAGGCCCATATCCCTCCTCCTCAGCAGCGTGATCCCCTGAGTTCGCTGATCTCTCCCCTCCAGATGTGCTTCCCCCTCAGCTACTGTTAATGTTCACCCCCCTTAACACATGCACCCCCGTGTGTGCATTCGCCTTACTATTCAGCCCCCTCCGTTATGCATCCCCTAAGGTCATAGAACCCTTCTCCAGCATGCATCTTCTGCGAGGAGTAAGTTTGTTGACTTCTAAACATGGTGGTATTCAAGTTACATTCCTAAATTGTATATTCATCATACAAACTACTGCATGCAATTGAATCTTAATTTGCTTTGCAAAATTACTAGGAAAAGTGCAAGATATATCTTATTTACATGCAACTAAGAACAATGGTGGATTTAGGAAGAATGTAGTAGTTCAGTGGAAGGTCTAAGAATTTATGTCATTCCTCTTAATATGAACCTGGCAAGGTTGGAAGAGGTGCTCATGGCATTATGAAAAATAGAAAATGAGCCCATGAAGCAGTTCAGAATAAGTAATTTTCTAAAAATTAATAGTTTGATAAATCATACAATTACAACAATATTTTTTAAATGTAGGGGTTATTTTATTCAGTTTTGAAATAGGATGTTTTTATGATATTAAATATAATGGGCATTAGAATGGTCCTCATAGGTAAAGATAGGATTCAAAACTTTTCCAACTAAGTGAATTTAAGTTTAGAACATTGATGCTTTAAATATGTAGTTCCATCCATTTCCTCTAAAGTTTAGGACTGAGTCTTCGTCCTCGAGTCGCTTTGATGCTTGCAAGTGAAGCAGCATAATAGAATATTTGTGGTGTATAAGGATAACACAAAGAATAGATCAGATCATCGAAACTATCGAGAAATTAGAAAGCATCATCATTTTCCACATGTAGAAGATACTTTAGATAATAAGAGCAACTCTTGGAAAAATAATCAGGAGGCTATTCATTTCCAGTACTTGTAGACAAGCAACATCATCGTCGAGATAAAATCGAGCATTTGAATCTCATCGCCTAGATATTAGACCTTCAAGACCCAGATCATCATCGTTATAGCATCAACACCTGGATCTAATCATCATCCAAGCACTTGAGATCTAAGTTGACTTCAACTGAAGAACGGAAGCAGTTGCACATGGAGATCAAGATTACCTATTAAAGCTTCATCGATCAGCATCTGGAGATCATGCTCATGTGAGATTGTTTGTCATTGACCACCATCTAAGAGCAAACAACTCTTATGTAGATCTTGTAAGAGCATCTACGATCATCTGGAATATTTGGAGAGATCTAATTAGCCATTGAGATTAAAGCCCACACAACGACATTATTTTGCTAGAGGGACGATTGATCAGCACCATCTAAGTCCAACAACATCTGGGATCGATTCATCCTTCGATCAACAAAGTCATCAAGTCTTGGAACGGATGGGAGACGAGGAGTACTACTGGAGAGATCTTTCTCCTCACTTCGATTAAGATAGATCGGCATCTTGAGCATCCACATAGAAACTAAGCTCCTCGATCACAATTATCTAATAGTAGAAATCTTTTAATGATTTTATCACTTTATAAGTTGTTGCAGATATTATGATATGTATGTTGAGAAAAAACCGATATATACTGCATGGAGAGTCCTCAGTATGTGGGATAATTGTTTTCACCTCAGTGTAAGAAGATGGTTTTTGTATCAGAGAGGAAATCCATACCCGAGTGAAAGTTTGTAGCAGAACTTCTGTATGTAGCATGCTTACTTTATATTATACAATATTTGTTTAGGATTATGATGTTTTTTATGTAATAAACTAACTTCTTGTAGGCTTTCATTTCATTTAATATATCTGAGTTAAATTTTGCATGTTTATTTTTTTCTTTTGTATGAATTACTCAAAAGGCGAGTTCTGTTAAATTTTGCATGTTTATTTTTTTCTTTTGTATGAATTACTCAAAAGGCGAGTTCTGTAGGAAAACCACACTTGTTGTATACTAGAGTGAGTTCTGGTATGAATGCCTTCTCGATTGCATATATTAGAGAATTTTCTTATCTACATTTTTATGTTCTTATGAATGCGCACAAGTACCTTTTTCTAGAAATACTAAACTTTTGGTATAATAGAGTCATTTCTGATAGGATTATGTTATTTGTTGTATATTTGAGAGAAGTTTTGTATCTACTTTTTTATGTAGTGGACATAAGGAATTTTTATAGGAAAATGAAACTTTTGGTAGAATAGAGTGTGTTCCGGTAGGATTTGCTTCATTGTTGCATGTCTGAGAGAACATTTGTATGTTCCTTCTTATTTATGCAGATAAATAGTTTTTTGTAGGAAAATGAAACTTTTTGTATCGTAAAGTATGTTCTAGTAGGGTTTCACTCATTGTTGCACATCTAAGAGAACTTTTGTATGCTTTATCTCATGTATGCGCTTGAGTATCTTTTTGTAGAAATACGAGAATTGTTTTACAATAGAGTAAGTTTTTGTAGTATATGTTCTCTATTGCATATTTGATAGAACTTTTGTATATTCCATCTTGTGTATGTTTGAGTAGCCTTTTACAGGAATACAAGGAGTTTTATATAGTAGAGTGTGTTTTGTATGATTCATTCTTTACATACTTGAGAGAACTTTTGTATGTTCCATATTATGTATGCACACAAGTATTTTTGTAGGAATACGATGACTTTTGTATACTTGAGTGAGTTCTGTTATGATTTCATTCTCCATTGCCTATTTGAGAGAAGTTTTATATTTTCCTTCTTATGTATGCACACAAGGAAGCTTTTTTTAGGAATACGATGAGTTTTATATAATAGAGTAAGTTCTTGTATGATTTCGTTCTCCATTGCATATATAAGAGAAGTTTTTTATAGTCCTTATATATGTGCATGAGGAGCTTTTTGTAGGAAAAGATAAATTTTGTATACTAGAGTGAGTTCTGGTATGATTTCCTTGTATGTCGCATATCTGAGAGAAGTTTTGTATGTTCTTTATTATGTATGCACATGAGGAGCTTTTCGTAGAAATACAATGAGTTTTGTATAGTACAATAAGTTCCAATAAGCATATATCACTTTAATCAATCTGCCATCATTCACTTTAATCGTCACAATCCTTGAATCGATCTTCTACCATTCAAATATCACATAACAATTAAAATAATATGTACATATCACTTTAATCAAATAATATCACCACAATGTGGAAGACAATATATAATAGTGTTAACAGAAAATTAACAAGTGATATATTCACAATTATTATCCAATAGATAAAAAAACGTATAGACAAATTATATCAAAGTGAATGTTTGACAAACACAGAATTTAAATCTGGTAAATATCCAACTCTGCAACAATAACTCTTCCGAGTGAGGAGCATTTCCTTTGTAGTTGGCTTTCTACTCCAGTTGAGGAAACCTGGTCTTCTTGACTCGATATCTCCACATGAAAATATGATTTATTTCACCATAGTCGTTCCATCTTTGGTCTTATAGATCATGATATCTAATTGAATTTATGGTACACCGATCTTTAAGTGATGACTATGCAACATACCATTACTTCTCGGTTCATGAAAAAGTTTGTTGTACTATGATTTTTCGGTGGGAGTTTTCCTCGTTTCATCTGCTTCAAAAGTGCTACAAAAAAACTCAAGCTCTGCATTGTGTGAAGATCGACACAAGTATCTTTTTTGGGATGGCAACACTTGAAGGTGCTAATGATAAGCTTATCACGCCTCCATACAACTTAGTGGGAACATACATGCCCATGTCAGGGTATCCACATTAAGAAAAAGTTATTGGGTAAGGGTTGATAAATAGTTTCATATCCAACAAATGAAGTTCCTCACAATAAAAAATACTAGAGAAAGTGGCTTAAAAAATACTAGAGGAAGTTACATGGTTCTCAAGTGTGCCAGTGAAGGTGAGATTAAACCGACACATACATTATATATGCATAATAGTATCATCAAAACTTTAATCTTGTGGAGATCAAATTAGTCTCGACATTAGCATCTAATGGTAAAAGTTTATGCAACTAACAAAATCCTACATGATAGTCATATGAATCTCAGAGATCGATGTATACTATTCGTGCTTGCACGATAAAAATGTATAATGATATTTGGTGGCATTTCAGGTGGCCAATGATTAAGATAGATATTGCACAATTTATTTCCATATGCCTAATATGCCAATAGATTGGAATTGAACATCAAAAAACTATAGGCCATGGTCAAAGCTTGGAGATACCAAGGTCGAGGTGTAGGATATGGGAAGATCCTTAAGCGCATTATGGAAGCGTGAGGATCGCATCGTATGCAATCGGGAGCGACTAGTCGCACTAGTTGCTTCGAGCAACGGAATTTGAAAATTTTAATTCGATGAAACCACATGATCCAAGAACACTTCTCAGATCATTTCATCTAAACCAGAAACAAGTATTAGGCTGAAGCGTGGTTGCGATCGAGTCTCTAAACGAAGAGACCTCCTGTCTCAAGTCCGATCTAACGGAGGAGACGCTTGCGAGCACGTTGATGAGACGCATGCTCCTCGCAATCCATGTTGATGATCCAAGCAACGAATCTGTTGATCTCCTTACACGAGATCTGACGTCTTCTTCACGAGCGAGGTGCACCAAAGGAAATGAAAATCCACAAGGAAACAATATGGCAACATAACCACAATGTTGCGGTGATGGTGACTATCTTCTAGGGCATTAACGTGGACGACCACACGAGAGAGAGGAGAGAGACTTGGCGTGTAGAGAGAAAGGGAGAGAGAGACTTGGTTAATGTCTCTTGAAGAGCAAGGGGTGCCTCTTCTTATATACTATGTTGGGAGTCCATGGATCCCAATCCATGTGCACACAAATCCAATAGATGAGAATGATTTTTGTTTCTTTCAATGGACATGATTTTATTGTAAAATACAATAATTAATTTTATTAAATTAATATATATTGAATAATCAATATAAATTAATTTCAATTAAATCAATTATCCTTGGAGATAATTGAGAAGGAGATAATCATCCAACCGACAATAAGGAGGATGGTCACCCACACCTATTAGGAGTTGGTGGGTGTCCACCACCTTTATTGGTGGATGGTAATCTCCTTACAATGAGGTTACATTATCTCATTCCAACATTATCTCACGATAATTACAACAACACTTGTTGTAAATTATCTCACAAAAATAAGTCATAATTATCTTGTGAATATTACAATCAAGCCATTGAAAATTTGTGAATCATATTCACAATCCAAAATAAAATGTAAATTACATTTTCAATTAATCATCCCATGTGAATCCAATTCACATCAATAATTAATCAACAAAATATAAATTACAATAGGCTCTCTCTAATATCACATTTATAATATATCTGATTATATGGATAGTGCTATTCACATTACTCATGTACATGATAACTAAATAACATTCACATTATTCACATCTTTGATAATTAAATCGCATTTAATTATCTTTTATAACTCTCCTTTTAATAAGAATCAAATTCATATTATTCATGATCATTAAATCACATTTAGTTATCAATTTTTTCAATGCTCGGATACATATATCAACAGTGAAATTATCCTTGAACCCTTTCAAAGATAATGCGCTTACTCCGTAAATACGTGGAGATAAGGGCATGGTGATTGTATGTTCCATGTATAGTGACTTGGATATTGAGATCAAATCTCAAATCCAGATCTTGCAGACCTTCCATAGATGTTTGATTAAATCAAAGTCGTAGATCTAATCTTCTCATTGTATCTAAATCACATCCAGATCCAGGTCCAACATTTGGACGAAGATCATATCACTTCTCTATGAGAGTTGTCACTAAAAGCCAGCCCCATTTCATCACTCCCTAGGAATGGAAGCGTCATGGTTATACAATCGTTTATGATCACATCAACCTCAAGTATTCCTAATACATGTACATCCTGCATACTTGAAGACCTAAAGTAAACTCAAAGTTTTAGATCATGTTTAGATTGTCTCCTTCAGGGTTTTGTCATTAAGTTTCTCATTTGACTACTGGGAGTTGGTATCGATCATATACTTTCCAAAAGCGTATATCATGCCCAGTTGTTGATCATATACTTTTTAAAAGCATATACTAAACATATAATTTCAGTCAATCTTCCAAAATAAGACAATCGTGCATGGAATTTGATTCTTCCCAATATCTCATGAGCGAGCTCATGTCTTCCAGTTTAGAAATGAACCTGTATGTTCCCATTGAGAGATTGTATTACTCATATGCCCTTGCGTGCACATCAATGCACTGGTGTATAGACCTTGGTTAGGTCATCAACCTACTGGTCTTCCAAATGTACATAATCGGACATATAGTAACACATCTTTCTCTGGTCAGAGGATGCATGCCTATATCGTGACAGCATACGACATAGGTCGTTGGTTATCTCGATCTCGTTAAGTCAACTCTTTGACCTAACTTATCTAACACCTACGAATATCTATTCATATGCAGAGGATATGCATCAAGAGGTCAGTTAGATATCAGCCTTTAGAGAAAGGATTGCCATCTCCTTCTCAGACTGGAGATCCTCTCTTAACAATCATTTGACGATGCTTGATGAGTCTTCAATCTAACTCTTTAGATATTCATCCAAGCACCAGCCTCTATGGTTCAACAATTTAATCAACAGTTGTATGATCATTAAGATGGTCATGGTACATAACCCTAATTGTACTAAGGGACCTGTTATGCAAATTAATTATACTTCATTTCAGATCAGGGAATGATATTTGCAATAACATTTATTGCATAATAGCTCATCGTGGGCTCGCATGTCCAACAATCTCCCACTAGTCCAAAGAGTCATTAATGGGCTAAACTTTAAACTCACACTCGTGTGACAATCATAGATTATTTATAAAAAATAGTTAGGTAAGATTATCGGTCACTCTGTTCTCGAGAGACTACACCAAGTCTTTTTACGACACTTGCATATCTCCCAATAACAATGCTCGCATCCAATGCGAATGTTGCCTCTTATGCAACCAATACTCAATCTTTTTAATTATAGTGTCTTTAACACTACAATTCAATAATGGTTATAATTAGTATGTAATTTCTATTATCCTTATTAGAATATCCTTATTCCCGGAGATCTCCATCTCATAAGGTATCTGCAGCTAAGACCTTTTAAATCATTATCTATAGTCTTTAGTTCTTGAAGATAGGACATAGAGATCATTATCTCGAAAGTGTTGTCTTCTTTGAAGATATTGTTATTACTGCAATCAAGTATTTTATCTCCTTAGCAGGATTAGTAACAATTTACTACTCCCATTACACGACAGATATCTGGCTTTTGTACATATCTAGCATATACTGAGCTTCTGATGAAGCGCTAAATGCATAAGTTAATTTGGATCTGTTATAGCACGTCCATTTAGCGTATCATGTTAAATCAAATGAATGATATCTATGAAGAGGATTCAGCTTTAATTTTTAACCTGGGAAGTCCAAGGTCGAACACAAGGACGCAAGCTACTTGGTAATTAAATTTAGGTGTCAAATATTTAGTGTAGAAATTTATTAAGATAAAACAATGAACAAATGCGTACATCCCAACAAGAATGATTCTTAACACAATTTTTATGCGGTTAATATTAATCGAAAATAATAGTACACAAACAACACAACTATAACAAACACACTATGTTTAGATACACAAAGGACAACTTGGATTAAGCACAAAACTACTCTCAATCTATTTAATATTAATTAAAGCATTAATTAGGTGATATGTGGTTTAATTCTCAAAGCTATTCAACATGATTTAAACTCTTATTTCAATTTGATGATGACTAATTCAACAAGCAATTAAATCGATTATTGATTTAATGATATTAATTAAAAAATAACTAGCAATTGGTCATTAAAGATCAATGTGACTAACAGATTTAATTGCTCACAAAAAGTGTATTTTCGACGATGTTAAAAGATATAAATGAGTACTTAAAATAAAGAATAATTCATATATAATTTTTAAATCAAAATTAGTAACAAATCATGCCTCAAGATAGCATCAAGTGAGCTTTCATACAAGACCAAAATCACGTCACTATTCAATCCAAGAGCATAAATGCAAAGAGAAATCAAGTTTCATTACAAATAAGACAAATAAGGACTAAAATGCAAATAAAATAACCTGCAGAGGTTTTTTTGCTATTTTCACATTGTAGGAGGACTTATATGCTAATAATAGAAACTGAAGGACTACTGCTGCAATTTTCCCAATCACGTGTACGAAACATGTGACCTGCTTTGGATCGGCATTGGAGGATCGATCCACGTGTTGTCCCCTGATGGTTCGCAACAAGCTCGGGGCGTAGGCTCAATTGCTAAGCCTTAGGCTTGAACTGTTGCTTTGACAAGCGTACATGGCTCGATTGGAACCATCAGATCTTGCCTAAAATTGAGAGATCTACGATTTCCGCTCACTGTGTGTTCTTCGTCTCCTCAGTGGAAAGTGGAGCACGGGCGGATCTCCGGTGAATAGGTACTGGCTCCTTCTTGCTCCTCTGTCACTGCTTAAGGTCTGATGACCATTATGAAGCCTTAGTGAACTCGAGGATTACCCTGAAATGTTAGTGCAAAGACAAGACAAAGCCAACTACAATATATTCGAATGGTTTTCGAGATGAAATGGAGGTTCACGTATAATGGAGGAAAGGAATCCTAGTTGGGTTCTAATCTAATGCTAGAAAGAATCGAGGTGGGCACACGCATAAAGAAACGAGGAGATCTATTGGAGAAATACGCATGGATGAATGATCAATGGTGAGGGTAGATGAAGTTTCAGATCTTGTATTGATTAAGGAATACATGTGCGAAAAATATAAGAACAACAGAGTAAACTAAGATAAGAAATTTACCTGAAATGGAAGGATGAAGTAATTGAAGGTGAATCTAAGCCTAATAACGAAGATTGAACTCTGAAATCGTCGCTTGGAGTTCCTGGCCAAAGAACTAAGCTCGAAAAACCATGGATTGGGTTGCAGCTTGACGTTAAAACGAAGGATCTCGTCGGCAGTGCCCAACCGTCGTCGTGCTCAATCTCATCCACTACAAGAAAAATCAGAATTTTCTACCATGATTTTGCGACTACAAGTGGTCCCTTTGTCGTAGCAATGATATTAACTACCATGTTGCGACTACTATGCTACTACTATGTAGTCATTGTATGGTTAACGCTACGTTAAGACTATTTGTAGTCACAATTTATGGTAGCAGATTTTTGTGACTAAGATCGCTACTGCTATATAGTGGCAAATATAGTGGCAACTTTTGGTGTGAAATTTCCTGGCGCCCAGGCTTGTCGTCGTTCAAAGCCCTAATGTACTCCCCCCCTGCATACTTTTTCATACGCAAAAGAAACCCTCCCAGACTCCTCTTCGGTCCTCCCTCGTTCTATCCAACCTCCCATGCCCCTCCTCACAGCCCCATGCATCTCTGTCATCAAGAAGGTTACCTTCATCTCGGGGTCGAGCTCCCAACTTCTCATGGCCTCCACAAACTCCTTGGCTCTAGGACGACCCTCGAACTCCTCGATGAAATCGTCCACGATCTCGACGTTCTCGGCGATGACGGCGGAGGTGATGGCTCTGGAAAGGACCAAGGCCTTCTCTTTACGGTTCATCTTGATAGACCAGTCCTTGGGCTTGGGGAACTCCCCCACCATCGCCACCACCGTCCTCCTCTTCGTCACCAGTACCATTACCTCCTCCACCACCAACATCACTCTTCTCTCCAAGATCGGTGCCCTCCGCTCGCAATCCGAAGTCGGCTTAATCTAGTCAGATGACCAACAGGTAGATCACTTCCTGAACTCTGCCCCTACTCCCTCCTCCTCTTCTTCAATGTTGCCCCTCACCCACGATTCATCCATCATAGAGATCCTTCTCCGACCTAAACATCATTTCTCTTTCCTCTTCCCCACATCAGCTCCTTCTCCCCCTTGGCTCCGATGCCTTCATGCTTCCTGTGGCCACATCCGAAATGGCCGATTCATCGAGTCCATGACCGACGTTAGTGTCGGACCCATCATGTGGCCTCCCCCGATCTTCTCCTGGTCCGCTGTGACCTTCAGGATCTTGTTGGCCCTCACCACCCCCTTTGTCACACAAAAGGTAATTTCTCAATAAAAAAAAGTTGAGCTTTTTTTCTCCTAAAGTTAACAAGCATAATTGGTGCATGTATGAAAGGTGAGATTGTTCTCAATGATCAGAGATTCTGGATGGCATCTTCCCTCCTTATTTACTTCTTTAGCATTTCCAGTTCAATGTACCATGTTGTTCAGAAGATGCCAATGGTGGTACCAGATCAAAAAAACCCGAGAGAGATATTCTTATAGAAAGATGGAGATTCCGGTAGCAGCCGAAGTGGCCCAAACTCATGCAGAGTAAGGCGTTAGAATGTCAAACAACCATCTGGGACTCGTCAGCGATGCAACTCATTCCCCGACCATTCCTCTTGTCTAGTGCTCCATCCTTTCCTGCTCCGAGGTACCTTTAACATCTCCCGCTCATCGCTTTCACCACTTGCTCTCTATGAAAACACATCACTATTTCAATTTCCATCTCAAGCACTAGAGGTTGTGATTTCCAATGCCATTATTGATCTGATTGTTCTCCTCGACTCTCTTCATGAAAGTGATGCCCATACAACACTGCTGGAAATCTGACGCTTTCTTTCCTCTTTGAGCTCCAATCAAGTGATCCTTGATTGTTGCATTCATTTTTGCGGAAACTATATACTATTTCATTCTATTGATTGTCTTTGTGTTGGAAGATGGTGGTGGACATGGTGGCTCTCATGATGCTGAAGGTGGTGGCGAAGCTATGTGTTGGGAGTCGTTGAAGAATGTGATGCATAGTCTCTATCTACAACACTTGCAGCCTTGTCCCGATTCTCTGCGAGGTGAGCGATGTTCGATGCACTACTTCAGATTCTCAGGTTCATGATGATTTGCTCATTCTGCGAGGTTCTATTCAATTAGTTTGGAGGAATTGCTAGCATCTGCAATAAAGGATAGATTGATATAAAGAGTCTAATTTTCACATCAAATATCCATCCTGACTGGTTAAGGAAGTCAAGTTTAGTTGCAATGATATGTATATGATGTCTTGATCCATTTGAACACCCAATTTAAGGAATATGTTTTGCATTCCCGGTACACTTGGTCGTATGCAGTGCCTATGGTGTTGCATGCTTAGGAAATTGAATATTGATCATTCATTTGCACTTGGCAATTAGTTATGTGCTGAAGTTATGGTTATTTATTTAATCTCATTTTTGACATGAGTGTTCGAAGGAGGGTGTTAACACCCAAGTTATCTAGAAAAAACATTTGGTTAACCCCGAAATTCCATATTTCTAAAATAGTCTAATTTCTCCAATATATATCATTACTAACTAAGAACATTTTCTCTCAAATACCATTCTTATCAAGGAATAGATCCAAGTCTCAACGAACGAGATGTCGCTCTAATCCTATGTTAATCTCACCGTGGTACTAATCAGTCAACTAGATTGCATGTAATTTGTGTGTTTTTCTTGAAGTTTTGATCTTTGATCCCAAGTCATGGAGGATCATATATGCAGCAACACAACGATGTCATGCCCTCCGCGCTCGGTACAGGTGAGTTCCCATCACTTTGCAATTGATCCACCTTATTGATCTTGGTGTATATTTGATAATTACAAATTGATTATTACCCCTTTTAGGAACTAAATTCATATTGACTTGACCAAAGGTGTGATTGTGAATTGATTTTCCAAGATCTCATATCACAAATCTCATATATTTCTTATCATGTTTTTGTTTGATATCACATGGGACAAATTAAATGGTTCCATAATCATGTCATAATTTAGAAATTATGGTGTTTTTATCCAACTATTGACACTGTTGTTATTATAGCTTAGATCTCGATGAGCAATGGCCTCTCTATGGAAAAGAGTAAATGGATTGAATTGCCAACAATTTCAATTATGTAGAAATCCTGAGCATCGATTTGTTTTCCAAGTAGAGATATTGGCATTGATTATCGTCCTAAAAGATGAGGCAAAGGTTCGTCTGATCCACAAAGAAAATTTTATGATGATAGGAATCCAAAGTTGACCTTGCAATCATTACGTCTGGTAATTACTAATCATGATCACCACATAATGTATCCTTCATACTCCACTTTGTGCCATCATTGTATCTCACGGTAATTCTCTCAATAATCATATGACATCTTATATTGGGATGCAAAAAAATGGATACCAATGGAGGTATGGGTTTTATCATGTCCACCTTTATTTTTATATTAGGTACATATACGGATACATATGCTATCACATATCTGAAATAGATACAAATGCGGATTTATATACATTGTTAAACAGAAATGGATTAGCCACGTGATAATATAAATTTTGTAATGTGAACTATTGTTTTTGTAAGAAATAATTCTAATATAGTGATGTTGTGTACTCACTGAATTACTTTAATAATATTGTTAGCTTGAATTTCCATCAGATTAGTGTTTGTCAATACGGTCATTAGTTCATCTACGATGAATAAGTTGAATTTTATGCAAATTGCAATGTTAGGAAGTAGAATGTTTGATGGAGTCGCGCATAAAATTTGATATGTGATTTTGAAAAATCCTTTTCTATTCTTCTAAAAACTTTATCAGAAGCTTCATAGTAGTAGTAATATAATGGGGGAGGTTGTCAGGAGTCGTGAAGCCATTCAATCAATGCTAAGCTCTACTTGCTGTAAGTTTTCTTGGTCGAGTCTTTTGTTAGGTATGTAAGAAGGAACTTGTTGATAATGTACTTTAATATTTTGTTACCTTTCACTATGAAAGAAGGAAACGATGAAGTGTTCTCTCTTTTTTCATTTTTAAGAAATAAAAAAAGGATTTCATCAACTAGAGGATTGGGCTTTCTTTATCCACTATGCTCTTTTTACGTATATACATTAGAGGACTAGGCTATTTATCCACCGTGCTCTTTTGGAGGTATGCAAGTTTACATAAGACACCAATCAAGGCAATCTTTGGGTGAGTGATTCTATGTGTAGAATGTTGTGTGTAACATTAAGGTTGTATGTAGACACACTAGCACCGCATGGTTTCAATGTGAGAGATACTTTGTATGCATATCCTTAAGGCTATATTTTTACTGTGGACGTGCTCTTGTATTTAATTGGATCTTACTTGTATGTGCTATGTAATTTTTCTTTGGTCAATGATATTATAATAGTTCAGTGATGATCTCTCTTGAATTGTCATCCTTTTGGCATTTGAAAAACCTATTCCATGAGCATTTTATTGTTAAAAAGAAGAATTGATTTCAAACTACTACTTTGCTTAGTTCCAAAGATACACTTGAAGACGAGATCCGAGTAAATTTCTAGAAGAAGATCAAGGATATGATTGTTAGTTTTTGATGATTTTTTCCATAGATTCAAATGGCGTTGACACGTTGATGCAACTTGATTTTAATTACTTATTTTTTAAATCCTTGTTTTTTTATCTTCCTTTATCTATATTTGTAAATCCAAGGGATGTATCATGTGGAAGTATCCACTAGGGAAGGGTTGCATTTTTTTAGAGGTTTGTTTCTTATATGAAGGAGGCTGGAAACTTGTAAAGGCCTTTAGTCATTTAAAGCTATACCGAACATTCTCATTACCATGTAATGTTAGATCATAACATAATAATTGAGTTATCTGCATAGCATTTTAAAACTCCTTCTGTGCTTCATAGGAAACTGCAATCAAGACAAGATGACAATGAAAGGGAAGAGGACGAGGAGGAGGAGGAAATCGAGGATAATGTCATGGCATACAAGGTATAACAAAGTAAAGGGGTTGTCATTTCATATCATAGGGAGCATATCAACAAGGAGAAACGAAATTTTGAAGGACGCGGGCAAGACCAAGAAAGATAGTGTTTTTACCAAATGGAGGGAAACAAATCCTTACTATTGGTTATGTTGTACTATAAAACTTCGTAATTTCATAACCTTAGATTATATTAATTATGTATATATTAAAAATTATAACTTTTTTTATAACATTTCAAGTCTGACCTTCTTAGAGTTGCAATATGTACGACCAATATAGCTTCGCATGAAGTATTGCAAATTGTAATTTTGGATGGTTATCTCTATCTAATTTGTGCTTCTAGTGTAAAATATTTTCTTGGATAGTATAAACAGTTGCAGTGGATAGTGTTATATGTCTTTTAATGTTTATAGGCTATGAATCCTAAAGAGAAGAATGTTCAAGGTTGTAAGTTTGGATTATATTTTTTTTGCCTTGCTTATAAAATTTTGCGACTACGTGGCACCATGTTGCTACCACTGTAATAGATAATAATGGCAATGTGATAACAATTTAGTGCCAACATGGTAGAAAACAATTGCTGTAATCGTAATTACATGCCCATATGGTTGCTTTGTCATCATATGTTTGCAGTCCCTCCATGGTTGTAGAATAGTAGCAACATATTCGCAAATGGTTGAAAATTTACCACTATTTTACGACTCCAATCCAACTACTAGCGACTATTATTACGACCGACATCGTGACCACGTTATAGTCGTAATGAGTTTGCGACCCTTTTGGTGTGACTACATAGTTTGCTACCACATGTGGTAGCAACCCTAAGTTGCTACCATGTTGCGACTATTCTACCACCATTTTACTACTAAAGTTGTAGTAGCAAAATCTAGTTTTTCTTGTAGCAATCCTCGTACTGTCACTAGAGGTCAAAGAGGTTGCGGTGCAGGTCCAGGAATGGTGAATAGCCGGAGCCAATAGTTGGTGTGTGTGTTTTTTATATGTGGTGAACAACGGAGGTTGCTGCTCTCCAGGCGGTGGTTCCAACCACCGCCAGTTAGCATGGGAATTAGGTTAAAGATCAGAGGATGATTGATGTGGAAGTGGGTAGTTAAGAGAGGATATTGGTGGTGATTTTGAGGGAAGAGGGTGTGTATGGAGGTTGGCAAAAATCAGAGAAGTTGCTAAGGAACGAAGGGTTGCGACGCTGGAGCAGGGGTTGGAGGTTGAAGATGAACCTCAATCGTCCGATTTTCAGATCAAACGGTTGGGGTTAAGGCGAAGATGAAAGGTTATGATCCTTTAATGAGAATGATCAGAAGGTTTAGATTATGGCGCTTATGAGCAGATGAGATTGAATTTTGGAAAAGGAGATCGGACAACATTGGAGGCACCATGTAATGACAGAAGATGCAGGTCGCGTGGATGACTAAGGAGGCGCCACGTAGTGATAGAAGATGCGGGCCACGTAGACGGTTGAGGAGGTGTCACGTAGCCCAATTAGAATTAGTATAAATGGAAAAATCAAAGAAAATTAGAGAAGAATTGGTTAGAGAAGGATTTAGGAAAAGTCATGAACTTGAAAATTGTAGATCTTGATGAGATCTACAATTTCATGTAGAAGTTAAAGAGGTGAGAGGTCAATTATACATAGATAAAAATTAAATACTAATAAAAACCATATAAAATAATTTTCTTTCATTTTTCTTTTGCTTATTTTTTTGTATTTTTATTTTATTTTATGGTAATTTATTTATGCACAATTTTAGCTCTAATTTTATTTGATTTTAATAAGAAATAAACATATAAAATATAACACCATAATAGGGTTATAATAATTTATAATAATTAGTGGTAATTATATACAACACACTAATTAGTAATTAATGTTAATTAATCAATGAATCTATTTATTTTACTTAAGCAAGAAAGATATAATTATGTTTAATGATGATAAATATGGGATTTATCACCCCTCTATAATTAAGCTAAGCTCGTCCACGAGCTAATAAAGAATTTGTTAGAAAGTTAGTTTAATTAGTGAGATCCCTAACATATGCAAGTGAGTATACAAGGCTTGATTTGACTTAGAACACTAGGTTTTAGGAATCCTAAAACTTGAAGTTGATACAAGTATTAATCGAAAGGAATTCAATTCCTCTAATTTGTCAGACTCTCAATGTGTACATATAGATAAAAAGTATGACTTAGTGTAGACTGCACCATGAGAGTAAAGTCAAAACATCACAAAAATTCCAATCTTAGACTCTCTTCTAAGGACACAACCCTCAACTATAGGGAATAAATCTAGTCTTTCCTTAATCCATCGTCTCTTTAGTTTGTCAGACTTCAAAAGGATAGATGGAATGTCATATAATGGAGGTTGTAGGATTGTGTACTTATTTTCTCTTCCTTTCAGTAGAACATGATTCTCTCAAGTACCAAAACTCAACACCATTTTTATTTTGATTTTTGCCAATCAGTGTGTATGTCAAGAGATGTTGGAGTCGTCTGCACTTGTTTTCCTGGGAGTACACTGGGGTGTGCCTTTTTTGAGTATCTAATATACCTTCTACACCCAGACTTGTAGCATTTATGATGCAGAGCCCTTTTTAGGTGCTAGCCGACTCCAGGTCCTAATAGCGATGGTCCAAGTGGATACTTTGAAATGGATGGGAGCGCTTGCCTTTAGTGAAAGCTCTTTGATATCTGACTTTATGTGGTGAGAGCTTTTCTTTCAACATTTCTTTCTTCCTTTTCTTTGTTTTTGGCTAGCTCCACTGCTTTTACCAAAAGATTGGTGCACATTGATTAAGTTATTAATTTAATGTCATCACACCCTGGCACTTTAGGTAAAAATAAAGAGATATCATGAGAATATGTCGCATACTAGCTAAGATGCTGACACTCAAGTTTCATGAAGTCGTCATTAATTTTTCATCCAATCCTTGAGCATCATATAGATTGAGTCCAAACTCATACTTCCAATCTCAGTCTCCTCAGTGATATCTTGACTCATCTCAATCATAAATGCAATCGTGCATGTGAGTGATAGTCAAATTCTTTTAAGGAAGATTAAGCATGAAATATAGCATGCATATCTTCAAACTAGGAGAGTGTTAATTTTTTAATTCCAAGACCGTAATGATTAAGATAAAATAACACTAAGTTTAGGGACTCCTTAAACCCAGTGTTAAAATTCATCTCAAGCCTTGAGTTCATAGTGAATCTATCAGATAATAGCATCAATTAATAAGTTAGTGTATTAGTTATTTACAAAAGACTTATTAATTTTATTAAAACAAGGACAACAGAATGGTCACCCTCGACAATAGAGACAACGCTAGGATGCCTTTACACCAATACAAACTTCATCTCCTTACAAATCGAAATTGATTCTTCAAGGTCTAAAATCACAGACTGCTTTACGTTTAAATTGCTTCTTCCTAAAAGAATACACTTCAGAATCTGAGTACAAAAGATCTCCATCATCTTGGAATATCAACCTCCTAGAATGATGTCATTCTTCCTCAAAAGTGATACCATATGTACATGGTAAGCCTCAAAATATTTCATAATCAAGGGGAGATGAATCAAACCTTGAAATCCTGCAACAGACTTTTAGATTTTCTTAAGAAGAGAAACTAGACTTAAAAGGATTACCCAACTTACAAGAAAGGTTAGAATCCAAGGACTGGACATCCTTAAGAAATGTTCAAGGTACTTCCATATCTAATTCTTCTATCAATGAATCATCCTCCTCAATCGGCATCACTTTTATTAGTGGACTCTTTATCAAATTGATCTTCCAATATATAGAATCAAAATCCAGACTTTCTTCCATGTATAACTCTGAAAGACTCTAAGGCAAGACAACCTTATAAAGGAAAAAGAAGAAACGTTTCGGTGAACTGTCGTGACCTCTGAAAACCTTAAAACTCAAAAGGATACTGAAGAGACACAACAAAATTTATTTCTAATTTTTATTGGATTTCCTATAGAGTTAACTAGTTAGTCTCATTTACACCCTTTAGTTTTGAAAACAATTTTGAAGACTTTTCGCAAACAAAGTCACATAGTGATGAATCTGTGATTCATCACTCTAAAAGTTGAAAATAGAGCTTTGTTCCCGAGTAATTAGCTGCATATTTCCCCATATCTTGCATAATTAGCGTTCATGCATGCAAGCATAATATCTGCATTTTAGCATTCATATCTGCATTAAATGAGAAGCCAAATTCACTTGTAAATATTAACATGTATATTAGCTAAAAATACCCTATTTGTATATATTTTATACTAACTCCAAATCCAATAAAATCAACTCCATAGTGTCTATATTACTAACATTAATTAAAGAAAAATATCAAAAAAATACTAACTTGTAAAATTACCCAATAAAACCCCAATCCAAGTTTGAAGCTAGGAACCTTAAAATGCACATATCTCGCTCATACAACCTCCGAATTAGGTCTACTCACTTTTAAAGTAATATACATTCAAAGACCGTCGAAACAAGAACAATTTCGTTAAAATCGGAGCTCGTATGCAAAACTTGGGTTCTGGGCCCCTTTGTATATTGTACATATTGACCGTTTTACCTATGTATTTTATCCTTTTATTTTCTTCATTATTAAAAATCCAAAAAAATTAGAGTTGTAAATATTCCTCTCATATTTTTTCTAACTTCATTTTGATTTTTCTCTCTTTTAAAATGACAAAAAATTACAAAAGATAAAATGTGGTATTTTATACATATAAGGTACCACACAAAAATACATTTTGTACAGATGATTTCCTTTGATTTTCGGCCCTTCATGAAAGTTGTAGATCTCGTCGAGATGAGCAACTTCTGTGTTGACCACTTTTTGATTTAATCCCTTTTGTTATTTCTTTTTTATTTTTCTTTACATTTAATTTTTGGATTTTGTAGGAGCGACATTTGGCAGCTCACAGAGCCGCCACATGTCACCCCAATTTTTTATTTTCGGATTTATTTTTTTATTATTTTCAGATTTTATTATTTTATTATTATTATTATTGTTGTTGTTATTTTTAGTAGCCTACTTATTTTACTTATATTATATTATTTTTTATTCCCCTTTTACCTCTTCTCCTTTACTTGTCTTCCACTCCAAGCCACATCTTCTCCACTCTCTCCACCACTCCATTCTCTCCAACTTCCCTCTCCTCTTCCTTTATATTCCCATCCCCTCCTCCATTTTCCATCATCCGCTATTCTGTGTTCCAACGAAAAGAGAGCGAGCTAGGAGTATTCCCGTCGGTGACAGCGACCTAACATAATCCTCGAGCAACGACCTCTCCACGGCGAGATCCGAGGTGGTATTAACCACTTCATCGCAGTCATCCTTTGCAGGAAGCTGCTCAAGCTTCGGAAGCCACCATCTCCTTGAAGCGACGATCATCGGAGTCAAAGTTTATCTCCTCCCCCACAAGCGACAACATACACACATCACAGGTAAATCACTCTATCTTTCCTTGTCAATTTTTTTATCTAACAAATTTTCCTTTCCTTGTTGATTTACATCGTATCACACAAAAAAATCACAATCCTCATCACCACTTTTGCATTTCATTTTCATTCATTGCATTCTATTTTCAGTTTACATTAAGAAAATTACAAAAATTACAAAAAAAAAACAAAAAAAGCTTCCAGGTCCGTTCTGCATCACCGCGGCCCCCTCGGCCACCGCCCTTCGACACCGCACCTCCCCAAGACCCCCCGCAGGTCAGCGCGCTGCCATCCAGCACAGCCGCCATCCGTCGAGGCCGCGCCCTCCACGACGCCGCCCTCCAGAGCCGTGCGCGTGCTCGCCCCTCCGCATGGCGCTGCGTCTCCTCCTCCGCCTCGCCACCCGCCGCGCTCCTCGCCGCGTCGCGCGGCCTCCACCAGCCACCTTCGCGTGCAACCGCACCATCGAGCGGCATCGCCCGCGCACCTCTTCCGCGCGACGTGCAGCTCGCCGCCCCTCCCGCGCGAATCCGCAGCCTCCTTCTCCGCAGAAGCCTCAGCATGGCCACTAGAGCCCCGCGTGGCCGCCGCTCGGCATAGCCGCAGTGTGTCACCGCCTCCTCCGCAAGCCCGTGGCCGCTTCGCCACATGCCACCCCGTGCGCCGCCATCCGCGCAATCCAAAGCCTGCCGCCGCTCACGTCTCTTGGATGCCCTAACTTGGGGCTAAAGAGAAGGTCATTTATCATTTATTTTATTTCATGAAAATTGCACTTTCATCCTTGTCAGTTTCATTATTTGCAAAAGTGCCCTTAGGCACAATTGTCATTTTATTTCAATTCCTGTATTGCAAGGATAACCCTGTCTTTGAACGTTAATTTGGATAGTATTTTGCATCATTTTATTCAATCAAAAATAGCATTTTGTAGAGCAATTAATTCTTTATCTGTTGCCTATTTTTTGCATTTTTTGATTATTAGAGTATTTATTAAAAATCAAAGATTGAAAATCACATAAATTTTGCCCATTTAAGCTCTGAAATTCGCACAGACACATTTATCGCTCCAAAAATTATGAAAAAATTGCGAATCATGCCTCTAAGTGTTCTTTAATTACAGTCCAAATTTTGTTCAATTAGGAATTGTCTTTTGCATAAAATAAATTATATAGTGATTTCTGTAATTGATTTTTAATTAATTCCACGAATAAGATTTTTGAGAAACTTCAAATCTCTTGATTCCTTATTGAAATACCTATTTTAGATAAATCAATCTCTGGATAATTTAACTTTGTGGATTAATTAGAAATTAAATACCCACAGTCGCTCTATTTTCAGTAAAAATTTTATAAAAAAATCATAAAGTGTCAGAAAATTCCAAAAAAATTATGTAACTTTATTTCATCATGTTTTTCTTCCAGTAAATTTTTCATAATTTTTGCATATCCTTTGCACGAAAAATTGCATAAAAAAACCAAAAAAGTTTGCATTTTTCATTTGTGCATTTTAAATCCAAAAATTCCAAAAAAAATACATTTTGCATCAATCATTGAATTAGGTTTACTGAAAAAATACAATTTGGTCATTTTGGATTAATTTCATATTAAAATTAATGTTGGCTAAGTTGTTGATTTTCTTAATAACTTATTTCATTCATATATTGCATTTGGCATTTTTATTGCATAAAAAATACCAAAAAAAGAATCCTGCTTGGAAAACCACGATCTAATCCCTCTAACTTGACCCTGAGTTGTTCCTTTGCCTCCTTAAGTCGACCCTAGGGCTTGCCCAGGCTAAATAAACATAAAACCGTACTTTAATTCACTCGACGATTAATCGATCCGTGTGGTTAATTTGTGATCGACGCGGATCTATCCGACTGCAACGAAACCGTCAATACGACACATTAACAAGGGAAGGTCCGCGGTTCATCAAATGGCGTCGTTGCCGGGGATAAGGTTCGTGGTTCGTCAAATGGCGCCGTTGCCGGGGATAAGGTCCGCGGTTCGTCAAATGGCGCCGTTGCAGGGGAGGCAAACGGCTTAGGATCATTTTAGAAAATTAGATTTGTGTTTTCCATTCACTCGGGTAATCTGATCCCCGAACCACCTTGTAATTATACCATTTTTTCAAATTATTTTTTTGCATTAATTATTTTTCTCTCTCTTTATCTGACATTCTTATCTTTTTGTGCGAGGGTCCGGTGGACTTGGAGCGGCTTTCTTGAAGTCGACACATCTCGAAGTACATCAGAGGCCAACGATTCGTGGATCAAGTCAGTTGTTGAGACGCCAGAAAGATTTTTATTTTTTTGTAAAAAAGGGTCTGCATTTACAGTGGTTCCCGTTTGGGTTCTCGCATGTGTAAAGATAGTGGAACCGTGTCCCCGTGTGCTGTGTGGTTTGAATTGTAAATTAGGCTTGCACTAGAGGCTCCTCGAGCCACTCTAGGATTTGCTTGTGCTCACAAATTCTTAGGACCAAAAACCACTTAAAAGACGTACTTAGACCGCAGATCTAGTCAAATCAACATGTGCTTCACTCGCTAATAGAACTGCTTGTCTAGGAGCGGATTTTGTCGCTTGCATCTGCATATAGTGTAAAAAGTTCTCAATTCTATTTTGCATCCTGCATAAAAAGCGAAGGGATCACTGTAAGTATTCTCTACTCAGCATACACATCATCGATTTTTGTGCATCGGCTTTTCTCGATTTCCCCCTCTATTTTTCAAACTTAAATTAAAAGGAAATTGGGAAGGGACGATAGGTGTGTTGTGTGGTTGGACTAACAAAGTGATAACTTAACTTAAAACCAGGATTGCTAACATTATTGACCCAAAAAATAATAAAATTAGAAAATCTATTTGCGGGAGACTAATCCCCGACCTTGTTTTCAGGCTGAGTGAGGGTACTTGAGTGTGTGTGAACACCTTAAGGCAGAGTCCAAATCCCCGCCTTCCATATCACGTTCCGACTGATCCTAGCAAATATCACAAGTTGAATTATTCATGTTCATTGACTATTACCAAGTAGCCTCCACCTGTCTCAAGTAGATAGGGGCGAATTGCAGTACTTCGCGACAAGTTGCCAGTAACCCCCCGGAGTGAAGTTCTGACCTTGTCAGCCTCCGCCTGCTTGCAGGTAGATAGGGGCAGGTCTTTGAACCCATCAACTTGGGATAGGAGCGAAGAAAGGAAGGACCGACAATATCTTAGGCGACAGGTTAAACAAGGAAGACGCATCCGGCTTTGAGCCGACTTCCCTATATGTCGTGTAACCTTTGCTATCTTGTCTGATAAACTCACATTTAAAATCAACCAGATTAATTGGACTCGGTTTTAGGTCCTTCACCGTATTGAGTGTGAACTCGGGGTTTACTCTTGCGTTTGTCTTTGAGTCTGTCCGTGTGTGTTATCCTATGTAATTGCACGTTTTCTACCTCAATCTTCTTACATTCATTCTTTCCTCTTCAAGATGTCAGGATATGGGTCCCCATACCCTATGACCTCTGGTCAATTCTCCTCGACCATATACCGTTCATTTTCGCCTTCTCCTTCTTCCATGTATCCTCTGCCATCCACGGAAGACCCTTACCCGTGGTCGGTTCCACCTCAACCTGATTATGAAGTCAGAACTTCGACTGACTTATCCATTTCTTCGCATTTCTCACCTACTCCATATTCTAAAACTCTGGATCCACTTCCATCTTGGGCTAACTGTCCTTATTCTCGAGAGCTTGCAGGAATCAAAGAATCGAATGAAGAGCAAGCCACTGCTGAGACAGATGATTGGCAAAACTATATGCCCCCACATACTTCATTCTCACCTCAAGAAGGGACCAGACAACAATTTACATATACGCACCCCGACTTGACCTTAGGGCATAACATGGTCAATCGAACAACCTGAATGGAGAGGCCTGCACATCATGATTTTCCAGACTTGATTGACTTTAGTGATCAAACCTCCATTAACTAGCCTTCATTCGAAGAGCCTATACATTCACAAGATTTGACTCATGAGCTAGACTTATCAGTCTCCGTTTCATTATATGAGGCTCCGACCAATATTTTCCATTTGGATAGTCCATACTCGACCCAGCATTACATGCCAGAGTCTAGGTATGTTGAGTATGAGACCCCAATATCTCAGCAGTATCCTCCAATTGAGCAGAACTCTCCCATGATTTGTCATGAGAATTTTGTGGAGGATGACATCTCTAGACTTATTAAGAAAAATGAATCATTTGGTAAAGAGTTGAGAGATGTCATGGAAATATTGCACTCAATTTCTACCAGCCTGGTTATGAAAGTGGAGAAGGAAGTAAGTAGATCTGATGTTGAAAACCGAGCAAGCATTGAGGAACCCACACTGTTTGTACAGCTGGAGTTCATTCTATCTCCCTCTTCTACTAACCACCTACCCTCCAATCCAGAGTCTGATCATTCATCCATCAAAAACACCAAAAAAATTGAAAAACGAAAAATCCACATAAAAATTGAAAATGAAAAAGACCTAAAAAAATTGGATCCTACCCTAAGGGAAGCACTCGATGAAGAATTGATTTTCAAACTTCCCTTAATAAAGGCCATAGATCACTTCCCCGACCTCAAGAGATTTGTAAAGAGTAAATTGATGCCCAAGAGGTCGGGTACTAAGAGAACAAGAACTGAAAGACACATAGTGTCTATGACCACCTCCTTGGTGATGGGGAGAAAGACCAAGAGTCGCAAAGTGAAGCGGTTGCCCCGAGTTGAGTGTGAAATCAAAGACACCATCTTCAGCCATGCGAGAATCGATGATGACTCACCGATAAATATCCTCCCGACCTCTGTGTTTGACAAGCTCAAACTCAGGCCAATCAGAAAATCAAGAGAGATCGTTCAGCTAGTTGATCGATCAATCAAACGGGCGAGAGGAAACATTTTAGTCATCATTACTTTCCAAGGTGCTCTACTCTAGGTGGACTTCACGATCATTGACATCGAGCACCAAGGAGAGTTTTCCCAGTCTCCGATTATTCTCGGGAAGCCGTTCTTAGCCTTGGCTAAGGCGATTATTAATTGCGAGACTCGGGAGATCGATTTTTCAGCATTGGGAGCACTCCGACCTCACCCATTCTTTGATGCACTTTACTCTAAGGTGACCCGCATATCCGCTGACAGTTGTGACCATCGAGGGGTAGATGAGTCCCACCTCTCTGCTACACCTGAGAGACCGACTATCCAGACGACCGTTGGTTCTGAGACTCCCCACACATTCACTTCATCAACTGCTTGCACCACCACCGTGACAACTTCTAAGGAGGACTCACGACCAGAAGCTATCATTAAGTCAGACATGACCTTTGTTGATTGCCTTGACCATTTTGATAATCCGACACAAGAGCCCAATAATGCCAAGCCAACTGAGACCACTAAAACCTTCCCGAGACATGTGCTGACCCTTCAGGAATATTATAATATATATGGTGACTCGTCTGATGGGGAACCCATGGTCAGCACCACACCATGTCCTGGACCTTCAAAGGAAACAACCAAGACTAAATTGATTTCACCTAAAAACACAGTTGCTCCCTCTTCTAGTCGGCTATCTAGTGAGAGCAAGTCGAAAATTGATTCCTCGAGGTGTTCTCCCGAACCTCTCAAGGCACGTCACTCTCATCTCCCTATCAATGATTCAGGTTCTAGAAAACCGGCTAAGAAAGTTTCCTTCAACACACCGGAGAAGGAATTTTCTGAGGAGTCCACCTGGTCCGGATAAGGTGATTTATATGAGTGAGCTCAGTTCGGTTGTTCTCAAGCCTTATCTAAGCAAGCAGCCGTGTGTCGACCCTCGTTGGACGATCCCTACACCTCACTATTATTTATCTGAGGATGATTCTGACATCGACACATATGTATATTATCCACCTCCTCGCGCCCGCAAGAAGGTTCGTCACAAACCTTCTTAATCCTTGTATATTCTCACTCTTTCTTGTATATACTTTCTCTCCCTCCCTTCCCTAGTGATTCGAATCACTCTCCCCGACTCCATATAATTTCATTTTGTAACTATACTTAGGATAACCAGATCCTAAGTATAGGGGGGAGAGTGACTCGCATCTATTCACTGTACATCCTCCAGATCACATCGATTCTCATACTCATTCCTGTCCTATACTTAGGCTGACCAGAGCCTAAGTATAGGGGGGACCGATGCCCGCCATGTATATACTCATCCATTTCCCCTCTTGCCCTCATCCACCCCATTTTTGATCTTCTTCTACACTTAAGCTGCCATAGAATAAGTATAGGGGGCGGAGCGACTTCTATACATTTTGTGATTTTAGCTCTCATACGCTTAGCACGAGTCATGTCTTTTTCCTCGCTTTTCGTGGTCTGAGGACATAGCACACGCTAAGTATAGGGGGCATGTATATATTACATATGTACTTTACCCATAGCTCATACTTTCACGTATTTTCACGTTTTTTTGTATATATTATGCAATAATTACGGGGTGGGTAAAAATTGAAAAAAAATCTGTATAATCTCGTACTATATGTATAATACTTGTATAAAAAATTGTAAAATTCTTGTAAACCATACTTTTGTAAAATTTGTTGTAAAATAGGATCTATACCAAAATAAAAAAACTTGTATACTATGTATATTATTACAAACTAAAATTTGTTGTACAAATTGCTGTATCATAGAAAATAAAATTAAAATGTCAAGAATAAAGTCTTCTTATTTACTCTTGCATCCTTGCATAAAAAAATCTTGCATCTCATTCATAGCATGTCATCTGCACCTCTCATCTGCATATCTTGCATATGCAAGGTGAAAAGCTAGTGGGTTCTAAACCAAGTTATGAGTAGATATTGAGGATGGACTTGATTTGACCGTAATCCACCTAATTTTAGAGGAACCTTATAGGAACGGGAGTTAAGATTTCTCAGGTCAAGTGACTTAATTCTTTGAGTCCACAAGTCTATGTTCACATGTCATCTTGATTAGTCTAAGTAGAATATCTCGTGCACACGCATGATTCTTTTAGACAGTGACCTAACTTGGACAAGCACAATGCACATAGCTCTTCATTGATGGGGTGGTGAGGAAGTAGAATCCTTTAGCTTGGAGTAGCATACGGGTGGAAACACCCGTCCTCCTCTAGGGAGGGAAGTGCATCTCAACCTAGTCTGGTGGTGTTGAAGTCTGAGGACAGGACGCTGTGGGTTGCAATAATGATTCAAAAGAGGGATAGTCTACTGGCCCAAGAGGAAAAACTCCTGATGTACATGATGCACCTTGTATATAGTTCAAAAAAAGAAAAAAAGAAAAAAATGCAAAAATTCCAAAAAAATCAGACAGGTCCAAGTGAAAACAAAATACCTGTCGGAGTATGTATATTAGCAAGAAGTCTGCAGCTGGATGACTTGGCTACACTGGACAGGCATCCTGGGATAGGTAGCTACACTGGCTACCGTCCATTCTTTTCTCTACCCCCTCCTCTTGAGCTGGTCGCACTTGAACTTAGAAGGGAATACCCCGCTCCTCGAGGAAAGAGTTACTAGACCGGGTTATTTGAGTTACCTTGTTAGAGGAGGCTGGTTCTGAGCCATTTCTGATGTGGAGAGCTATTTTACACTTACACAGTACAAGTAAGAATCATAGTCATCAGAAATTTACGTTTGAGGATTTGTTCTGACCTGACTGTTGAGGCGTCTTGAATAGAAGACTTGTGGAACTTGAATTCTGTTAGGTCTTAAATTCATATCCCAATAAGGTTCCGCCACACAATTAATCCAAAGTTCGAGTCAAGCTCCATTTTCAACTTTTGTTCATGACCTTGGTATGGAACCCAATCTCATTTCACTCTTGCATTTCATTTTAGTTACTCGGGGATGAGCAAGGTTTAAGTATAGGGGGTTGATGAATCTGTGATTCATCACTCTAAAAGTTGAAAATAGAGCTTTGTTCCCAAGTAATTAGCTGCATATTTCCCCTTATCACGCATAATTAGCATTCATGCATGCAAGCATACTATCTGCATTTTAGCATTCACATCTGCATTAAATGAGAAGCCAAATTCACTTGAAATGATTAATATGTATATTAGCTAAAAATACCTTATTTGTATATATTTTATACTAACTCCAAAACCAATAAAATCAACTCCATAGTGTATATATTACTAACACTAATCAAATAAAAATATCAAAAAAATACTAACTTGTAAAATTACCCAATAAAACCCCAATCCAAGTTTGAAGCTAGGAACCTTAAAATGCACATATCTCGCTCATATTACCTTCGAATTAGGTCTACTCACTTTGAAAGTAATATACATTCAAAGACCTTCGAAACAAGACCAATTTCGTTAAAATCGGAGCTCGTATGCAAAACTTGGGTTTTGGCCCCTTTTGTATATTGTACATATTGACGGTTTTACCCCTGTATTTTATCCTTTTATTTTCTTCACTATTAAAAATACAAAAAATAGAGTTGTAAATATTCCTCTCATATTTTTTCTAACTTCATTTTGATTTTTCTCTCTTTCAAAAATGACAAAAAAATTACAAAAGATAAAATGCGGTATTTTATACATATAAGGTACCACAAAAAAATACATTTTCTACAGATGATTTCCTTTGATTTTCAACCCTTCACAAAAGTTGTAGATCTCATCGAGACGAGCAACTTCCGTGTTGACGACTTTTTGATTTTATCCTTTTTGTTATTTCTTTTTTATTTTTCTTTACATTTAATTTTTGAATTTTCTAGGAGCGACATGTGGCAGCTCCTAGAGCCGCCACATGTCACCCCAATTTTTTATTTTCAGATTTATTTTTTTATTATTTTCGGATTTTATTATTTTATTATTAATATTTTAATTATTGTTATTTTTAGTAGCTTACTTATTTTACTTATATTATATTATTTTTTTATTCCCCTTTTACCTCTTCTCCTTTACTTGTCTCCCACTCCATGCCACATCTTCTCCACTTTCTCCACCACTCCATTCTCTCCAACTTCCCTCTCCTCTTCCTTTATATTCCCATCCCCTCCTCCATTTTCCATCATCCGCCATTCCGTGTTCGAACGAAAAGAGAGCGAGCTTGGAGTGTTCCCGTCGGTGACAGCGACCTAACATCATCCTCGAGCAACGACCTCTCCACGGCGAGATCCGAGGTGGTATTAACCACTTCATCGCAATCATCCTTCGCAGGAAGCTGCTCAAGCTTCGGAAGCCGCCATCTCCTTGAAGAGACGATCATCGGAGTCGAAGTTTATCTCCTCCCCCACAGGTGACAACATCCTCCCATCACAGGTAAATTACTCTATCTTTCCTTGTCAATTTTTTTATCTAACAAATTTTCCTTTCCTTGTTGATTCACATCGTATCATACATAAAAAATCACAATCCTCATCACCCCTTTTGCATTTTATTTTCGTTCATTACATTCTATTTTCAATTTACATTAAGAAAATTACAAAAAAATTATAAAAAAAACAAAAAAGCTTACAGGTCTGTTCTGCATCACCGCGGCCCCCTCGGCCACCGCCCGTCGACACCGCACCTCCCCAGGACCCCTCGCAGGTCCGCGCGCTGCCATCCAGCACACTCGCCGTCCGTCGAGGCCGTGCCCCTCCACGGCGCCGCCCTCCAGAGCCGTGCGCGCTCGCCCCTCTGCGTGGCGTGGCATCTCCTCCTCCGCCTCGCCGCCCGCCGCGCTCCTCGCCGTGTCGTGTGGCCTCTACCAGCCACCTTCGCGTGCAACCTTGCCATCGAGCGACGCCGCCCGCGCACCTCCTCCGCGCGGCGCGCAGCTCGCCGCCCCTCCCGCGCGAATCCGCCGCCTCCTCCTCCGCAGAAGTCTCAACACGACCACTAGAGCCCCGTGTGGCCGCCGCTCGGCATAGCCGCAGTGCGCCACCGCCTCCTCCGCAAGCACGTAGCTGCTCCGCCACGCGCTGCCCCGTGCGCTGCCATCCGCACCATCCAATGCCCGTCGCCGCTCACGTCTCTTAGATGCCCTAACTTGGGGCTAAAGAGAAGGTCATTTCTCATTTATTTTATTTCATGAAAATTGAACTTTCATCCTTGTCAGATTCATTATTTGCAAAAGTGCCCTTAGGCACAATTGTCACTTTTATTTCAATTCCTATATTGCAAGGATAACCCTGTCTTTGAACGTTAATTTGGATAGTATTTTTGCATCATTTTATTCAATCAAAAATAGCATTTTGTAGAGCACTAATTCTTAATCTCTTGGCTATTTATTTGCATTTTTTGATTATCAGAGTATTTATTAAAAATCAAAGATCGAAAATCACATATATTTTGTCCATTTAAGCTCTGAAATTCGCACAGACACATTTATTGCTCAAAAATTATGAAAAAATTGTGAATGATGCCTCTTAATGTTCTTTAATTACAATCCAAATTTCATTCAATTAGGAATTGTCTTTTGCATAAAATAAATTATAGAGTGATTTCTGTAATTGATTTTTAATTAATTCCACAAATAAGATTTTTGAGAAATTTCAAATCTCCTGGATTCTTTATTGAATTGCCTATTTGAGATAAATCAATCTCTGGATAATTTAACTTTGTGGATTAATTAGAAATTAAATACCCACAGTCGCTCTGTTTTCAGTAAAAAAATTCATAAAAAAATCATAAAGTGTCAGAAAATTCAAAAAAGATTAGTGTAACTTCATTTCATCATGTTTATCTTTTAGTAAATTTTTCATAATTTTTGCATATCCTTTGCACGAAAAATTGCATAAAAACCCTAAAAAAGTTTACAATTTCATTTGTGCATTTAATCCAAAAATTCCAAAAAAATACATTTTGCATTAATCATTGAATTAGGTTTACAGGAAAAATGCAATTTGGTCATTTTAGATTAATTTCACATTAAAATTAAATTTGGCTAAGTTGTTGATTTTCTTAATAACTTAGTTCATTCATATATTACATTTGGCATTTTTATTGCATAAAAAATACCAAAAAAAGAATCCCGCTTGGAAAACCACGATCTAATCCCTCTAATTTGACCCCGAATTGTTCCTTTGCCTCCTTGAGTCGACCCTGGGGCTTGCACAGGCTAAATAAACGTAAAACCACGCGTTAATTCATTCGACGATTAATCGATCCATGCGGTTAATTTTTGATCGACGTGGATCTATCCGATTGCAACGAAATCGTCAATACGACACATTAACAAGGGTAGGTCCGCAGCTTGTCACATAGATATAGGTTTTCAAAACATTTTATAAATGATTTTCAAAACATTATCAATTCTTATTTTCACAAACCATGTAAAACACTTGAAAACCATGTCAAGTATGTTTGTAGTATTCAAAAATCATTTCAAAATAATTATACAAAACATGATTCAAAAATGTGGCATGATATCCATAACCCTAGGAGTTTGAAAAATTGAAAATTATGAGTTATGGCTAGAGTATATATGTAATATATACAGTAGACCCCCCTACACTTAGTTTTCGTTATGTCCTCATAGCACAAAGTGATATGAATCCATAGCTTAACTAAGCATAAATTAATCTACAAGAGCTGAGTCGAGAATAAGACAAGTGTAAAAATGAGTCAAAATGAATATACAAGAATGGTTCCCCCTATACTTAGTACTAGAAGACCTAAGTAAAGATATAAAGATAAATACATAGGAGGAACCGGAGCACAGGAAGTGGTGAGGAAAAATCCCCCCCATACTTAGGCTGAGAATAGCCTAAATGTAGGTCGGATAATGAATAAGAGGTGAATTGAATATACAAGTGGAAAATCAGTATGAATCTTCTAAAACTGGATTTGTTGATGTGAATCTGCCATGATGATCATGCCTTTTCTGAGAAATTGGAAACTGAGTCGATAGGCACGAAGTCAATCAGTTTGACGAGAGTTAACCTTTCTTTGGATTCCACAAAAAGCTTAAGTAACTTCCTGTTAACCAGAAAGGAATGTGCATTCTCTGAAAGCTCTGAAATTTATATACTACCATTCTCATGCACTCCCTTACAATATAAGGACTCGTCCACTTTGACTTTAGTTTCCCATGGAAAACCCTTAACTTTCATTAAACAACCATACATTTTGTCCAGGGACAAAGTTCTTGCATCTAATATGCACATCGTGCCACTTCTTAACTTTGTTCTTATAGATCATGTGTTGTTGTATGCTCGGTTGCAGATTTCCACTAGTTCATTTAAGTTGAGATCTCTATATAACTTCCCTAAGTGACAATTCTGGTTTATCTTCTTAATTACCCATTCAGATTTGTGTACTAACTCAGCGGGCAAATGACATGGTTTGCCATACATCATTTAGAAAGGTGAAGTGCCAAGAGGTGTTTTGTAAGTTGTTTTGTAAGCCCACATTATTTGGTCCAACAACTGAGACCAGTTCTTCCTATCTGGACGGACTAACTTTTGAAGAATACTCTTCACCTCCCTATTTGAAACCTCTGCCATACCGTTTGATTGAGGGTGATAAGGACTAGTTATTCTATGCTCAAATCCACAGTGCTTTGATAAAGATTTCATCATTCCATTCACAAAAATGGATGCTCCATCAGATATCAAAACTTTAGGTACCCAGAACTGTGAGATAATATGATCCTTGAGAAACTTGCAAACAGTCCTACCATCTGTGGTTCGGGTTGGGATAGCCTCCATCCATCTGGATAAGTAATCAACCGCTAACAACAAAACGTTGGCTATTAGGGAAAGGATCCATGTAATCTATACCCTAAGCATCAAAAACATCACACAAGATCACAGTCTGCATGGGCATCTCATCTATAGAACCAACAGTGTGAAAACCTGAATTTTTTTTAAAAAATCTGGAGTATTTTTGACATCTAAAAAATTCAAATAATCACACCATTACGTAGATCTCGTCGAGATCTTTCCAACGAGCCCAAGACTACCTAATTCCGATATTCCTAGCTCAAGTTATCGTTGTTTTAAGAACCATAGTCGGGACCCATATATGGATCTGAACCGGATCCGAATCGAGATCCAAATTCACCTCTCCTTCTATAAATAGGAGATGGTAGGCTGCTCTCTAAAAGCTCTAGCCACCAACATCCTTCCCTTTCTTTGGAGCACCACCATCTTGATCGATTTCATCATTGAAAGGCCGCCGTCGACATCGGAGAAGGAGCTCCGATCGAAGATCCGCGACCACCACCACGTAGGAAAACTCGAAGTCAACTTCGTACACGCATTCGCGCTACGATCGAGAGACGGAAATATCATTTCCGTGTGAGAGGAGATCCCGAGAGAACATCCTCGGAGGTAACGATGTTATACCTTCCTCTTGCTGTTGGTTTCATACGACTTTTGTACACATGCTTGAACATGCTTAGAGCCTTAGTTGTGCTTATGATACGATTCATATATTAGTAATAAAGTTCTATATCCTTATCGTCATGGTATACATGATTATTGTCCCTTGCTTAAGATGTTTCATTGAACCTTAGGTATCCTTTTATCGTTACTGGTTTATGATTTTCTACGTCCTTTCAAATTGTGATGCATGGATTGGTGCGGTATTCATATTATGGTTCATGTAGGATGGCTGAGATTTTACCGGTTCATCATTCGTAGATATCATCTTTTAAGTCCCTTGATTTGTGAAATGACTATTGAAAAGGATTGAGAATGAAATACCCGAATAGAATTAGTATCTATTTTATTTACTTTCGCAATATCCGTTTTGTCCTAACTACAATAAACAATAGACTTATTCTCTTTTCATCTATAACAAGAAAGTAGTGGATAATTTTTTTGATATTTGTGGTCGTTCTGGAAACTCGTATCCCTGTCGTTTTTTTCTGGTTGGTTTTGAATCATTGGAATATGATGGGTTAAGGCTGGAATTAGATTAGTGAAATTATTATCATATAACGTGACCTGCCACTTACGTTACTTCAAATTATTAGGTTCCATTGATATGTAGAACTTATTAAGTGTAAAAGCATATGAATTACTTGAGGCATATCCATTAACTAACCTCATTAAAATGTATGAGGTGAATGCCACACTTATCACCAGGCATGGGAGCCGTTAGTGGCATTTCATTTGACGTTAGATTTTCTTACTAAAGATAAATCCCCTATTTAGATACTCCTAAATGATTAACTTGCGGTTCAATCTTAATGATATCTAACGTCAAATTGTATCCTACATTGTAATGACTTTTGCACAGAACTGAACATAGAAAGTCATGACACGTAGCCCATAACTTTACATGTTTTCCATCCACTGCAAATAATTGACATTTAAAGTATCCACCAAATTTTATTTGTCATGAATTTTTTTTAGATACATTCTAAATAGCAAGGGTTGTTGAAATACTCTGAATTAGAAGTTTGTATATATACATATATTGGTGAAATGTATGACGGATTATTATGGGTTAGTTACATAAAAAAATCATACTCATGATTTGAGAAGGATGAAGTATTTTTTTTACATAATATGTGATTATTTTACAATTAATCTCCTGTGGATCGAGACTATTTCATAACGTCTCTTTTAATGGATTGCCCACAACTTAGATGCATATGCGTATATAGACAACATCAGTGTAGAAAGTAGTGAGGTAAAGCTAAGCTAAAGACAATTATAATTGACGATCCTCAACTCAAATAATTCAAACAACTCCATAGGTCACTAACATTGATTACATTCATTGTGGTTATCATTCATGAGTAAGATTTGTTCTAAACATGTAGATGGAGTTAGAGGCCTCAAAGAATGGGTATGCACCCTTAGGTTCCGGTTAGATGCCATGAAGGCCACGACCCCAACGGACGAGCTGGGTGACGTTGCACCTAGCAGCCCGGTTGTATCCGGAGTCGCTCGACGGATTTGGCAGGCGGCAACGGTTGGCGTTTTTGGTTTCGCACTTATACACAATATTAGGACTCCGAGTAGAATTAGGTGTGGCCGCATCAAATTCTATTTAGAGTAATATTATTGTGAGAGGTGTTCCGGGATATGGTTTGAAGTTGGAGAATTTGAGGTTGAAATACTTGGAGGTTTTTCCAAGATGACAAATAAGTTCCCGCGTAGCGGAGGCCTGCGAGTCGCGTACTTGCGTGTGCTAAAATAATATGAGAAGGGATAAATAATTTATGATCGGAGGCTAGATATTGTATATCATTGTGGGCTCTAACCAACTTGTCAAAATATCAATGATCATTGTGTTAGAACTTAATCGATTATTTTTTTTATAAAAATCAATGTGATGGAATGTGATTCTAAATGACTTGGCGTTCTTTCTGAATTGTTTCAATACATACATATTCCATTAAATAAAATTGGGTATACATTCTTTTCTTACCCCTACTTTAGTCGTTATAATATTTGTCTCGTTACTGGGCAATTGCTCATAACGTTACCCTCGTGTGAATCCAACAGGTGTACCTGAGCAACAACCGCCACAGTAGCGCTCTTTTGAGAAGATCAGACTTTTCTTCGTCATATTTGCATCAGACAGGGTGCGTCCTGTTTAGAGTAATTTATTTACTTCCTCTTTATTCTATGTTATTACTGAGAGACATTGTAGTGAGATATGTGGGGAGTTTTTCTACAAAGTTTGAGATTTTCTAATGTACCTCATATCACGGGCATGGACTTGATGAGTATAGATGAGAATGGATGTTGCATTTTCTTTCTATTTCATATTATTCTCATGTTGTTATTTATTTTTCAAATATTAATCTAATATGCATAAGATGGTTTGCTGAGTATCGTATATCATGGGCGTATATGGACCGTAGATCCGACGCTCCCGTCTCGTCGATTTCGGTAGTCGGAGGGGCGGGGCATCACAAACAGTCCCTCCCATCCTGTGGCAAACAGGACACGACCGTACAAAATCTGCAGCATCTCTAAACAAGGTTGGCCAAAAGAAACCACATTGTAACATCTTGTGAGCGATTCTTTTTCCGAAATGGTGTCCTCCAACTTCAAATGAATGACAATACATGAGGGCACTCTGGTATCCCTCTTGATGAATACACCTTCTCCAGATACAATTTGTTCCTTCAAAGAAAAGGAACAGATCCTCTCAATGGTATTTCCTTGAATCTAACTTGAGTCGGTCTATACTGCTCCTAGTCCAACCATGGGGAACTTGCTTGGAGATAAGGAAGTTCACAATATTGGCATACCATGGAATTGAGTCAATAATGCAAATAGACTTATCCAGAAAGGTCTATCGAATAGGCTCAATATCAGGGGAATCATTTATTTCAATCCTCGAAAGATAATCAACCACTACATTTTTAACCCCAGGTTTATCCTTAATTGTCAAATCAAATTCCTGGAGTAACAATATCCACTTAAGAAGACGCATCTTTGTGTCCTTCTTTTCTATGAGATACCTAATGGTTGAATGATTGGTATATAATGTCACTTTAGAGCCTAAAATTACAGACCTAAACTTCTCTAAAGCCCAAACTACAGCAAGCATCTCTTTTTCGATCACTGTATAATTTTTATCTGTGTTGGATCTAATACTTTGCTTACATAGTGAATTTCAAATGGAATCTGATCTCGTTGTTGTCCAAACATGACCCCTATAACAGAATCTGAAGCATCAATCCTGATCTCAAAGGGAAGAGACCAATTAGGATCCTGCAGAATCGGCAAGTCGCAAATCTTTTTCTTAAGGAGCTCAAAGGCCTAAAAACACTTGTGATCTACAAAAAAACTAGGTGTCTTTTCCTAAGAGCTTGGTCAGGGATCAGGCAATCCTTGAAAAATCATGAATAAATCGTCTATAGAATTTGACATGCCTCAGAAAGGACCTTACTGACTTGATGTTGGTTGGTGGATCAAGTTTCTTGATCGCATCCACCTTGGCAGGGTCAACCTTCATTCCCTTCTTGGAGATGACGTGTCCCAACACAATACCCTCCTTAATCATGAAATGACTTTTTTCTCAGAAGAGTACCAGATTCACTTCTCTACACCTCTGAAGTACTCGGTCCAAGTGCGCTAAACAAGAATCAAATGAATCACCATAGATCGAGAAATCATCCATGAAGGCCTCTAGGAAATCCCCAACCATTTTGGGAAACAAGGCAATCATGCATCTCTGAAATGTACCAGGGACGTTGCACAGACCAAAATGCATGCATCTGAATGCGTATGTGTCGAAGGAACATGTAAAAGTGGTCGTTTCCTGGTCCTCGAGGGCGATGGCTACTTGATTGTAACTAGAGTACCCGTCAAGAAAATAAAGAACTTTTTCCTTTCTAGTCTCTCCAAAATCTGATCAATAAAACGTAGGGGAAAGTGATCTTTCTTAGTCGTGACATTTAGATGCATGTAATCGTCACATACGCGCCACGACGTAGGTACTCATGTCACAATATCAACTCCCTCCTCATTGGTGACCATATGAATTCCCAACTTCTTCGGGACAACATGTAAAGGTGCCACCCATTTGGAGTCAGAGTTTGGGTAAATAAAACCCGCTCCACACCATTTCTCTATTTCTTTCTTTACTACTTTCTGAAGATTTGGATTCAGACTCCTCTAGAATTCACGGGAAGGTTTTACATTATCCTAAACAAAAATGTGGTGTGAACAGAGTGTGGGGTTTATACCCACGAGATCCGACACAGTCCATCCTATAGACTTACGGTTCTTCTCTAACACTTATAACAAAATAGCTTCCTGTTCTACACTCAACCTAGAACTAATGATGATAGGAAACTTACTCTTTGGACCCGTAAGGAAGGAGGACTTGAGTGTAGGAGGTAATGGCTTCAACTCTATCGAAGATGAATCATAAGGCACATCGGGCTGAACTATCACTAAATTTGAATCTGTGTTGTGTAGTGGACATGAATCTTCTGTAGTGTTGTCCACTAACATTGAAGAATAAGGAGTCGGATTGCTAAATAAAGACAGTAATTCGGCCAAAACCACGTCCGACTCATCATCTAATTCCCTTGATTGTTCCAAAGGAGGAGGAACTGACAAGTCCAAAGAGACTTCTAAGTCATCAAGAGAGTAGGGTGATGCATAACTCAAGAACGCTGACAATTTATCCATAACTGCTCCGTGTACACTGTCTTCTCCATATGAGAGTATTTCATTATGTTCTATTGGGTTTTGTGCCCATATCCTAACTGTGTTAATCACATCGCAATCTACCTCTGAAGGGGAAGAGAAATCTATGTTGGATTCTGAATCAGGTCACCGCCATTTTGTTTGCTTCATCTTTAGTAGTCCCACTTTTCCTTTTGGAGAATAGAACATCATCATCCCATCTGATAATCAAATGAAGCACCAATGGTCCTAAGGAAAGGCTGCCCAAGGATAATATGTGAATCTCTCCAATGATAGGGGATATCCATATCAAGTATAGTAAAATCCACATTATAGTCTTGTCCCTCTATCGAGATAATGACATTTTTGACCTCACCCTTAGACTTTTTCATTGATTTATCCGCAAACTGAAGTAATGCTCTAGATTTACGTAAAGGTCCCAATTTCAATTTCACATATAAGGAAAAAGGCAATAAGTTGATCAAAGAACCATTATGTAAGAGAGTGCGTGCAAACGCTACGTCATCAATATGACTCACAACATAATGTGCACCTAAATATCTCTTCTTCTGTGGTAATTTATGATTCTTGAGACAAAATCTTGTGGCAACCGATAAAACATGGTCTTGACGTAGCTATTCGGTTTCTTCCTGCTAACTCTGTTAGATGTGCATCTCACCTTCAAGTATTTTTGGATTGTAGGATGATTGGCCACATATCCATCAATGACACTTTAACCATGATATTATCTCTACAGAATCGTGCCATTTTAGGATCATCTTTCTGAATCTTAGTAATGATGTGTTTTCCTGCCGTAAGAGCACGAGGGAAAGGGATAGGCAAAGAATGATGTGAAGACTCAGAATCATAAACTGAAACATGTTCTTTATTATTTAAAGAAACTAAGTTTTCACATATGAATCTTTTATAATTAGAATAGCAACTAAATTATCTACTATAGGATTGGGAATGCCTGCTGAATGAGCATTCTCCTTATCCGAAGGTACAGGATCCTTCATAGATTTTGAATCTGATGTGTGCTGCTCCATTCTTGTTCGTCACCTTAATTTCCTCTTTGAAGATTCTACTCTACGGTGATCCTTTTAAAGATGCCTAGTGTCATCATCCTCTGATGTCTCCTTAGGTTGAGCCTCAACGTCGGTCCTTTCCATTTCCCTTTCCCGATCAGGCACGACCACGATCCGTCCGCTCTTGAGAGACATATGATTAACATAATCAAACGAAAATATCCCGTGCCCAATTTTATGAAAATCTGAGTAGTATACTTAATCAAGTTATTCCTGTTGAGATATGTTCAGACTATTAGGATTAGCCTGAACTTGGGCAGAAATGGATGTAGTAGGAGCACTGCGCTCATCGTGTAAGCGTGATAAACAGTTAAGGTCAGCCCTCAAATCCTGCACTTCGTTCCTGTAGGAACACAACTCCTCTAAAATCTGACGTTGAAAATCCGTGGGACCAGAACATGATTGGTGCGGCTGTGAAGAAGAAAAGGAAGAACGTGAAGACTGGCCCTGATGACCATAAGACTACTATTGTGGATGGGTATGATGTTGAGTATTCGGTCCCTTTTGGCCCAACTGGCATGCCTGCTGAGGTCCATACTGCTACTGTTGCATTGGTGCATGATATGGAACGGATCTAGAGCTCTATGGTGCTAGAAGAGGTGTAGGAGTAAATGATGTGTTATTGAAAGTCTGGGGACGCTGGTATGAGAAGCGATTCCCAGAATTCTAGCAGGATCAAGCATGTACCACATGACATTTACTTCCCACACTTGGGAAGGCTCCTCGATGACTATATCCACAGACGATGGTTGTTGTTGACAAGAATGGGTTAAAGGCTGGTCCTCTACCCATGGTTGCGGTGGCCCTGATATCTGTTGCTCCTGAATATGATCAACACGATAAACTGGAGCAGTGGATGCAGTCACGACATATACCCTCATCTTAGATACCTTATGAGAAAGCGTTGCCATATGTTTAGGCAGTCTGGATACGTTGTTGTTTAACTCGTTCATACGCCTATCGATCCTCTCAACTACTATAAGTTTATATACTATAAGTCCCATGTTAAAAGGATCAAATGTAGCCTTCATTCCCCCACTGGATTGGAATGGATTGGGGGTTTGTAACTGAGCTCGACTAGAGGTTTGTGCCCTACTTGTCTCAGCTAATCATTCGAACAGTTTCAGACAGTGTCTGCACCTCTTGATGTATAGCTGCCTCCACAAGCAACACTAACCAAACCCTGCACCTTATGGTTTAAACTGCTACATAAAGACTGAACCAAGATGGTAGGCTCTAAATCATGGCAATGACATTTCTGCAAGAGGTCCTTAAATCTCTTCCATGAGTCACAGAAAGCTTCATTGGGAAGTTGGGAGAAACTCGAGATGCATGAACGCATCAAGTTGGTTCTAATCAAAGGGTGGAACTTCTTCAAGAAGAGGTCCTTGATCTGCACAAAGGTAGTTATGATTACCCCTAGGTTCTTCATCTAGTAATATGCATTATCCTTCAAGACAAAAGGAAGAGCTTTGAGCTTAATGTAGTTTTGACTAACCCTAGGAAGTCTAAGATTAGAGAAGATCAACTCAAAGTCCCTAAGGAATGCATAAATGGTTCCTCGTGTGCATTTCCATGAAAATGTGGCAGCAAGATAAGGAGTTGTTGCTTCAACTCAGATTCAACTTCAGATTCAACTGAGGTCAACTAATTAGTCATCTGAAATCACCTAGGGTTATATGTCACGCCCATTGGTGCATCTCTACCCAATTGTAGGCCTAATTGAGCTCTCATCATTGCTTGATTTTGTTTTGATTCTGCCAATCTAGCCAATACAACATGCATTGGGTCTTCTCCCTCTTCCTCCTCTCCATTTCCATTCTATTTTTAGGAGACATCTTTAATGTGTTTTCATCACCTTCATAAAACAAAGGGTCTACGTGAGATCTAGATGATGATAATGAAATCAAATTGATTTCACTAAGGCAATGGTCTTCCTCGGTGAGTAAGAAGAGAAGGGATCGGTTGAGATGTAACCACCCCAAAGGAAGGAATCATGATACACCAGCTCGGAAAAAGGGTTGTTTCCAAACTGGGATAGTCCAGTTAAAGAAGGGGAAGAAGGGAACTGGACTGGTGATGATGCGATATTTGGGTGGTTCAACGACAAGCTCACAAAATCCGAGCAAATATTCGACCAATTATCCATTTTCGAAGTTCAAGAGATAGGAAATTGGAGCATGCTCGATACACAAAAGAATCTAGTTCTATTGGGCACTTGAATGTACAGAGTTACTCACACAAATCAATCAATACTAACCCTTGTGAATTCACCAACGCAAGTAAAGGTCGAGATGATAGCCTTTTATCTTTTCAATTTTTTATTGGTGATCAAATACAAATATTGTCAAAGTTAAGAGTTGTAAAGTGCCTAAATTTACTTACAAACTATCCTGATTCCTATGACTAGTTGCATTCACTATCAACCAGTATTGAATACGTCAGACCGTCTAAATACAAGTACCTGTTTACTTGAGGACCAGACCTTACATGATGTCCTCTAAACCTTCCACTCTGCTAAGGAAATATGGATCGTTTATCAGTTACCCGCATTTCCTCACTGAGAAGCAGCTAATCATTTTTAGAACCAGTAGCTTATAAGAAAATTCATGGCTTGGCTCTATCCTAATATCGTCCCTCTCTCACTTGATAAGTACTTGCAAACAAATGAGGGTTTTATGCACCCGTAAAATAAGGTTGCTTTTATTCCAATTTAGTTTAGTCAACTTACATCAATTCAGTCCTGATTTTAAGAGTTTTGGTTATCGCTTGAATTTAAGTGACCACAAACATCATCTAACGTACAATCCCTTTTCCTTTATCCTTAAGTTGGTGAAAATTAAGGACGAAAGTAAAAATGAAATGCAATCGAAAATCAATGATGCATGTAGTCGTTAGAGATACTTACAGTGCTTCCCAGTACTCTCCATGTGGATGCAGAACAGAATTTTTAAATCTAACTATATGATGCAAATCGAGAAAGTCGAACCTAAGCAACAGTTCTATTAGTGGTGAAGAATCCAATTAATTTGACTAAGTAGAACATATGCTACGTGCATCTTTGAATCTCCTAGGTTTTTTGCAATTGTGAATCTTATGAGATTTGTGTAGTGTGTCCTAAATTACAAAATAAATCAAGCAAAGATGACTTACGATCTTTCTATTTGGCGTAAACCATTGATCAAAAACATTACTCAAGCCGAGAACTACTCTCGACACAACCACACACAAGAATAAATAAAGTTAAACATGTCTGCTTAATACACATGAGATCTCAATTGAGAACTGTTGTAATTAGGAAATTAATTACAATAAAAATAAATTTTATTTAAGCTAAATAATCTCTCAACTAATTTAATTGTCTTGTGGACTCTCCAGCAAGTAGCTCCAAGCTCTTTGCCTCCGCGATACTCTAGAAATTGTTTATTCCTCGAGCCTACAACAAAACAATATGATTATATTAGAAAATTCTAAGGAGATTGAAACACTTAATTAAAAACAAATCACAAAGCAAATACGAAGACAATAATAATTCAAACAAGCTCAAAAATATTTATACCAAAAAATTATTAAATAATTTTTTGACACTAACAATAATTACAAAATGTGTCACGTCCCCAGCAATGCAGCCATCTGCTAAAGCGCTAATGCATAAGTTAATTTGGATCCATTGTAGCACCGGCATTTAGCGTATCATACAAAACCAAATGAATGATCTCTATAAAGAGGATTCAGGTTTAATTTTTAACCTGAGAAGTCTAGGGTCGAACACAAGGAAGCGAGCTATTTGGTAATTGAATTTAGGTGTCAAATATTTAATGTAGCAATTTATAAGACAAAACAGTGAACAGATGCATACATCCCAACAAGAATGATTCTTAACACAAATTTTATGCAGTTAATATTAAATAAAAATAATAGTGCACAAACAACACAACTATGACAAACACACTATGTTTAGATACACAAAGGACAACTTGGATTAAGCACAAATATACACTGAATCTATTTAATATTAATTAAAGCATTAATTAGGTAAGATGTAGTTTAAGTCTCAAAAGCTATTCAACATGATTTAAACTCTTATTCACTTTGATGATTACTAGTTCAACCAGCAAATAAATTGTTTACTGATTTAATGATATTAATTAAAAAATAACTAGTAATTGGTCATTAAAGATCAATGTGACTAACAGATTCAATTGCTCACAAAAATTGCATTTTCAATGATGTTAAAAGATATACATGAGCACTTAAAATAAAGAATAATTTATGCGTAATTTTCAGACCAAAATTAGCAACAAATCACACCACAAGATAGAGCATTAAGTGAGCTTTCAAACAAGACCAAAATCACATCAGATATTCACTATTCAATACAATGGCATAAATGCAAAGAGAAATCCAAGTTTTATTACAAATAAGGATAAACAGGGACTAAAATCCAAATAAAAAACCTGTAGGGGGTTTTATGAAATTTTCACAATATGGGAGGAGTTAACTACTAATAATAGAATCTGAAGGACTACTATTGCAATTTTCCCAATCACGTGCACAAAACACATGACCTGCTTAGGCTCGACATTGGAGGCTCGGTCCACGTGTTCTCCCCTAATGGTTTGCAATAAGCTCTAGCATAAGCTCGGATGCTAAGCCTTAGGCTTGAACCGTTGCTTCGGTAAGCATACATGACTCGATTGGAATCGTCATATCTCACCTAAAATGGAGAGATCTACAATTTCTTCTCATCATGTGTTCTTTGTCTCCTCCGCGGAAGGTAGAGCACGGGCAGATCTCCAGCGAACAGGTACTAGCTCCTCCTTTCTCCTCTATCACCGCTTAAGGTCAGATTACCTTTATGAAGGCTTCACGAACTCGAGAATTAGCATACGATGAGTAGGAAAACCTCGCAATGACTTGATGATAAATCTTTGCCAGAGAGGATATAGGAGATCTAAGCTCTGCTTCAGTTTCCGACCATTGAACTCCAGTACCCTAAAATGTTAGTGCAAAGACAAGACAAAGACAACTATAATATATTTGAATGGTTTGTGAGATGAAATTGGGGTTTACGTATAATGTAGGAGAGGAACCCTAGTTGGGTTCTAAGCCAATAATAAGCCTAGAAAGAATCGAGGTGGACACACGCATGAAGAAATGAGGAGATCTACTGGAGAAATGTATGTGGATGAATGATCAATGGCGAGGGTAGATGAAGTCTCAAATCTTGGATTGATTAAGGAATACATGTGCGAAAAATAGAAGAACAACAGAGTAAACTAAGATAAGAAATTTACCTGAAATGGAAGGATGAGGATGAAGTAATTGAAGTTGAATCTAAGCCAAATAACAAAGAATGAACTCCGAAATCATTGCTTGAAGTTCCTGGCCAAAGAACTAAGCTCGAACAACCATGGATTGGGCAGTAGCTTGGCCTTAAAACCAAGGCAGTGCACAACCATCGTCGTGCTCAATCTCGTCCTCATACTGTTACTAGAGGTCGGAGAGGCTAGGGAGCAGGTTCAGGAATGGCAGATAGCCGGAGCTAACATCTGGTATATGCTTTTTATATGTGGATAATAATGGAGGTTGTTTCTCTCCAAGTAGTGGTTTCAACCACCTCCAGTTAGCATGGGAATTAAGGTTAAAGATCAGAGGATGTTTGGCATGGAAGCGGGTAGTTAAGAGAGGAGATTGGTGGTGGTTTCGAGGGAAGAGGGTGCGTATAGAGGTTGGTGAAAATCGGAGAAGTTGCTAAGGAACGAAGGGTTGCGATGCTTGTAGAGGGGGTTGGAGGTTGTAGATGAACCTTAATCGTCTGATTTTCAGATCAAACGATTGGGGTTAAGGCGAAGATGAAAGGTTATGATCGTCTGATGAGAATGATCAGAAGGTTCAGATTGTGGCGCTTATGAACGGATGAGATCGGAAAAGGAGACCGGACAATGTTGGAGGCACCGTGTGATGATAGAAGATGCAAGCCACGTAGAGAGTTGAGGAGGCATCACATGGTGACAGAAGATGCGGGCCACGTGGACAGCTGAGGAGGCGCCACATGGCCCAATTAGAATTAGGATAAATGGAAAAAACAAAGAAAAATAGAAAAGAATTAGTTAAAGAGAATTTATGAAAAGTCATGAATATAAAATTGTAGATCTCGATGAGATCTACAACTTTATGTAGGAGTCAAAGAGATCAGAGGTAAATTATACATAAATTAAAATTAAATACTAATAAAAACCATATAAAATAATTTTCTTTCATTTCCCTTTTGCTTATTTTTTGTATTTTTATTTTCTTTTATGTTAATTTATTTATGTACAATTTTATTTCTACTTTTTATTTGATTTATAATAAGAATAAATACATAAAATATTACACCATAATAGGGTTATAATAATATATAATAATAATTATATAGAACACGGTAATTAGTAACTAGTATTAATTAATTAATCTTGTTATTTTACTTAAGCAAGAGAGATAATAATTATGTTTAATGATGATAAATCTGGGATTTATCAGCTACCCAATGATGATGCACGAGGACATATAGCTTTGGTATTCACATCCCCAAGTCTTTGAGGTGTTATCCCTTTAGATTGATAAGTACCATATCTTAAGGGGGGGAAAAGCCTTTCTTGGAATTTTCCAAAAAATAGAAATGTCCAAGGTCTACTACTAATGTGACGGTCCCAATGCCCTCTTTTTTTTGCTTCTGAACAACTTCAGAACTAAGATCTAAGAGGTATCCTTGAGATCATATCTCAAGGTATGGAATAGCCGATCTATAAAACACTTATTATTATCCTTATATCATTCCATATGATTAGGATATTATCTACATTTAGCATGATGAACACATGGCACTCCCACTAATATTCACTTGGTTCATCAAGATTATATCTGAAATCATAACCTTTATAATTTCATCAAATCTAATATTCCAACTATACGAAGCTTATTTGAGACCATAGATGGAGTTTCTTTAGCTTGCTTTCCTCAACTATGAATCCATGGGGCTACTTCATATGAATATCCTCGGAGAGGTATTCATAGATGAATGCAATCTCGACTTCCATCTTGAAGATGTCATTGTCAAGTAGTGTAGCTATAATTAGCAATAATTCTGATGGGTATAAGCATGGCCACTGGAGAGCAAGTCTCATCGCAAGTGATGTCTTCTCTTCGGTGTGTATCTTGAGGATACTAACCGTGCTTTGAAGGTCTCTACCTTTTCATCAGGTTCCCTCTTTCTCTTGATGCCTTCTCTTCGATGTATATCTTGAGGATACTAGCCGTGCTTTGAAGGTCTCTACTGAAGATCCATTTACACCTAACGAGTCATACCCTTATAGGTGGATCCTCGAGGTTCCATATGCAACACTTGTATATGAAGTCTACTTTAGACTTTATTGCTAACATCCATCTTTCCATGTCATGATCTTCAGAGGCTTCATCACATGAAGTCAGATTATTGTCAGACTTAACTGACACATGGAATCCATCCTCAAACTCATTTGAAGAGGTATGAGTGTTTCATCTTTAATTGTCCTTTTAGTTTCCGATTTTAGGAGCCTCATTATCTTCTCAAGATTAAATGAGTTACTTCACTTCATTTTCATCTTGATTCTCAAGAGAGTCATCCTCTAGGAATCATAACTTTTAGATGAAATCTTTTAATAATCTCAAGGTCATAAAGTATGTATCCAATACCATCCTTTATTTTCCTAATGAAGCAGCACTCCCAGGCACTAGATTCCAGCTTACTTGTATCCATGACAAAGTTATGGACCAAGCAACCCTAAATCCTCAAGTGTTGAACACCATGCTAGGTTCCAGACCTTAGGATGTTCAGGTTTAGATGGAATCTTATTAAGGATATATATTGTAGTCTCTACTATATATATACCTTAGAAACTAAGAGGTAATTATGCTAAGATTCATCATTGATCAAATCATGACACACATGATCCAATTGTATCTCCCTACAACTCTAGTGAGTTTAGGTGTATAAGAAATAGTGAGATAGGAATGATATTTCTATCTCCATAAGGTATTCTTTGAATTCAACTAATAGGTTCTTGCTACCTAGGTTAGATCAAATTCATTTCATCTTCCTTCAGACTTTAGTTCTAAATCAAAATTGTGAAATCTTTGAACATTTCAAAGGTTTCTAAGGTGAAGGGAAGAAATCTCATATCACAAAAACCTTCGAATGGTATCACATATCACCAATGTTTATTATGAATTAGATAATCCGCATACGTCAATATGTATGAGATTCTGAATACCTTAACATCTTGCACCATTCTTAAAGAAGGGTGTATTAGACATTTTACTTTGAATACAATATTCACAAGTATGCAAGATTTGAAATTTCAGACACTCTAAAATTCCATCTCTTACTTGTTTATTGATCTCGTCAATAGACTTATAACCAAGACTCGATGCCAGATCATCATCAAATGATCTTCATCCTCCTATAGATCTTTAAAGGTTTAATTTTCAGTATTAGAAATGTTAATGAACCACTCATTAATTTTCTAATTTAGTAGAGTCCACTAAATATTAGATTACTTTCTGAAATCTATCCATCATAACTCTCTATGATAGGTCTATTCCAGAATTCATGTTTATCTCCAACATTTAGAAAGCCCTCGGATCCGGGCGCCTGTTTACGCTGCATTTGCACTATTACATTCACAAGTAATCGCAATAAGTTATTGAAAATCAAGGAAATTTTGAGGGAAATTTTTTTTCGCTTTGCTTTTTGTATATGACATTCAAATCAGCATAACAACCACAGAACCAACAACAACAAGTGCCACCAACATTTCTTTTCATTAGTTTCCATATATTTACAACATGTACAAAAGGATGACAGTACATACAGTATCCCAAAAATGTTCAGAAGAGGAAGAAGCATAGCATTTATATGATATGAATCAAAAACTGAAAAAAAAAGTAATTGTACCATTTGGTATATGTATGGATGCCAGGAAACATCAACTAACAACTGAGATGCAGGCTGCTTTCCTGCCACACATGAAAGGTAGAAGGGGCATCAGCGTTATTTCCAACACTTAGAAATAAATAATGATTGTATTCTAATATCTAGGTCATAGATACATTCTCTAAGACTAAGGCTCTCCCACTGAAATTATGAAGTCTATCTATCCAATAGAGATTGTTGCAACAATTGCATCAATATCCATGTAGATGACTATTAAACCTTAAGATCAAATTTTCTAGTTTTCTAAAAACATATGAAACCAATTGCAAGTGTTATTAGAAGAATGAGGTACAATTATTAGACTTTGATCTTATCAAAAAATAAAGTCAATTTCAATGATGAAATGTAGATTATTCCGATGCACTATCTGAGTCCTTCTCTAAGGATCATAGATAAGACTTGACAGTCATACTATCAACACATTAGCTTGTTACAGTATTTGCATTCATCCAATTCTTTGGATGTCATATGTAAGTCACAGAAGTACAATCAATCCAACCCATGCTTCCACTGCGCTCCCTTCATCTATAAACAACCATTGCTTATGACAAAAGATCTCTTATGTTGAACTCAAAATATTTGAATATAAGAGTATTTCAATATTTATACATGCTTCATCAATTCATACAATATGAATATCATGAAGCTTCATGAATGACTAGAGTATTGATAGTAGAATGATGACACTCATTATATCTACTTCTATCTTAACTCTCAATGACTTTTGGTTCAGGCAGGTACTAAAACATTTTGAATACATAATCTATTATAGAGCCACCATTCTGCATAATGTAGTGAACCATGTCATTCATGATTAAATGTCGAGAGCACATATGTATGTCAGAAACATCTTCTTAGATTTTATAAGGATTATTTGACAATTACGATCATTATCGACATGATACTTCCAAAGCACATTCAATGAGAGATCAAGATTATAAAGACATACAAACCCTAGGTCGTTGTCCTATTGTCTATTTAATTGTCATTCCTTATTATTATAAGGAAACTTGCATATTGTAACCACATACATTATGTGTCCAACTGCAAGTACAATATCTTGATCATGGATCCAATCCACGATAATATACTGGTTATTATTGAGTATAGTTTTGAGCGGGTTTAATGATGATTATCTGAATATAAGAAATTTGCATAATATATATATATATATATATTACTTTGATTTAGGATTTTTTTATATCAAAGTTATCTTGCCTTGTCAACACTGAAAGTCCATTCCCTTAAGCACTTTCAATGTAAAAGATATTCTTACCATTATATCTCAAGCAAGATTTGAGATCTCCTTTCTTATCTTTGTCACATCTCAATAATATGAGAACTTGTAATTCTGATAAAAAGAAGCGGGAACACATTCTGCCTTGCAAGTCCAACTTGAATTCCCAATTCGGTCTTTAACACCTGCGCTCGCCACCCCTAAGGTGATGTTGACCTGTCATTAATTCAACCAACCGTCAACAGGATTAGAACTCGCTATGCACAATCCAATATCGCCCAATAGTATGAGGACTCGATATTCTGAACATTACGCATGTTGCCTTAATCTTTTAAGAAGCAAAGAGCCTGATCTAGATGCACTTGTATATAGGAGCTATCACTTCGGACAGACGTATCCTACATACAATCCCTGGCGACGGAACCCTTCGCCTTGACGGAAGATCATGGATGTCACTTATGTGATCTTCCATATCATGTTCAAATTCTAATTAATTTTTATGAATCATGTTCACATAATTAATTCTTCCAAGGAAAAATTACAACTTTATTCATAATAGAGTATTTTAATTTTAATTGGATTACATTCAATTATATTAAATCAATTAACAATCCAATCAATCAACCAACAATCTTGACTGTTACTTGAAGGATGGTATTATCTCAAAAATACGTTAATAATTAGAAAAATTCATGATGATCCCTTCAAACATTGACCCTTCCTTACCCGCTATCATGGCCAATATCGACATGAGTAGGACAGACCGCTCACAGAGCAACTTGATACCCCAACGCTCCCTGACTAGACATCATATCTGCCTCAGGTCAGGATAATCCCAATTGATCACTTTGTACTTGAGATGATAATCGGTCTTTCAACCGAAGTTATACCATATAATAATAATCAAAACATTTTTTATTAACATTATAAGGAGATTTACTAAATAAATCCCCAATCCTAATCAAGCATCAATGTTTGTTGGAAGTTTCATGTAACCAATTGTGATCTAGATCATATCTAATCAACTTTTGGTTCAATGTCATTTAAGAAAATAATCATAATTTTTAAATATTTCAAAAATATTCATCAATAATTATCTCAAGAAATTAACCATCAATTTTTATTAATTTCATTGAATGGCAATCATAAGGTTCATAATCAAGTATGTAATTTCCAGCAGTGACTCCTACTTACTAAAATTAGCATATCTCAATCAATTTAAATGTAGATCAAGCAAAATAATTTTTCATAGTTTGCTAATTTGATTTACGACATAACCCAAGTGATTTATACGCATTTCTAGGTGTTTCAAAACCATAATTAACTCTTTAATTTCGTCAAGATTCGTCATCCCCGAAACATTGGATACATGTTCAATAAAACAATCGTATCTTGAGAAAACATATTCAATGCAAAATCAAGTCACATGGTTTCCTTATTTAATGGGTAACATTATGCAAGTGATAATTTTGTATTTAAACACTTTTAAATAGGGAAGAAAAATCATACAAACAGGGTTGTGTGAACAAAATACGATAAAATTTCACACAACCAAAAATTACCCAAGTCATCTTAGGTTTATGGATCGTATTCGAAACCTTTGACCTATGGCTCTGATACCACTTGTAGAATATGGAAAGATCCTTAAGCACATCACGAAAGTATGAGGATGGCATCGTATGCGATCGAAACTGACTAGTCATGCTAGTTGCTTCGGGCAGCGGAATTTAAATATTTTAATTCAATGAAACCACATGATCCAAGAATACTTCTCAGATCATTTTATCTAAACCACAAATAAGTATTAGGCTTGCCTCTTGAAGCATGGTTGTGATCGAGTCTCTAAACGAAGAGACCTCCTATCTTAAGCCCGATCCAACGGAGGAGACGCTTGCGAGCACGTTGATGAGACGTGCTCCTCGCAATCCATGTTGATGATCCGATCGATGAATCTCCTGATCTCATCACATGAGATATGACGTCTTATTCACGAGAGAGTTGCACCGAAGGAGACGAAGATTCACGAGCAAACAATCCAGCAGCATAACGATGCTGCAGTGATGCCAACTCTCTTCTAGGGTATCAAGGTGGACAACCACAAGAGAGAGAAGGAGAGAGACTTGGCATGTAGAGAAAGAGGGAGAGAGAGACTTAGTTGATGTCTCTTGAAGAGAAAGGGGTGCCTTTTCTTATATAGTATTTTGGGAGTTCATGGATCCCAATCCATGTGCACACAAATCCAATGGATGAGATTGATTTGTGTTTCTTTCAATGGTCATTATTTTCTTGTGAAAACAGAACAACAATTATTAATTAAATTAAATATATATTGAATAATCAATATAAATTAATTCTAATTAAATCAATTATCCTTGGAGATAACTAGGAAGGAGATAATCATCTAATCCACAACAAGGGGGGATGGCCACCTACTCCAATTAGGAGTTGGTGGCCGTCCACCACCTTTGCTGGTGGATGGTAATCACCTTCCAATGATATTACATCTCATTCCAACATTATCTCACAATAATTACAAAAATACTTATTGTAAATTATCTCATAAAAATAATTATAATTATCTTGTGAATATTGCAATCATGCCATTGGAAATTTTGAATCACATTCACAATCTAAAATAAAATATAAATTATATTTTCAATTAATCATCCCATGGGAATCCAATTCACATCAATAATTAATCAACAAATATAAATTACAATAGGCTCTCTATAATATATTATAAATCACATATATAATATATCTTACTAATACGGATAGTGCTATCCACATTATTCATATACATGATAATTAAATCACATTTAATCATCTTGGATCTCTATTCTCATGTTCCCAAATAATATGAATCACATTCACATTATTCACATGTTTGATAATTAAATCAAATTTAATTATCTTATATAACTCTCCTTTTAATATGAATCAAATTCATATTATTCATGATAATTAAATCACATCTAATTATCAATTTTTTCAATGTTCAGATACATATATCAAAAGTGAAATTGTCCTTGAACTCTTTCAAGGATAATATGCTTTCTCCGCGGATACTTGGAGATAAGGACATGTGATTGTATGTTCACGTATAGTGACTTGGATATTGAAATCAAATCTCAAATCCAGATCTTGCGGACCTCCCATAGATATTTGATTAAATCCAAACCGTAAATCTATTCTTCTCATTGTATCTGAATCACATTCAGATCAAGGTCCAACATTTGGACTAAGATCAGATCACTTCTCTATGAGAGAAGTCACTAAAATCCAGACCTGATTCATCACTCTCTATGAATGGAAGCGTCATGGTTATACAATAATTTATGATCACATCACCCTTAGGTATTTCTAATACCTATACATCCTGCATACTGGAAGACCTAGAGTAAACCAGAAGTTTAGATCTCTTTTAGATTGTCTCCTTCAGGGTTTTATCACTAAGTTTCTCATTTGACTATTGGAAGTTGGTATCGATCATATACTTTCCAAAAGCATATATCATATCCAGGTGTTGATCATATACTTTCCAAAAGCATATATCAAACATATAAATTCAGTCAACCTTCTAAAGCAAGATGACCGTGCATGGAATTTGATTCTTCCCAATATCTCATGAGTGAGCTCATGTCTTCTAGTTCAGCATTGAACCTGTATGATCCCTATGAGAGATCGTATTACTCATATGCCCTTGCATGCACACCAACATGCCGGTGTATAGACCTTGGTTAGGTCATCAACCTATTGGTGTACCATATGTACATATTCATACATATAGTAACACATCTGTCTCCAGTCAAAGGATTATTACCTATATCGTGACAGCATGCGTCTTAGGTCGTTGGTTATCTCTATCTCGTTAAGTCACTCTTTGACCCTAACTTATTTAACACATCTTAATCTCTATACCTATGTAGAGGACCAACATAAAGAGGTCAGTTAGATACCAGTCTTTAGAGAAAGGATTGCCATCTCCTTCTCAGGTAGGAGATCCTCTCTTAACAATCATTTGACGGTGCTTGATGAGTCCTCAATCTAACTATTTAGATATTCATCCAAGCACCAACTATGATTCAACAATTGAATCAATTACTGTATGATCATTAAGATGGACATGGTACATAACCCTAATTGTACTAAGGGGCCTATTATGCAAATTAGTTAGTCTTCATTACATATCAGGGAATTATATTTGCAATAACATTTATTGCATAATGGCTCGTCGTGGACTCGCATATCCAATAGGAGGTGAGCGCATATCATGGTGGCTCTTGTCAAAGAACAACCCAAGACAAAAAAAATTGCTATCATACTGCATGAATGATTGAAGATCGATTAACCAAATCAACCGCATTATACTCTTTCACATAGGTCACTCGACTGAGGGTCTATTTAACTGTAAGTGAATGAGATTGAGAGACTAGGTATTGTCACAATTTCAATTACGTCAGATTAGGACATGAGATACACATCTTAGTTATGGAAAAGTTTTCAAGAGGTTATGTACACTCGATTTAAGTTAGTACTTCTTTTACCTGCATACTTGTGGTCAATCAGATGGAATATTTCAGAGATTGGAGGAGCTATCGAGAGCATGTGCTTATGATTTTGTAGGATCTCGGATAGGCACCTAATTATAGTAGAGTTTATGTAGAATAACCAGTTCTCATTCGAGTATCAATATAGTTAATTACGAAGCAGTGTACAGACGATCTTTTATATCACCCTCTCATTATAGTGATGTGGGCGTGAACGTATTTGAGATCAGAGCTAATTGATACAAGTAAGAAGAGTGTTAAAAAAATGAGATGCAAAGAAAATCTATTATCTTTGGTATGTCTAAAAATAAGCACTTTCAAGGATGAATCTTTTAAGGATGGTAGATTGTAATGACTAGATATTTTCCAGTCAAGCATTCTTTTTATTTCCTCATTTACCGATATGGATTTATTTCTAAAAGTAATGGGTATTAGTGACTCGTTGATTTCCTCATTTGAGAGGCACAAAAATCCAATGAATCCCCCCTCATGTCACTTTCATGTTGCAAAAAAGAGAGAGAGGAGGCGAGAGGGACAAGGAGAGGGAGAGATCTCACTGGAAGAATCATCCTTGTCACAATGTATGGTGGCGTCGATTCGAGAGCAAGGAGAGGACATCGTGATTACTAGTAGATACAAATCTGTCGAACTTGAGGTATATACCTATTTAGAATTACATATAAAAAATGATCACATATAAACTATGATCTTTAAAATGTATGTGTCGCTTTCCAGAATAATATACATTTCGATCCGATTTAAAACGAGATTCATGCATATACATATCAGATTCGTTGAATAATAAACACAAATGATGATTTAATTTTTGAAGAGATCCATGGAGTGTATGTGTTGAATCCTCTGTTTATATACATGCCGGCTGATTTTATCTGGAATTGGACCATCCCACAACAATGGCTTAGCTTTTAGGGAAGAATTCATGAAGTTGTAAGGTCTGTCCACGTATGAAGCATTAAGTTATTCGTGAGATCAACACTATATTCATCTGCCGTCACTTTTAAGTTTTCTTAAGTAAATACATATCAACAAATGCTTGAATACTAACTCCATGCCACCGTGTGATTAGAAAATTTAATGGTCCTATATAATCATACATATATCTATGAATTTCTGTAATGGAACGGGTCGCGCCGACCGCCAGAAGCATGCGATAAAATATCACTCGACCGAACCGTTGCCGAAAACATCCATAGCAATCAATGAGCATAGATAAAATCAAATTCCAATAAAGTCCAATCAAAATAAGAGTTCCATTATTACAACTCCAACTGGGATATTTTTGTAAAAACTACTTTAAGAATTGAAATAGCATCTCAACAGTTCCTGTGGGTATACAGATATCCTCTAAAACTTCATGAGTTGAATCGTACCATGTCAGGAATCTCGAGAAGACCGTATACAATCCTGAATAAGCAATCAACCATTTTCTTCACCTGAAATTGACAAACATAATTTTGCATGAGCCTAATGCCCAGTATGCATCGGGGTCCATGCACGGGAATGCTAACGGTCTTTCAATCTGTTATAATGCATGAACTTAAGTTTTCATTGATAAGCATCATTCCATGCCTAATTGTTCCCATGCATGTCTAAATTCGATCCCTAACATATGTAATTTGGATTCTTGTATAACCATGTGTATACATATGTAAATTGTATAATAAAATAAGACATACATTTCTTTCATCGCGTGGGGCATATTTCATATGATTCTTGGAAAGTACGTAATTCTTTTATTATATTAATCACTTTGCATTTTAGCCCCCATGACTTTTGATGGGTTATATTTCTTAAAACAATTCTCTCATAACATATAATGATTTATCCTTGATTAAATCATTTTCTTGCATAACATGTCATGGTTTGGCATTATACACAATTTCTTTCATAACATGTAATGGTTCCCTTTTATAAACCATTTCTATCATAACATGTAACGGTTCACCTTTATAAATCATTTCTTTCATAACATATAATCGCTTACCTTTCTAAACCATTCCTTTCGTCACTTGTAATGGTTTATTATTTCTTTAAACCATTTTATGCATGACATTCAATACATGTGGACATATACTTTAACATTAACATTAACATAGCTGTACATATACCCATGGCATTAATGTAATTGCAAATATATGTTTTATCATAATTTCACATATGACCATGGCATTAACGTAATTGCAAATATGCCCATAACATTAATATTGGTTAGTGTTGTCTTGATTGTTAGATTCTTAGACGGCTTTGATGGCTTTGCTGGCTGTACCGCTGACACTAGCAGTCCATAACATAACATGACAGTGTAGCTACAACTATAGAGGACTTAACTTTTGCCTCTATGGTTCCTTGCAACCATACACCCCTTGTGGTGTTGCCCTTAGGCCTACGATAATTGGATTCTAGAGGTGGCTTCCACCATTAGGTGTAGCACTTAGCTCCGCTTATCATCAGTAGTTATAACAATAGAGGACTTAGCTTTTTCCTCTATGGTTTCTTGCAACCATACGCCCCTTGCGACGTTACCACATGGGCTTACGATAATTGAACTCTAGAGGTGGCTCCCACCATTAGATGTAGCATTTAGCTCCACTTATCGTCATCATGCCATTACTCAAAATCTTATGAGAATTTTGAATCTTTTAATATCATTTTCCTTTCCACTCAACAATGGTTCATTTGAATATTTTGGAAGAGATAATACAAAATAAATAGTCATTATATATATGTAAATAACTTTAATTATCATTGGTAAACAATATGATACTTAATTCCACAATTTTTAATGATAATCTAACTATCAATAGAAGTTATATAAACCAGCACGAGGGGCATCTTCTTTAACTTAATGTTGCGTAATTTGAAAAGTTTATTTTTTTACTCTACCAATTCCATACTATTATTTTTTGCAAATCAAATTATAATTGACATGCTTCTATTATTGGCGGCAAATTTAAATACCTCGACTCATCATATGGAATTACCGGAGAGGATCTTAATGTTTAATGTGCTACAAAAACTGTACCTTTATTACCATTCTTACTATGCCTATGAATTATTTGTAAGTAAACACGTGTATACATCTTAACCGATGGAGAGGGATATATTGTATGCATTTTTGTTTCTTATTACGATGATTAAAAAACATATTCATAATATCTTTGTGTATCATAATATCTTTGCGTGTTTAACATCAATCAGAGTCACAAGATTTCTAGACAATGCCGCTTTACTCGAGATCCACTCATGTATCAGCGATTCATTCCATAGTCGTTGAAATCATTATGATTAATTAGTGAGTAAATAAAATTGTCTCTATCGTTTGGTTGCAGGGTTGGACAGGGTTGGGTTGGATTGGGGCACCCCTGTGAATAGTAAACTGTGAGGAGGATTGGGAGGGTTGGAAGGAGGGGTACCCCGGGGTACCCCAACCCAACCCTGCCCAACCCTGCAACCAAACGAACTAAGGGCCTGTTTGGTTGCTGGGTTGGACTGGGTTGGGTTGGGGTATACCGGTGTACCCCTCCTTCCAACCCTCTCAATCCTCCTCACAGTTTACTATTCACAGGGGTACAATTTACTATTTGCAGGGGCACCCCAACCCAACCCAACCCAGTCCATCCCAGCAACCAAACAGACCCTAAGGATTAATCACCGAATCCATATATGTGTGCCTATATACGAAGATTTAAATAATACTCCTTCCAGCATTACCAATTCGAAATCAACAAATCATCTATAATTATTTCTTATGCATGGATTCCGAAATAATCGAGATACATGTTTCTTTTCTCTATTTCGATTTCTTCTAACAATTATGTTAATGGAAATAGCAAGTTATTTGTGTATTTTCGATTTGATAAAAAGACAACCATCTAGATCTTATGTAATGTTCATATGTATTCAACTTATACGCTAGAGGGTTTCTTCCAATAAAGCTTTATTTGAGCGTAATGCCATATAAATTCGACACCTACATTTAGAAATCATAGTTCGGATATGATCCTTTTTTATATGAAATCCTAAACCGAAACATAGAATATTAGATCTTATTTCGAACATGATCATTAGTCATACGAAAAATTCCTATACCGATACATACCTCAAGTCCTTCGCGTAACTCTCCCCGATGTGGCCATCGCGCCTCCTTCCGGACACGAATCCACATTCTCCTCATCTTCAGATTCGACACCACCTTCTCCTACGACAAAGAGGGAATCCCGATAAGATCTCTCTTCCTCTCTCTCTCTCTAACTCTCTCTTTCTTTCTCTCTTCTCCTCTCTCAAATTGTAGGGGAAAAAGTGACGTGAGTGGTGGGGGATCCTTGGGTTTTTAAGGCTAGCAATGAAGGGCATTTGATGGCTAGTAATGAGGAAAAATAAATGGAATATTAAATTCCATTGAATTGGATAATAAATTAGGAAATGTGGTGTAATGGCATTGTTATTGAGATTTTTCCAAAGAAAATCACAGTCGTTACAATCTACCACCCATAAAAAAAATTTCGTCCTCGAAATTTCTTCGTAGAAAGACATGTCATAGATTCACGGATTTACTTTGCATCTTATTTTTCGTGAGACACTCTTCTTAATGGCATGGAGTAGTTTTGATTCCAAAATATGTTCTCACTCACATCTTTCTAATGAGAGAGTGTTCTACCAGATCTTCTAGTGTCATAACGTTCCACTATAAGTGATCATTGGACTACGGACGAAACTAGCGATAAATGTTAATGGACTGCCCATAGCATCTTGAAAGCTTTTCCATAATTGCAGGGTGTATCTCATATCCATTCAAACCCAATTGATGTAGAGTACAATATATATCGATGTTGTCATTCACTTATAATTTCTCCAACCTCATGTTCAGTCAATCCAATCAAATGTAAAAAAAGAGACAATATGGTCTATAATTACTCTAACGGTATCATAATGATGTATCCTCATCTTCAGTAAATTGTTAACAAATTTCACATCCTGATCGATTCAATTTAGAAAGTCATATTCTTTCTTCTTGGACATTTCAATTATTTTTGAGAGATCAACATCTTTTCCTGCAACCTTAATCCTTTATGTTACTTCAATATTTGTCACTACTTCGATAATCTCATCAATTAGAAAAAAATAATATCTCTACTAACTCCAAGTCAATAGAGAATCCGTCTTGATTAAGATCAACTCCAATACCACATAAATGTGACATGACTAGAAAGATGATTTTGTCCAACAAGAAGTTCTCGTTAGATAACATTGCATAAAGTTTATGTGGGAGTAGGGTCTTGAATACAATATTGAGATGTACTTGGTGGTTCTCCATATCACAAGAGTATATAGCATTATCATCCATAATTATGATCACAAAGTCATCAATATATTCTTAAAATACCCTATTCATAAACTCCACAAAAGTTACAATAGTCTTTATAAGAATAAAAGGAGAGATATAAAATTCGCAATGGTAGAATCTTACTCTTAAAGGTATTTTCGAATATCCTTTTCCTTTATTCCAGGTTATTGGTAACTCATAAGCAGATTGATTTGAGGAAAAGATCTTTTCAATAATTAAAATGAATAAATCATCTATCCAAAAGGTAGATATTAATCCCTCAAGGTTACAGTATCCACAGCTTAGTAACTAATGTAGAGATATGCGATTTACCTTCCTTTTTAACAAAGAGAATAGTGCTTATTGTGGAGGAACATTAAGTCACCAAAAAACTCATGTATCCCATTATCACTATAACTAATTCTCTATCTCCTTAACTTCAACAGGCGTCCTTTGATCATGAGTTCTCAAAATCAATCTAGTTTATAAGATAACATTGATGGAGAGTCCATTTGTCTATAAGAAGATCATTCTAACTACCATCTAGAAAAGCATGCTAAAAATCGACAATATCCAACTTTCATGATGCAATCGAGATGACTGCACTGAGTACAAATTAGGTATGTTGTGTAATACTTAGCCAATAATTTGTTTGTTTCTCATTTTCACATATCCTATTCTCACTTTTCTTTGCTCCATGACTTTATTGCACTCTTTAATAATCTTATAACAACATCAAAGATTTAAGAGTCCTGGTTTCTTATAATCATCAACAGTCTCAAGGGTATGAGAGTTCAATAAAGTCACCTTATTAATGGAATACATCTCAGAAAGGTGGATCATCTTGCATTCACTTAGTAACTCATTAGCTATATCATTCAGACAAAGTATCTTAAAATTATTTATCCTTCTCAAGATAGTTTGTAGCTTCAAAAGGCATCTCCATCTCCTATATCCAATGCTTAACTTTCTCAATATCATGTTCACCGTATAATATGAATGAATTATTGAGAATAAAGGTCTTCAGTATAATCCACCGAAGCTTTTGCATGATACTTTCACTGCTGACTCATAATTGTTATCAACTATACTAATTATTGATGTGAGTCCTTAATAATCTCATTATTCGATGATGACTTGCGGTCTCTGATCACCTTAATTGTATAATGATGGATCATCTAATTTAGAAAATCAAAGGGTCAACTAGTTACATGTAATACCTAGGTTTGACTCTATTCATCTCAGTCTTAGGTCGCTAACTATTGTGGATATTCTACACCCAGAGAAACTCCAGCTCTGATACCATTTGTAAGGGAACGGGTCGCGCCGACCGCCGGAAGCATGCGATAAAATATCGCACGACCAAACTATTGCCAAAAACATGCATAGCAATCAATGAGCATAGATAAAATCAAATTCCAATAAAGTCCAATCAAAATAAGAGTTCCATTATTACAATTCCAACTGGGATATTTTTGTAAAAACTACTTTAAGAATTGAAATAGCATCTCAACAGTTCCTGTGGGTATACAGATATCCTCTAAAACTTTACGAGTTGAATCGTACCATGTTAGGAATCTCGAGAAGACCGTATAACAATCCTGAATAAGCAATCAACCATTTTCTTCACTTGAAATTGACAAACATAATTTTGCATGAGCCTAATGCCCAGTATGCATCGGGGTCCATGCATGGGAATGCTAACGGTCTTTCAATATGTTACAATGCATGCACTTGAGTTTTCATGGATAAGAATCATTCCGTGTCTAATTGTTCCCATGCATGTCTAAATTCGATCCCTAACATGTGTAATTTTGATTCTTGTATAACCATGTGTATACATATGTAAATTGTATAAGAAAATAAGACATACATTTCTTTCATCGTGTGGGGCATATTTCATATGATTCTTGGAAAGTATGTAATTCTTTTATCATATTAATCACTTTGCATTTTAGCCCCCATGACTTTTGATGGGTTACATTTCTTAAAACAATTCTCTCATAACATATAATGATTTATCCTTGATTAAATCATTTTCTTGCATAACATGTGATGGTTTGGCATTATAAGCAATTTCTTTCATAACATGTAATGGTTCCCTTTTATAAACCATTTCTTTCATAACATGTAATGGTTTACCTTTATAAATCATTTCTTTCATAACATGTAATGGCTTACCTTTATAAACCATTTCTTTCATCACTTGTAATGGTTTGTTCTTTCTTTAAACCATTTTATGCATGACATTTCAATACATGTATACATATACTTTAACATTAACATAACTGTACATATAACCATGGCATTAATGTAATTACAAATATATGTCCATCGCATTAACATAATTTCACATATGACCATGGCATTAACGTAATGCACATATGCCCATAACATTAACACTATTTAGGGTTGTATTGATTGTTAGATTCTTATACGACTTTGATGACTTTACCGCTAGCACTAGCAGTCCATAACATAGCATGACAGTGTAGCTACAACAGTAGAGGACTTAGCTTTTACCTCCGTGGTTCCTTGCAACCATATGCCCCTTGCGACGTTGCCCTTAGGCCTACGTTAATTGGACTCTAGAGGTGGCTCCCACTATTAGGTGTAGCACTTAGCTCTGCTTATCATCGGTAGCTATAACAATAGAGGACTCAGCTTTTGCCTCTGTGGTTTCTTGCAATCATACGTCCCTTGTGGCGTTGCCAATTGGGCTTATGATAATTGGACTCTAGAGGTGGCTCCCACCATTAGGTGTAGCATTTAGCTCCGCTTATCGTCATCATGCCATTACTCAAAATATTATGGAAATTCTGAATCTTTTAATATCATTTTCCTTTCCACGCAACAGTTGTTCATTTGAATATTTTGGAAGAGATTATCAAAATACATAGTCATTATATATGTATATAACTTTAATTATCATTGGTAAACAATATGATACTCAATTTTTCAATTTTTAATGATAATCTAACTAGCAATTGAAGTTATATAAACTAGCGCGAGGGGGCATCTTCTTTAACTTAATGTTGCGTAATTTGAAAAGTTCATTTTTTTACTCTACCAATTCCATACGATTATTTTTTGTAAATCAAATTATAATTGGCATGTTTCCATTATTGGTGGCAAATTTAAATACCCTGACTCATGATGACCTGCAGATGCAACTCGGGTTAAGGAATATCTAGGGTCGTTGCGACCCGAATTGCAAGGCACAGTCAACAAGAAAAAGTAGACCACCAACGAAATCAATCAAATATAAAAATCAAGGCAAGCGGTCTTGATACTTATTTAACCTGGTATAGCCACCAGGATCGAACACAAGGAGCACGGAATGAAACCTACAAAGTAGTCAGGTAATCAAGGAAATAAAGGAATTTTTGGTGGTTTTTCAATTTTAATTTTTTATGATTTTCTATTAAGAAAAGAAATACAGAAAAAGGCTAAAAAGTCACACTCAAGCAATTATTTAAAGGGCTAAAATGACTCAAAAATTCAAAACAAAAATATTTTTTTGTTTTTAAAATATTCAGGTGTTTTTGGGAATTTTCTGATGTTTTTCTGATTTTTATTTAATTTTCTAAAAATAAAAGAAAGATGAAAAATGCAAATAGCGTGCAGCCGAGATTGACAAGTACTTTAAAAATATCTAAAGTGCCTATAAATTCTCAGCAATAATTTTATGTGAAAATATAAAATAAGAACTACCTGCAGGAACTGAAAACACGTTTTTTTTATTTTTTATGAAATTTTAGAATTTTTGTAAGGTTTTTAGTATTTTTTCAATTTTTAGAGGTTTTATAAGAAGGAATAAACAAAAATCACATTTAACTAAAACAAGACAAAACAAGCAATCGAGGATTTTTTTGAATTTTTAAAGCTATTTTTATATTTTAATTGATTTTTCAAAAATGACAGAGACACCTTTTAGGATCTTTGAATTTTAAAAAATATAAAATAAAATCAAAATGAGTCACAAAAATTGCAAAAATACTACACAGTAGCAGGAGCTACGTGTAAAATTTTTAAAAATTTTGGAGTAATTTTGATATTTATTTGATTAAAAACAAGACACGCAGATAATAGGGACCTAAATGCAATTTATTTAAGTTTTGGGACTGAATAATAACAGGCAATAAAAGCACAGGGTGAAATATGTAATTTTTCCAATAAAATACGCACATGCTCCAAATCTGCGTTCATAGGGGCATATATTCAAATTTGAAAAACATTCATTCAATCATTAACACATGAAAAGTTCAGGATAGATATTGCAAATAACCCACTACACACATGTTCAGGCACGTGTCTCCAAACAGGAAGGACTAAACTGTAAATATAAAAAACTACAAGGACTAATATGCAAAAAGGTCCAACTATAACTTTTATTTTACAGACTAAAACATAAACTAAAAGAAATGTAGGGTAAAAAGAGCAATATACCCTCAAAGGCACATGAGTCACAAGTGGGAGGGCCACTGTCGGCTGCTGGTGGGGGCATGATCGTGCGGCTCTGCAAGCGTCAGATGTCAGATCTGACAGTGTCGACTGGTTAGGGATGTGGCGCGTATGGGACCGTTAGATCTGACACCTTAGATGGATGAGAGGTCGAGATGGAATCTGGTAGGTGGTGTCGATCCGACGGCGGAGGAGGCATCTGGAAGAACTATGCCTGGACGAACTTCACCGGACCCAAGGATGTGATCCTTGGCTCCAATGAAAGATCAGGAGGCACCGGTGAAATCGTGGGTTGATTCCACGTTAGGTGACCGGCTCGGATGGATGCTCCAACGGTCTGATCAGCGAGACGGCGTAGGAGACCTGGAGCTCCTCCGGCGAGGTTGGGCGAGGGTGATCTGGGGACTCTCCGTGCGCGACAAGACCTGCAATGAGTTGCTCTGACTCGGAGGTAAACTCTGGTCTAGGTTATTAGGGATGAACACTGAAGAAGCGACGTGGAATGGGGCTTGATCTCCGGCGGTCGTGATAGAGGGAGATCGTGGACCTAATCCTGGTAATACGGGCAAAGATCAGGGTGATCAGGCTGCGTAGGATGATGGAGGGTGAGCGTGCGAAGGTATCTGAATGAATGGGTGCGGGTGACGGAGCTCCTACCGACTGGTCGAAGCTGGCGGAGCACAGGCGGCGGACAATGGAAAGATTGGATTAAAAGCGGAGCCAAGAAAGACTAAGAGGTTATCTGAAGGTCCAGACACATTCCTTAGCTCCAAGCAAGATGATCGGAGGGTTTATGGCCTCGACCAAGCGATGGCAAGCAAGGGAGGCTTCTGGCGACGGAGGTCTGGCCACGAAGAGCGAGCGTCGGCTATACTGGACCGAATCGACCATCGAAGGGCTCCTCAAACGGTTGTCACCACGTTGAAGGGTTCTAGGGTATCGAGAGGGAGTGAGGCACGAGCTACTGGCCTAGGGAGGCGGATGAAGGCATTTATAGCAGTCCCAAGTGGCTGGATAGATCGGGCTAAGGCACACAATCCAAGAAAGATCTGTGTTTCCCTAGGGATCTACGAGGATCTTGGATCCATGGGGAAGGCACGGGCAGAATTTCAGGTCAAACGGGCACATGATCCGGCCTAGAGAATTTCGAGAAAGAGGTCTGGCAGAGGGATCAAGTCGGGTCAAGCCCTGGAAGAGAGGTTTGACCCGAGTCAACGATCCGTCGTGGACCAATCAGAAAATCGGATTTACAAAAATATTTACAAAATACAATAAAAAATAATAAATGATTTTAAATTAAAAAGTGTTTAAAATGAAAAATGTTTGTTATTTTTCAAACTATTTTTCTGTGATTTTATTTATTTTTATGAAAAATAAATTATTGTGTATACAGTATAATGTATTATATACAGGTACAGTATACCTATGTGTTTTGTACAATTATTTTTATTTTATTATTTTTACAAAAATACCCTAATTTTATATTTTATTTATTTACAACATAATTTTTGGAGTATAAAATATTTTTTTATTTTTATTATGCATTTACAAGTATAAAATAAATAGGGAAGAAATCAAATATACATGTATTATGTACAAGTGAGAGAGAGAATTTTATTCTATTTTTATTTCATTTTTCTGATTTTTATTTTATTTTTAGAAATATATACAAGGAAGTAAAAACACATAATTATTTTAATTTTGGCAAAAATAATTTATGTTCACAAATGAGATATAAATACAAGCTATAGTGGCCCTATCTCTCTCTACTTATTTCATTTGGCGATCAGGCCACTGCTTGGCCCTCTCTTGGGTTTGGGTCATTCAGTATTTATTCTAAATACTTCCTTCTTTTTCTCTTTATTCTTTATTCTTTTATTTTTGCACAAATACATGCTAGTTATGAGATATTAATACATGCATGTCTATTGCTAAGTTATTGTATTTACACATATTTACATGATGCTTTGCCATGATAATTACATAAAATAAAAGAACAAAGAGTGATGAATGGGGATTCATCGCCCCGCTATACTTTACCTTTGCTAGTCCCTTAGCAAACACTTATTTGGAAAATAAGTGAAATGAGAAAGAAAAAGAAAAAAAAGGAGAATCAAGATTGATTATTGAACTTGCCTTTATTAAATTGAAGTATGGAGCTCAGTCAGACCTTTAGATTATTAGTTTGTCGGAACCTTATTTGGACTTAGGTTTAAAACTCAATAGCCTCTAAGTTCCACCAATCTATGGTCAAGATTCCTCAATAATCCAGATCAGAACAAGTCTACATACACAAACTCTAATGACCATGAATCTTTTCTTATACTGTGTAAGTGATATGTATCTCCCCACCTCAGAAATGGCAAAGTTACAGTCCCCCTCAACAAGGTAACTCTAATGCCCTAGTCTGGTAGCTTTTTCCTCGAGGAGCGGGGTATTCCCTTCTAAGTTCAAGTACAACCGGCTCAGGAAGAGGAGGAAGAAGAGAATGGACCATGACCAGTGTAGTCATGTATCCTTGGGAGCCCAACCAGTGTAGCTAAGTCTCCCGCTGCAAGCTTCATGAGATGAGAATGGGTAACATAAGTTTTGCTTTATTTGGCTATATACACTCCAATGGGTATTTCATTTTCTATCATACCCACCATTTTTTTGGAGTTTTTCTTTCTTTTGCATTTTTTTTCGATGTGCATATGTACAACATATCTACATGGTGCAACATATATACATAAGGAGTTTTTCCTCTTAAGCCAATAGACTATCCCTACTTTGAAGCATTATTGCAACCCACAACTCTTTTCTTTAGACCTCAATGCTGCCAGACAAGTTGAGACGCACTTCCTTCACTAAAAGAAGACAAGAGGTTCCTCCTAGAAGTACTACCCTCGTATACTACCCCAAGCCAAAGAAGACTGCCTCCTCACCACCTCATTCGTAGAGAGCTATGTGTAAGGTGCCGGTGCAAGTAAAGACATTGTCTGTGAGAGTCATGTGTGCGTTATTAAGTATTCTACTTAGGCTCATCAAGATGACATGTGATCATAGCCTAGTGGACTACAAGAATTAAGTCACTAATGGACCTGAAAAGTCTTAACCCTAAGCCTTATAAGGTTCCTCTGAAAATTAGGTGGATTATGGTCTTAACCAAGCTCCATTTTCCAATTTAATTCCAGTCTAATTTAAATGTCAACTATGATTCAGAAAAATTGTACAATTATATATAAAAATCTTTTTATGCAATTTTTTGAAAGTGACAAAATTTTTTTAAAAAATGCTTGAATGAATGAATGCATGGATGCAGAAGTTTTGCAAACTATTTCCACACATTTACATACAGGTTTTTGCAAAATTTTGTTTTTCAAACATTTTATAAAAATTGTGTACTATATACATAAATTTGATATCAAAATATTTACAAACTTTTTACACGCAAAATATTTTTACAAACGTTTGTACAAAAATAATTTTTATAAATAGCTATGTATGTGCAAGAAAGAATTTTATGTACAAGAATTTTTTTAAAATTTTTATGGTTTTTGGATAGAGGATTTTAGCCATTTTATTTATTCACACACTCACACAAAGTATGAGTTATGGCTAAAGTATATATGAAATATATACGACACCCCCCTGTACTTAGCTCGAATGATGTCCTCAGAGTGGATCAAGAGCGATGAAGAAGACATAACTCATGATTATTATAGGGGAGTGAAAAGAAAAAATGTACTACAATGACGAATCAACGAATCGAACAGAAGGATCTCGGTGTTCCCCCTATATTTAGGATCAAGTAATCTTAAGTATAGCAGACTGTACATAAAGGGAAATCCGAGTGGAAGAATGTACAGGGTCTACCTTTCCTATACTTAGGGTAAAATATCCCTAAGTATAGGCAGCAAAACAGAGGTAAAAAGAATCAAAAGAGAATCAAAAGTCTGACACCCCCCTATACTTAGGGTAAAGTACACCCTAAGTATAGCATAATCATAAGATGCAAATGGGGTGTTGGACTGAAGATTAGTATGATATGAACATCTGGATCTATACAAGGCGGAATATAGTGATAATCAGGCATGAGATGCAATAGATGCGAGTCAAAGACCACATCTCACGCAAAATAAATAGGGGCGACGTCAACGACCAGTGGCTCATGATTTAGATATGGTTTGAGCCGCTGCCAGTTAACACGAAAGGTAGAATCAGATGAAATTTCAGATATGTCAATTCTCCCATTGTCATGTACCTTTCGGACCAGGTATGGTCCCTTCCACTTGCTCTGCAACTTCCCCGGAAATAATCTAAGCCTAGCATCGAACAACCATACTCTCTGATCTGGCTCAAACTGCTTGTGACTGATATGAGAATCATGCCACTCCTTCACTCTCTCCTTGTATTGTAGGCTGATCGAAAAGGTTGAATCTCTAAGCTCCTCCAAGGCTGCCAATTCTGCCTTCCTCTGATCTCCTACACTTACTAGATCCAATAATATATCTGTGACAGCCCAAAGTGACTTATGCCTAATCTCAACAGGTAAATGACAGGGCTTGCCATAAACGAGGTGAAAGGGAGATGTACCCAAAGGAATCTTGAAGGAAGTCTGATATGCTCACAAGACCGAGTCCAAAAGCTGTGACCAATCCTTTCGGTTAGGACGGACTACCTTCTGCAATATAGTCTTGATCTCCCTGTTCGACACTCAACCAAGACCATTGGTCTGAGGATGATATGGAGTGGCTACTCGATGGTCAATGCTGAACTCGCTAGCAAGGGCCTTTACCTTGTCATTGACGAAATGAGACCTCCCATCAGATATCAAAACTCTAGGCACCCCGAACCTTGAAATGATATTCTTCCTCAAAAATATGCAAACAGTCTTAGCATATGCGGTTCGGGTGGGGATGGACTCAACCCAATGACTAACATAATCAACGGCCAATAGAATGTACTCAAATCCTTGACTCTTAGGGAATGGACCCATAAATTTGATGTCCCATGCGTCAAAAACCTCATAGAAGTGAATGGGTTGCATCAGCATCATATCACGCTATCCACAAGTGCCCATTCTCTGACAGTCAATACATCTCTTCATGAATTCATTAGAATCCTTGAAGGGGTAGGCCACCATAGGCTGGATTGGAGCACTTTCTGTGTCGTTCTCCTCCCAGAGTGATGTCCTCCTACCTCAAGCTTGTGGCAGTATGCGAGGACGCTATGGTGCTCCCCCTGAGGAATGCACCGACGCCAGACGCTATCCCCTCCTTCATGATAAAGGATGGGATCCTCCCAGTGGTAGAACTTGGCCTTCGCAAGGAAGGTCTCAAGTCGCTGCCTGGCCCAACCTTGTAGAACTTTCTTGGCAACAAGATAGTTTACAATCTCGACGTTCCATAGGAGCGAGGCGATAGCAAGGATCGCCTCATCTGGGAAGGTCTCAGAAATAGGATCAGTCTGCTCAGATTCCTCAAGATGTTCTAATCGGTAGAGATGATCCGCCACCACATTCTTGACTCCAGGCTTATCCTTAATCTCAATGTCAAACTCCTGGAGTAGATGGATCCATCTAGTCAATCTCGCTTTGGCATCCTTCTTTTCCATGAGGTACATGATGGCGGTATGATCTGTAAAGATAGTCACCTTTGATGCAATGATGTATGATCTGAACTTATCTAGGGCAAAAACTACGACTAGCATCTCCTTCTCAGTGACGGTATAGTTCCGTTGCACAACATCCAATGTACGGCTAGCGTAGTGAATGGTAAATGGCACTCCATCCCTTCTCTGTCCTGGAACGATCCCTATGGTAAAATCGGAGGCATCCATCATGATCTCGAATGGGGGAGACCAATCAGGCGGCTGAAGGACAGGAGCCTCAACAACTAGACTCTTGAGAGCCTTAAATGACGCAAGACACTTATCATCTACAATGAACTCGGTGTCTTTGGTCAGCAAATCAGTCAACAGTCGGGCAATCCTGCTGAAATCATGAATGAATCACTGTAGAAACCGACGTGCCCCAGAAAAGACCATAACTGTCGCGCGTTGGACGGTGGATTGAGTTTTCTGATGATATCCACCTTGATCGGATCAACCTCCATGCCCCTGTTGGAGATGATATAACCAAGCACCGTCCCTTGAGTCACACTAAAAGAAAAAGCGCTTTTGAAAAGCACAAATGTCCTCCCCAAAGTCTCTCAAAGTGCTCTCCAAGTCATTTGGCGAGCACATGTGCTCACTAAACTTGTGCTCGTTAAAACCCTAGTCGCTAGCTTATATTGGCGAGGACATGTGCTCTCCATTAAAAGTGGGCGAGCACATGTGCTATCCAAGTCCTAGCCAAGTGCTCTCTAGGTCCTGTATTAGCTAGCACTTAGCTAGGACTTGGTTAGCACATGTGCTCTCCAACTATGGAGAACATGAAAAAAAATATAGGTTATTCGGGGTTTCGAAGCCCCATTGAACCTGTATACTAACACAAATAGTAACACACATAGGTATACTAACACAAACACCATACTAACACACAAGCACTTCATATCTAGAATCAAACACTATACTTACACACTCTGCATTCTCTAACAAACATATACACACTATATCTCTTGCATTCACATGCTAAAATGTATACATACATATTAATACACACTAGTATTCACATAAGCACACACAAACACAAATGAACATAAGCCAAACAAGCACACCCTCTCTTTCACCGTGTAACACATACGAACTATAGCACAAACTAATATAATGTAACACACACACAAACACACTAGCATATACATACGAGCACTCTAACACACACATAAATACGCATGAACCTAGACAGTACACATATAAACATGTAAGTACTCAAAAAATCATCTTACAAAAACATGAAAATAATTACATGAAGAAAGAGTATGAATCATAATAAAAAAGTAAAAAATCAACATATGCACTAACCTCATCCATCTAGTGAAGTACATCCTCCTTATCACCTTCCTATTATATTTTATACAGATCATGCCTTGTACTTAGTCCACTCAAAGTAAAATTAAATTAATAGTTTGAAACTTGAATATACATGTATCAAAGAAAGATGATAAAACTTAATCAAGCATACCTAATGATGTAGGAATTGATCTTCTGCATCCTCAAGATCATGTTCATACTCTTTCAAAAAACAATCATGTTCATATTCACGATCATGTTCAAATGTAAGAACCCGAAATCCTGTAATTCTGAAAAATTGGAAGTGAATACACTTTCAAGAATAAAAAGAGTAACACCTCTAGACATGCATGCTCAATAAATCATCTTACAAAATCATGAAGGTAAATACATGAAGACAAAGTGTGAATGATGATACAATAGAAATGCATGTACGTGAAATTTATGAAAGGCATGTACATGAATCTATACTTACAAATAAAAATGCATACCTAATCGTCTTATCATAAACAATTATTCATACTAGATCTCATCATATTTTATATGGATACTAAAATGTTCCTAATCACTTAATTATAAACTTTAGTTCAAAGTTTGAAACTTGGATATACATGGATAAAAGTACGAGGACAATATTTAATTGAGCATACCTAATGATAGAGGAGTTGTCATATGAAAAATGAGTCTACATTATGTGCATAAGCCTGCATTCAATTATAAATGATAATTTCAGTAGAAATCTTAATAAACTAAAGATAGAGAGGTTTTTACTAGAAAATAAAGTGTTACCAATAATACCGTGAGCTTCCTCCTACTATATCCAAAATAGGAAAAAAATAAGATATTATATAGTCACCCTCACAATCGCGTTCATCTCTGAAGTAATAAAAAATGTAAAATATAAAACTCTGTTAACCGTATATCCATGGCAGCCTTCTACATGTAGAAACTTTAGGTATTTCATCAATAATATCAAAATTAAAGATCATTTTATCCACATTTTACAAATAAATATTACACACTAAAATAAATCTAACATATTAAGAAGTATGTCCTCACTCTCACAAGCGTGTGCTCCATGCATACAAACTAATACACTCTCTAACACATACTAACACATACTTTAATATGCATGCACACTCTCCCTGATACACAATATACAAACACACTCCCTAAGATACATGCACATGCATGCACATATAACACATACATAAACATCTCACACAAATAATTTCCACACCCCCTTCAACATTGTATTGATACACTCTACATTCTCTAACACACATCGCACACAAACACAAATGAACTTAAGCCAAACACGCACACCCTCTCTTTCACCGTGTAACACATACGAACTATAGCACAACCTAATATAATGTAACACACACACAAACAAACAAACACACTAGCATATACATATGAGCACTCTAACACACACATAAATACCCATGAACCTAGACAGTACACATATGAACATGTAAGTACTCAAAAAATTATCTTGCAAAAACATGAAAATAAATACATGAAGAAAGAGTATGAATCATAATACAAAAGTAAAAAATCAACATATGCACTATCCTCATCCATCTAGTGAAGTGCATCCTCCTTATCACCTTCCTATTATATTTTATATAGATCATGCCTTGTACTTAGTCCACTCAAAGTAAAATTAAATTAATAGTTTGAAGCTTGAATATACATGTATCAAAGAAAGATGATAAAATTTAATCAAGCATGCCTAATGATGTAGGATTTGGCCTTATGCATCCTCAAGATCATGTTCTTCTTTCAAAAAACAATCATGTTCATACTCACGATCATGTTCAAATGTAAGAACCCGAAATCCTGTAATTCTGAAAAACTGGAAGTGAATACACTTTCAAGAATAAAAAGAGTAACACCTCTAGACATGCATGCTCAATAAATCATCTTGCAAAATCATAAATGTAAATACATGAAGACAAAGTGTGAATAATGATACAATAGAAATGCATGTACATGAATCTATACTTACAAATTAAAATGTATACCTAATCATCTTATCGTAAACAATTATTCATACTATATCTCATCATATTTTATATGGATACTAAAATGTTCCTAATCACTTAATTATAAACATTAGTTCAAAGTTTGAAACTTGGATATACATGGATAAAAGTAGGAGAACAATATTTAATTGAGCATACCAGATGATAGAGGAGTTGTCGTATGGAAAACGAGTCTACATTATGTGCATAAGCCAGCATTCAATTATAAATGATAATCTCAGTAGAAATCTTAATAAACTAAAGATAGAGAGGTTTTTACTGGAAAAGAAAGTGTTACCAATAATACCGTGAGCTTCCTCCTACTATATCCAAAATAGGAACAAATAAGATAATATATAGTCACCCTTACAATCACGTTCATCTGCAAAGTAATAAAAAATGTAAAATATAGAACTTTGTTAACACGTATATCCATGGCAGCCTTCTACCTGTAGAAACTTTAGGTTTTTTATCAATAACATCAAAATTAAAATCATTTTATCCACATTTTATAAATAAATATTACACACTAAAATAAATCTAACATATTAAGAAGTATGTCCTCACTCTCACAAGCTTGTGCTCCATGCATACTAAACTAATACACTCTCGAACACATACTAACACATACTCTAATATGCATGCACTTTCCCCCTGATGCACAATATACAAACACACTCCCTAAGATACATGCACATGCATGTACATATAGCACATACATAAACATCTCACACAAATAATTTCCACACCCCTTCAACATTGTATTAATACACTCTACATTCTCTAACACACATCACACACATACACACACACAGTAGCATACTAACACACACATGTACACATGAACTAACACACGCACAAACACACACACATACTTATATACCACGAGCGCATATACAATAAATCATTACTATATAATCCTAAAAATGTATAAAAATATGGGTATTTAGTTTATGTATAGGTTATCACATCACATATAATAATGGAAGTTCTCAATTTTTTATTAGCATATCATACACCTTGCATACATATTGATTTGTATATATAATAGCCTCACAAAATTTGATATAAATGTAATCTATGGTAATTTAATTGTATAATGTTCAATATACAAGTAAACAAATTTGAACAATGTTGTTGTTTCTAATGGTAATGGTTTATGCATTTCATCATACACCTTCCATACATGTTGTTTTGCATATAAAATTAGATAACAAAATCAATTCTAACATCTAATATACATCAATATAATTGTGTGATGTACAATAAAGAAGTTAACGGATTCTAAAAAACACGATATGATGTTCTAGTCTAAAAAAATTGCAAACACTAAAGCATTGAATAAATCCATACTATACAATCAAAATAAAAATAAGCAAGAGAGGAGCGCTCAAAATACCTTATGGAAGAAAAAGTAACGTTTAGTTGAGGTAAATGATGGTCGATGGAGGTGAGGGATGCAACTCAAAGATCGTCGGAGGAGGGTTTTTGGGGTTTGGTTTCATTTGGAATAAAGGACAGGGTGCCCGCTAGCGTTCTGTTTAGAAGATGTGGGCGAGCACATGTGCTTGCCAATGTGCTCTCTAAGTGCTCTCCCCAAAATTTTCACGCGCCATTTAAAATCGCACATTGAAATTTAACTGGGCGAGGCACGTGGGAGAGCACATCTGCTCGCCAATGTGCTCTCTCCTAAATTTTCACGCGCCATTTAAAATCACACATTGAAATTCAAATGGGTGAGGCAGGTGAGCGAGGACATGTGCTCGCAAGGTGCTTGCCCAAAGGTGGCGAGCACATGTGCTCACCCCGTCCTAGCCCTTTTGTGCTCGCCAAATCGTGTTTTTTGTAGTGTCACCATGAAGTGACTCTTCTCCCAGGATAATACAAGATGGACCTCGATGCATCGATGAAAGACGTGATCTATACAGTCAAGACAAGCATCAAACTCATCGCCATATAGCGAAACGTTGTCCATGAAGACCTCCAAGCACTCGCCCACCATGTTCGAGAAGATGGACAACATGCATCTTTGGAATGTCGCTGGGGCGTTACATAGACCAAAGGGCATCCGTCTGAAAGCATATGTCCCAAAAGAACAGGTGAACGTAGTCTTGTCCTGGTCTTCGAGCGCAATGGCCACCTGGTTATAGTCGGAGTACCCTTCAAGGAAATAGTAGTGACTCTCCCCAGCTAGCCTCTTGATGAATCCATGATTCATTAACTTTTCTGCCGCATTTTGTCTTAAAACCCTTAACAAATACATGTAAACATTCATTAATTTCCACATTTTATCCAAATCCTATTCATGAATAAAAATGCACTTTTATGTATCAGAAACATGTAAATAAATAAAGAACAAAAATCAAGAAAAGAAAAAGAAGGCATATTGTAGATATGTATAAATGTACAATATGACTCAGATAATATAAATATAGCTGAAAGATATATTTATATAACCTAACCCCCGAGACCAAATCAGTATGGATTGGTCGACGAATTAACAAGTAGGGGGAGATAAGAGAAGAAAACCATAAAAAACAATAATAAAATAACACTCCACACATTATTCATTATTTATCAAATAATTATCAAATATTTATTGTTTATTAATTAATTCATATGAATATATTTTTCACCAAACTCTTTTTTTAATTATTTCTAAAAATGTATATAAATATATAAAAATAAGTTAAAAAGATTATCCTGTATATATGCCAAGAAATCCACCTTTTAAATTGTCAAAATCTCAACTTCCGAACATCACAACTTCCTCATACAAACTCCAATTTCACTCTACTCACCTTTGAAGTTCATAAAATAATATTCTCTAATTAATAGAGGTGGTTTCATTAAAATTGGAGGTCATTTACAAAAAGTCGATGTTGGGACCTAATGACAACAGGGTTTCTGGGCAATTTATTTTATTTAGAACCCATTATTTATAGTTTTATTAATTTTATAATTTATAATTATTTTCATGATATTTTATTTTCATCATGATTTATTTCAGAATTTTTGGAGCTTATTTATTATTTTAATAAAATCCAAAACCCTGATTTATAGATAAAATTGAACTACCTAACTTATATCTGTATTTACTAATATATCTAAATTATTTTATTGAAATCCATAAAAATTCTTAAAGGCAATATTTATTATTCTAATAATTGAGAAAATATAAAATTAACAAATAGTTATTATTTATTGAATTAAAAATTCAATACCTATTTATTAAGTATATTTATACTTATTTATTAATATAATATTTATATTTCGAATAATATTTATTATTTATGAAAATTAATTATCCCATAAATTAGAAATTTAATTATTTACATTTTTCGTTTTTATATCTATTTAAAATAACATTATTTACTATTTATTGTATAATTTATATGTAATTTACATATATGGCCAACCAGGTGTTGACACATGCCAGCACCTGGCTCTTCTTCCTCAAGAAGCCGGTGAAGAGTCTGTTCTGCCCGGTCGTTTTCAATAATTTTGCCAGCTCAACCTCTAACGCCCTTAATCAATCCAAGCCCTCCACGTCTTCCTCCTAACAACCCTCATTCACGCCCTCCATTAGATCAACCTCAGAGCTTCTTCCATCAGCCTATAAAAGCTCATGAAGTTAACGTCATTAGTTAGTTCTCTCCGGATCTCTGGAAGCTCTAACTTCCATAACCGAACCTTCCACTTCCCATCCCTGTGCCGACCAACCTCGACGGTGATAGCGCCAGCCCACCGCCTCGTGTGGAAGAAGGACGTCAGAGGAGAAGCTCCAAGGTGCTCCAACACCTTGCATCGCCGCCTTGCGCCGCGTTGAGCTCCGGGAAGCCGCCCCGTCGAGCTATCACCAGAAGGTCATACACCTTCTAATTCCTTGGTACTTCCTTCACCTTTCAACCTTTTATTTCTAGATTAGCTTGCCTCGAGTAGGGTAGTTAATCACGCGATTAGGTCCAGTAACCCTCCGTCGAAAACGCAAACCAAATCCCCATACTCCATTCCATCTCGATTCATTTGGATTCTTCATCATTTAGCCATTATTCATCTACTATTTTTTCAACTATTCTGGAAACTCCATTATTTGGTCTTGTAAAACTTAATAGATTGGCTGATTTCTTGTAGAATCGAGCATATATCTCCATTTCTTGCAGGATCTTCTTTAATTTGGAGCAAAGTTTAACGCAATTGGAACTCACAATCACCAGCAAATCAAATCCGAAGAGGGCCTAACAACCTAGCATCTACATGATCAGAGTTGGGCCTGCCATCTTCATCGTCTGATATCCGTCGTCTTCAGCCACCCTTAGAGGACCCCTACCATGGGTGAGCTCGAGGGGTGAAGGAGTCACCCCTCTGGCCCCGTCGGAGGCCCCAGATCAGCTCCAGTTGTTGTCGATAAATTGGAGAAGAGGACCTCTTCGCCAGCCGTACGAACAGCCTGAAGAACTTCAAGAACACTCCAGGTGTACAGGCTTGCGACACGTATCCCCAACAGACGATTCAGATCGCGGGTGAGCTTCAAATCCTGGCCACTCAATATGAAGGGGTAGAAATTTTGCATCATAAGTCTAGCCGAGTTCCAGAAACTCTTCTCCGCCTCCAGAGTTTTCAGAAATTACAATGAGGTCCCTACACGGGGACCTAATTGTAATTCTTTTTTTCCTTTGCATTTTAGTCCCTACAAGGACCGTTCTGTAATAAAAACTAAATATTTTTCTTACAGTTAGGCCCCTGGCTTGTAGGGGCCATTTGGACCTCGTATTTTTCTTATTTTTCTGCGAATTTTCTAGGGTAGCTCGATAAATATCCAACCTATTTTCTGAACATTTTTTTTGTTTTTTTCATCGCTTTATTTTGTGGTTTTGATTCTTTGTCTTCTTGAGTTTGTTTTGAGCCAAATTTGTTATCAATTCTTTCCTTGTAAAATCAAGAATAAAAGAAGATTTTGTTTGAATTATTTCCTTGACTCGAAAACCGTAGTTTAAACATTCTGCTTCCTTGAGTTCGACCCGGGCACACTCACCTGGTTAAATTAGTAGTGAACGGTAGAATAGGATTTATCTCATGTTTTATCGAAATTTTTGTTTGATTCAACGCGGTTCCCTCTCTGTGGCTTTTCCTACACCGAAAATCTCCTAACCGCAGGTCGGGACCGCATTATCACCTCCCTATAATCTGATCAATAAAAGACAGTGGGAAATGATCCTTCTTGGTGGCATGGTTCAATTGTCTGTAGTCCACACAGACCCTCCAAGAAGTGGGTACCTGGGTAGCTATCTCCTCTCCAGACTCACTCACAACTGTAGTGATGCTCGTCTTCTTGGGCACCACATGTAATGGACTAACCCACTAGGAGTCGGAGATGCGGTAGATAAAATCAGCGCTCCACCATTTCGATATTTCCTTCATGATAACCTCTCAAATATTTTGGTTCAGCCATCGTTGGAACTCACATGACGGCTTGGCATCCTCTTCGAGATAGATATGGTGGGAGCACATGGTCGGACTTATCTCTTGGAGATCAGCTTCACTCCATCCTATCACCTTGTGGTTCATTTCAAGAACCTCCATTAAACGAGATTCTTGCTCTCTAGTCAAATCTGCTGAGATAATGACTGGATGCATCTCATGATCGCCCGCAAGGAATCTATACTTCAGCGACTACGACAAGGGCTTCATCTTTGGGCAACTGGGAGCTGGCAAATCTGGCCTCTGAAAAGTATGAGTGAAAGCAGCCAAATCTACATGGGAGAAGTCTCATTGATCTTGAAAATCTGGTGAAGACTGCTCTGTTGGTGTATCTGTACTCTGTATCGGATCAATCTCCACCCTAGCTGCTGACTCTGTAGGAATCAGACACGGTATCAACCCATCGAACTCTGCACAATCAATATCTGACTCCGAGGGATCTGAATCTTAATCAAACGAAATATCAATTGCCTCGCTCTGCTGAACACGGTCTGCTGCCTCGAATGTGTCCTCTGCCAAGAGTGTGCTCTCCAAGATATCCTCTGTTGAAATTTGGAAATCTGTAGAACAGGCGTCCTAGAATGATGGGGGTATCGGTCACAGACTCATGATCTCCATGTCTAACACAACAAAGTCCACGGGGAATTTCAGGCCCTGAATTGTGACGACCACGTCCTTCAGCAACCCCTTCGGCCTCTTGACTGATCTATCAGCAAACTGAAGGACTGTCCTGCTCTGTCGAAGAGGGCCAAACTCGAATTGGTCGAGTAAGGCTATCGGAAGTAAGTTGATGGAAGAACCGCTGTCTACTAAAGTCCGATCAAACCTCTGCTCATGGATGTGACATCTGACATAGGGATCTCCTGCATCTGGCCTCTTTGCTGTCAGACAGTTCTGAATGGCGAAGCAGGTGGCACGAGTGAGATCTCTAATGGTTCCTCTTCTTCCTACAAATGGTGGTCTTCTCTCTAAGGTTCCTCTGGAAGAGAGGGATGTGCTCGAGGGCCTCCTGTAGAGTCAGGTGAATCTGAAACCTGCCTATCATCTGTTGGCTGAACTCTAACCGCTGGGATTTTTTTGGATTTTCTTTTTTATTCCCCTTAGCCAAGCGGAGTGCTTGAGGGAAATTGATGGCTGGGCCCCCCTCAGATGGAGGGTTAGGATTGGATCTCTGTTGCTGTGGTGAAACAGAATCCATACACATATCTCCAGGCATTGCAGATGGACTCGCAAGTAAAGAACCTTTTCCTTTATTATTATTTTTAGATTTTACTGAATAGTCTCGAGATACAAAAGAAGGAAATGCAACATGAATAGAAGGGATGGCCTCAGTACCACCCACGGCATCTGAACTTACGGCATCAACACCGCACTCTGGCTCAGCATCAATATATCTGGTGGCATCCGCACCACCTCCTACATCTGGTGAAGTGACGGTCTCAGTACTGTCGGCTGGATCTATATCCTTGGTGGCGTCAGCACCACCGTCATCATCATCAACTTGAGCAGCATCAGCACCACTCTCCTCCTCGGCAGGCGCTCTTGAGTCATCATGGTGTCTTCGCTCAAACGAGATGTCACCGACTTCCATCCTTCCGCTCCTAAGTGTAACAACGTCAGCATCAAAAGTATATGCAGTAATATCACCCAATGAGTCACTAGGAGTGGTAACCTCTGTAAACTATACCTGCTCAGATTTCCTCTTCAAGTTGTTCGGATATGGCTCGATCTGTGTGGGTATGGCAGCCTTGCCCTTCACGATCTCTCACATCTTCTGACGGAACTCATCCATCTCCCACGTGAAAGTGGCATGCTGCTCGGAGATAAGGCATGCTAAATCATCAAGTGATGGGTTCTCATAAGTTGGCCCATGAGAACCGGACGAGTTGCCTCTCTGGAAGTGAGGATGCTGCTGCTGGGAAGGATGAGGGGGATAGTGGTGAGAATACTGTTGAGGTTGTTGTTGCTGCCTCCACGGTTGTCCCTGCTGATAGGGACGAGGACCCTGCCGGTAGTGTGGTTGTGGCTGTGAGAACTAGGGTTGCTGTTGCTGCTGGCTGTACTGGCCACCCTGAACTGGAGGTTGCTGCTGGGATGAGGCACCTCCGATCGTCCATCAGAATCCAGGATGGTCTCGGTGGATTCCAGGCTAAGGTCGGTCATATCAAATCCCGTTGACTTCCATCAACGGCTCCTGCTCGTAAGAGGGTGGGGGAAGGACTGCCAGGGGCTGATCCGGCTGGTATACCACCATCTGAGTGTCCGGAGATGGGGTAGTTGGACATACTGTTGTTGTTGCTACTGCTGGAACGGCTCTGCCTGAATGTGGTGCACCTGTCTGTAGTGGACGGAGTGTTGGGTCGAGATGTTGCTGCTAGGGTCAGCCCGTGACCTGAGACGGGGCTGAGAAGCCGTCTGTGTTTCCTGGAGACACATGATCTGGGTCTTCAGGTCACTCAGCGTCTATGCCATCTGCTTTATCTGAGACATGCCCTGGCACTGCTTCTTCTCAATGATCTCAATACGGTCCAGCTTATCGCTGATTATACCTATATCAGCGACCGGCGACTCTGCCTGTGTTGTGGCTGCTGAAAATGTAGAAGGACCTGCATCGACCCGTGTTATCCTCTAATAAGGCACGACCTGTGGTGTGGGCTTCCCCTATGTGTAAAGGTGGGTCTGGGACATGACTGTATAATTCTCTGCCATCTCCTTGTAGATGGCCCAGACCTGATCCTCATCCTTGGTGAAATTGGAACCCCCACGGGATGCATTCACTAGCCCCTGCAACTCCGATGTCAGCCTGCATAAGAAACTCTGAATAAGGTTGGGCTTGGATATATCGTGATGAGGACACCAGTCAATGAGCTCTCTGAATCTATCCCATGCGTCATGGAATTGCTCATTGGGAAGCATGGAGAAGTTGTTGATGAGGGTTCGCGCTGCATTCTTCTGGCCGAGTGGATAGTACTTATTCAAGTACTCGTTCCGGAGTTGTTCCATGACGTGATGTATTTCCCTAGGTGAATCAGCCAATAGGCTTCTCTTTCAACGAGGGAAAATGGAAAATCCATCATCTTGATGGTATCCTCGTCCACGAGTTGATCGTGGATCGTGCTGTAGATCATCTCAAACTCCTGGAGATGGAGGTACGGCTCCTCGGTGGCAAGCCCGTGGCAACTGGGCAATAACTGGATGGTCTGAGGTGGGAGCTTGAAATCTCCCAGAACAGCTGGCAGTTGGATCCATCAGTGTGTCAGAGTCACAATGGGGTTGTGCAACTCTCTCATCGAGTGTGATGGTGTTATTGGCTGCACTGGCTCAATTGGCTCTCCTCCCTCAAGAATGTCTCCTCCTCCACCGGCACTGTTCTGCTCCTCTCTATCTGCTCACATCTGCGCCATCTCCCTGCGCATATCGGCCATGAAATCCCCCAAGTCTCTGATCTAATGCTGCATGGTCTCCAGGGAGGCTAACAGGGTGTTGTTTATGGCACCCTGATCAGCTACATACGTATGGGTCTGGCCGGGTCCATCAGTGCGCTCCTCGTTGTTGTCCATGGTCTCTGTAAAGGCAAAACACCCGAACTCAGGTGCCGTTAAATGAACAAACATCTGTTGCGGTCTCTGATCGGGCACCTCAGGACTGGTAGAAGGGTAGTTGAGGGGGAACAGGGCGGAGTCAAACTCAGGTTCGGAGAGCGGGTCTAGGATCTCGCGAACAAACCTAGATGAGTGGGATGGAGTGCTCGAAAGCGGTGCAACCAAAGGCTGTCTAAGGGACCTCCGGCCCATCATCGTGATGTGGAGAATGAAGGCGGATGAGATCTGGAAAACATACAAGATCGGAAAAACAAACCCCCAATTCACCTACTCACATTGAGCTGATGACCGTAAAGGTTCGGCCTTTTCTCCTGTCGATTTATTTAGGTGATCAATCAGTCTATCAGAGCGATTAAGCGAGCTGTTAGGAATCTAATGCTCTCAGGATACTGGCTCGATCCAAGGTTAGATCTTTCCCGGCCAGTACAAGTTGCTGACTGTGTGCTGGCTACCCGATCAACTCGCTCTGTTAAGGATATTGTGGACAGCTTTACCGGAAATCAGAGCGATCCTCACTGGAGAATGACTAATCCGAAACCAGTAGTTTGAAAAGAGGTCGGATATGTCTCTAACCTAGTGTGTGGGTCACTCTCTCGCTCATCCAAACCAAACAATGAGGGGATTGCTCTCCCAAGACAAATTTTTCAATGAGGTGTCTTTTAGGATCAAGTGTGTTCAGTAGTCCCAATTTTATGGTTTTCTTTTTTTTAGATGTTTTTCAATACAAACAACGTCTAACAAATTTTCTGATTCTCGTGATTATTTTAGGTCCAAAAACAGGGGAGAGAAGTCGAAAAAGCCGATGCGCGGTCAAACGCTACGATGCATGCAAAGTCAGAAATGTGTACCTGATGCCAGCACTTTACATGCAGTTTGATCCGTGCATAAAATAAAGACAGAATTAAAACTACCTATATGATGCAAGAAGAAATCGGTCTTAGACAGAAAATTTCTACTCGAGAAGAAAGGTAGCTAATAGGTTAATAAGAGAGGTCGGGGTCCGATCTTTGATGCCGATCGGTGTCCGCCACAACGGATCCTGCCAGCGTTGTATATGGCCTCTAGCGGCACGTGACCTTTTAGGTGATCAAATTAGCTTTTTCTTTGTGATTTAATTAATTAGGTCCACTTAGCGATCTATAGGTGCAGGCAAATAATTACGGTTGGGGCCTTAATTAATTACGTCATAGTTAATATATAATCCTAAGTCTAGGGGACAAAATATTCGAGAATCAAAATAAAAGAAAGGTCGAAAAATTCAAAACCGGCGTAAAACCCGCGGTGAGGTCCCCCGAGCATACTGGTGCTCGGCGAAACAAACCCCGATAATAGGCCAAGTCCAAGTGTCTGAGTCCTGTATTATTACAATAATAATGGAATAAAAATAAAAAATAAAGATTGCAATCCCTCCAAGGGTCCTTCTCTTCCTCTCCTACGCTCTCCTGCAGCTCGATGTAGAAACGAGTTGCCTCCGCTTCGCTCGGATGCCTCGGCGCTCTAAGAAAGCCACCCTCGTCGTCGAGCCCCTCACAAGAAAGAAAGAACAGAAACTGGTCAGATCACAGTTATAAAAAATAAAAATAAAAAATACAAATAAGAATAAAATAAAATGAGTGAGAAGAAAAAGAAATAAAAACAAAAACAATAAGAAGAATAAAAAAAGAAAACAAAAATAAAATCAAAAATAGAAAATCGACTACTAAGCCGTGATCCCCGACAACGGCGCCATTCTGATGACCCGCGGATGCAACTCAAGTTAAGGAATGTCTAGAGTCGTTGCGACCCGAATCGCAAGGCGCAGTCAACAAAAAAAAGTAGACCACCAATAAAATCAAACAAACATAAAAATCAAGGCAAGCGGTCTTGCTACTTATTTAACCCGGTATAGCCACCAGAATCGAACATAAGGAGCATGGAATGAAACCTATGAAGTAGTCAGATAATCAAGGAAATAAAGAAATTTTTAGTGGTTATTAATTTTTAAATTTTTTTTATGATTTTCTATTAAGAAAAGAAATAAAGAAAAAGGCTAAAAAGTCACACTCAAGCAATTATTTAAAGGGCTAAAATGATCAAAAATTCAAAACAAAAATATTTTTATGTTTTTAAAATATTCAGATGTTTTTGGAAATTTTCTGGTGTTTTTCTTATTTTTATTTAATTTTTAAAAATAAAAAAAGATGAAAAATGCAAACAGTGTGCAGCCGAGATTGACAGGCACTTTAAAAATATCAAAAGTGCCTATAAAATCTGAGCAATAATTTTATGTATAAATATAAAATAAGATATACCTATAGAAAATGAAAACACATTTTTTTTATTTTTGTTTATGAATTTTTATAAGGTTTTTAGTCTTTTCCAATTTTTAGGGTTTTATAAGAAGGAAGGAACAAAAATCACACTCAAACTAAAACAAGACAAAACAAGGAATCTAATTTTTAAATCTATTTGTATATTTTTAATTGATTTTTCAAAACAGACAGAGACACTTTTTAGGGATTTTGAATTTGAGAAAATATCAAATAAAATCAAAATGAGTCACAAAATTTACCAAAAATACTATACAGTAGCAGGAGCTACGTGTAAAATTTTGGGACTTTTTGGAGTAATTTTGATATTTATTTGATTAAAAAAAAGAAATACATATAACAAGGACTTAAATGCAATTTATTTAAGTTTTGGGACTGAATAATAACTAGCAATAAATGTACAGGGTCAAATCTGCAAATTTTCCAATAAAATACGCACATGCTCTAAATCTGCGTTCACAGGGGCATATATGCAAATTTGAAAAACATTCATTCAATCATTAACACATGAAAAGTCAAGGACATATATTGCAAATAACCAACTACGCACGTGATCAGGTACGTGTCTCCAAACAGGAAGGACTAAAATGTAAATATCAAAAACTACAAGGACTAATATGCAAAAAGGTCCAACTATCACTTTTATTGTACAGAATAAAACATAAACTGAAAGAAATGCAGGGTAAAATAGCAATATACCCTCAAAGGCACGTGAGTCACGTGTGGGAGGGCCACATGTCGGTTGTTGGTGGGGGCATGATCATGCGGCTCTGCAGGCGTCAGATGTCAGTTCTGATAGTGTCGGCTGGTTGGGGACGTGGCACGTACGGGACCGTTAGGTATTACATCTAACAGTCTGAAACCTCAGATGGATGAGCGGTCGAGATGGAATCTGGTAGGTGGTGTCGATCCGACGGCGGAGGGGGCGTCTGGAAGAACTATGTCTAGACAAACTTTGCCGGACCCAACGATGTGATCCTTGGAACTGGTGAAAGATCAGGAGGCGTCGGTGAAATCGTGGGTCGATTCCGCGTCAGGTGACCAGCTCGGATGGACGCTCCAACGGTCTGATCGGCGAGACGGCATAGGGGACCTGGAGCTGCTCCTGCGAGCTTGGGCGAGGGTGATTTGGGGACTCTTCGCACGCGACAAGACCTGCAATGAGTTGCTTTGACTCGGAGGTAAACTCCGGTCTAGGTTATTAGGGATGAACATCGAAGAGGCGACGAGGAATTGGGCTCGATCTACGGCGGTCGCGATAGAGGCAGATCGTGGACCTAATCTTGGCGACACAGGCTAAGATCAGGGTGTTCAGGCTGCGTAGGATGATGGAGGGTGAGCGTGCGAAGATATCAGAATGGATGGGTGAGGGTGATGGAGCTTCGACCGACTGGTCGGAGCTGGCGGAGCACAGGCGGCGGATAATGGAAAGATTGGATAAAACGCGGAGCCAGGAAAGACTAAGAGGTTACCTGAAGGTCCAGACACGTTCCTTAGCTCTAGGCGAGATGATCGGTGGGGTTATGGACTCGACCAAGCAGCGTCAAGCGAGGGAGGCTTCTCACGGCGTAGGTCCGGCCACGAAGAGCGAGCGTCGGCTACACTGCACCGAATCGACCACCGAAGGGCTCCTCAGACTGTTGTCACCATGCTGAAGGGTTCTAGGGTATCGAGAGGGAGTGAGGCGCGAGCTACTAACCTAGGGAGGCGGATGAAGGCATTTATAGTAGTCCCAGGTGGCTGGATAGATCGGGCCAGGGCATGCAATCCGAGAAGGATCCGCGCTTCCCTAGGGATCCATGAGGATCTTGGATCCATGGGGAAGGCATGGGTGGAATTTCAGGGCAAACGGGCGCATGATCCGGA